>CM041797.1:51845984-52292098 GCA_023376895.1 Aspiorhynchus laticeps | reverse complement strand
TAACTTTAACCTAAGCCTTGTGCATTAAATCACAGGATCTATAACATGTTATTGAAATAAAACTACAAATCAGAGCAGATGAATCTTGAATATACTCAATGTGCAGTATGTGTTTGATTAGTAAGTAAAGTAAGTGAATATTATATCAGGAACCTTGTCTCTGAAGCAGATGTGATATCTCTCTTTCCCATTCACTTTCACTTTACAGACTCGAGCAAACTTCAGCAGACGCAGATGGTCAAAGCTGTTTCGAATGCCCAGGTGATGACAGTCTCTGTCAAATAGACATTGAATAACAATGATTATACCATGGTCTGTCTGAATACTCGATTCTGATTGGCTGGCAGGTATGCATTACAACCGTTTAATGCACAGGTAGTTCCAAGTCAGTTTAATCACCGTTCCATATTAATGCGCTGCATTAAGACGGGAAAGAAAATGCCCCTTGTGGAATCTACTTGCTGCATGAACTGCCACAAACTTCTACAAAGGATTGTGGTTCTTGAAACAAAGTTACTTGCTGGACTACCAAAGCAGGTGGAACACACAGCAGATCGTCATCACAGACCCCCTCAGCATACAGCCGGTGAGTCCTGTGAATCTAGTGAATCTCAACAGTTTATACCAAGTGTAGAAGAACAAGTCAAAACTGATCGACAGACTAATCGATGGCACAAACAGGGAGCGAGACCCAAAGGCACTCGAGACATCAGATTGTCACGAGTATCTCGTATTGCTGCTGTAGCATCCTCTACACAGTAAAATACTGAGTGTTAAATTAACACTGCTCAGATCATATATGGTCCCACTCTAAAAACACACATAGTGATAAAACATGAATAGCCTGAATGCACTGTAAGTCGCTTTGGATAAAAGCGTCTGCTAAATGCATAAATGTAAATGTAAATGTAATAGAGTGTTAAAGTAACACTGAAGCAGTGTTAAAGTTAATGAGATAATTAAGTGATTAATTAAGTGATGATTGAACATTAGTGATGAACACCTGCTGTTAACAAGCAGAATCACTGAAGAAAAGAGAAACAC
Source organism: Aspiorhynchus laticeps (assembly GCA_023376895.1). NCBI lineage: Eukaryota > Metazoa > Chordata > Actinopteri > Cypriniformes > Cyprinidae > Aspiorhynchus > Aspiorhynchus laticeps. Next base: position 52,291,054 of record CM041797.1, on the reverse strand, counting down.
AAGAACTACAACTGACTTCAGACACAGCCTTAGATGAAATCAACTGAAATAAAAGACATTAAATCTCTCAAGATTTCAGCAGAAGATGATTAATCATCTCCACAAACATCAACAGCTTCATGCATTATTAACAAGTTAGCCTTTATTTCTGGATTATCTAAAACAGAAGTTCTTTACTGAGAATTAAGGTTGAGATGTGTTTTTTGTTGTTGTTTGTTTTTGTTTTTTCATCTTACCGTTTTGGTGAATAGTGTTTGCTTTAGTTGCCTCTTGACCCTTGACTTTTTAAATATAAGTTTCTCTTTGGCTGTTACAATTGTGTTTATAAAGCACATATGTGATGGCAAGGAACTTATGATGAAATTATTTTGTGTGTATGAGTCTCTGATTGCATTTTACCTACATCTGTAGTGTTTTTATGATTTCTGTATTATTGCAGTTCTATTATATGAGATGACAATGTGAGAAAACTTTATAAACCACCTTTATAAATATGGCTCCTAAAGAAGTTTCAATGCTGGCACTCACAGACATGAAGAATCAGCATGTGAGTCTCAGCAATGGTGAAAGTAAGAATAAAAAATACTAAGACAATGCAGCTGCATAATTTATTCATGTCGCAATGCATGCTGGGAGCCATGGATGAGTTATGATTGGTGCACCCAGAATGCAACGCAATATGAATCTGTCTGATGATTGTCACCATTGTTGAGATTCATATGCTGATTCTTGATGTCTGTATGTCTAAACTGGTGTGCAAAGTGTTTATAAAGTTATTCATATTTTATTAAAATAAAGTTGTGACCAATAACAAACTAAATATATACAACACCACTGATGACATCAGTGAATCAGGCTGCTGCATGATAACTACGTCATTATCATATAATAGCAATATAACCTGATTACATTTTCTCTTGACTTTTCTTGCCATAACAAATGTGTCTCATAAACAAAATTTCAGCAAATAGAGAAAAACTAATGTTAAAAAGTTGAGGGTCAAGAGCACAACTAAAGCAAACGCTTATCTCCACAACGGTGAATTCAAATTTTATTATTTTCAATAAACATTAACATCTAAACCTCTGTTAATTCTTAATAAGAAATTTTTAGATGCATGACAAAAAAAGTCAAACTGGTTAGTAGTGAGTGAAGTTGGTGATGCTGTTTGTGGAGACGATTAATCATCTTCTGCTGAGATCTTGAGAGATTTAATGTCTTTTATTTCAGTTGATTTTATCTAAGGCTGTGGCTGAAGTCAGTTGTAGTTCTTGTGTTTCTCTTTTCTTCAGTGATTCTGCTTGTTAACAGCAGGTGTTCATCACTAATGCTCAATCGGCACTTAATTAATCACGTAATTATCCCATTAACTTTAACACTGCTTCAGTGTTACTTTAACACTCTTTTAGAGTGGGACTATATATGATCTGAGCAGTGTTAATTTAACACTCAGGATTTTACTGTGTACCCCAGATACGGCTACGAAGAGACTTGTAAACACTGGCATTCTACAACCCCCTATACATCTTGAGAACAGATTTGAAGCATTAATGAATGTGGGTGAGGAATCCCCAAATGTGATTAAACATAGTATCATAGTATAGGATCGTATCAGCCAGCAGCTAACATTGCTGCTAACAGGCACTCGAGATCGAGCAGACAGCGGCACTCAGTTCAGAGCGCAGCCGAGCCCAGAACTCTAATAGTGCAACTCTATTATCAGAAACCTATGAAGGCAATTTAATGCTTCTTGCATCAACATGAAGCTGCAGTTTCACAATAAATGAATTACACTTGCAAAAAAAAAGTAAAATGAGCTCAACTAAAGCAAACACTGATCTCCATGATGGTGCATCATTTTAACCAATATAACATCAACATCTGATCCTCTGTAATTCTCAATAACAGCAGGTGTTCATCACTAATGCACAATCATCATTTAATTAGTCACTTAATTATCTCAGCTGAAAAGCTTCATGAGGCTTCATGAGGCTTCATCTGGCCATCACTAGCTCAAGCATGTTACTAACAGTTATGCTTCAGTAACAATTTTTATTTTTTTAGGTTCGTTGAATTCAGTTATAATCAGTAACCTTAAATCATTTTCACAAAACCAGTTATTGTAGATGTTACCAGTTGACATACAATTTGTAAGTTGAACTGAATAAACATTTTTTTTTTTCAGTGTAGAGACTTGGTGTTGTTTCAAAACAAAGGGAAATACATATTGGTATCGGCATCGGCTCTCGGCCAAGATGATTTTAAAGATCGGATATTGGCAACAATTTAACATTGTGCATCCCTAGTCCATTGAATGCGCACTTCAGAATCCTTGCGGAAGTAGTAGGTCATCCGGGTACTTTTCAACTACTTTTTTTATCGCATACTATATACAGTACACAGCACATAGCACATTTCGGACACAGCAGGTGTGTTCTTGTGTCATCAGCCAATCATGATGTTATTTTCCTGCAGCTCTACAGTCATTAGTCATATGATATCTATGGCTCAGGTGATTGGCTGAAAAAATTCAAATGGATGCTAGATAATAATAGTGTTCTTAGAAAAGGCCTAATAATATTTACCGTGCAAAATAGTCCCATTTGTCCACATCGATGCCATTCTGTTTATTTGCCACAATCTCATACAGGAAGGATTTGTCTTCATCTCTGCCCTCGTATGTCCACTAAACAGAAAAGCAAAGGCTGTAAGTAATTCAGACTTCATTATTGTGAAGTGTCAAGTTTATTAACACATCATTAACAGCTACAGGTAGCGTATCAGTTTGTACCTCTAAAGTTTTTGCCCCTTCTATCAACTCTTTAATGAAGGTGACGTCTTTATCATCCAGTCCATGTTCTTTCAACACGTCTTTATTCTCAGCCTTCAAACTATTCACAATGTCATCGAACAGTACAACTGACATCTGCTCATGCTGCAGTGAAGATAGAAACACAGATGAAAACATTAATACATATAATACAGATTCATTACTGACAGGGCTGTTTCTAGCCATTTTGACACCCTAGGCGAAATCCCTATTGGCGATATATGCCTATATAGGGAATTATTACCTGTGTTCTGTAATTCCTGCCTGTAATTCATTCTCCATCTCTAATTATTACCTCTCTCTAAAGTACTATGTAAATAAACATATGCATATTTTCTATACAGCTGTATATATAAAGTAAATAATGCACAAATATGGACATAAATCTTCTGTTCCAGATTCATACACATTATTATTTATTGTTAAGTCTTATTTAAATGTTTCTGTTCTCATGTCAGTTATGTATGTATATATGTATGCATGCATGTATATACAAAGAGCTTCTTAAAAACCACAACAAATTCCTTGTGTTTTTGCGCACACTTGGCGAATAAAGCTGAATCTGATATATATATATATTAGTGTTGTCAATCAAAAAAATATATATAATAATCACACATTTTTCTGAAATTAATCGTGATTAATCCCACCTAACATAAAAAAATTTAAATATACTTTTATATTTCAATAATTTCACATTCAATCTTCAAATTAATGTACAAACAACATAAATACAGTATAGTTTTTTTTTTTTTTTGTTTAATGGATTCTTTTTTATGACTGATTTCTCTATAAAACTATATTTACCTGTGCCCTTCAGCAGAAATATACAGAAATTGAAATTGAAGTTATCAAACACTAAATTCTAAATGAATCCTTGAAGCTATAAAAGTTATTTTTCCTCTTTTTTTTTTTTGCTTTGTCTTTTTATTAATATACATCACAGCAGCTGGTTATTGGGTTATTTTGGCTGTTATCTCTTTAAGAGCTGCCACTGCTGAACATGACGTGGATCTGACAGGCATTATATTTTCTCGTTTTACCTTTTCTGACCCACTTCAGGTCTTAAAGTCTCTATTAATGAGCTGACAAGTTAAATCGAGTGTGTTAGATGAGTGAGAAAGTGCCGGGCTGCTCCAGGACAGTTTTGAAAACCATTTCAGAGACGTGTTCTTAAATGTGACTCGTATAAAACATATTACATGCATGCACAGTTTTAAGGCAGCTTTAATAGCCTTTAACTGACCACGACATTGCATGTACATCATTTCATTCGCGCTTTGATATCAAAAGACACAGGCTACAGTGCACGCCGGCTCCTTTGTGCATGCAATAGAAGAGCGCTCCGAGCACAGTACTGTTTCCATGCTCGCCTGATGCTGAAGTGAAGTGGAGCGCATGTCTGAAACATCTCCCGTTTGATGTGGTCGTAAAGACGTTCTGCGACTGAATAAATGCACTTCTTGTCAAGAGAAAAAGTGACAGAAGCAGCAGTTGTGAGTGGGGTAGCTTATAAGATTATATATTATATATACAAATATATACATATATATATATATACATAATTTATTTTCAGACACAAGTTTCTTGTTACATTTAAATTGGTTGTCATAGTAACGACACTAATTTGTGACAATTCAGCGCATTTTGCGTTCCACAAATCTGAATGCATTATTTGTAAATTGACTCCTAAGATTATTATCTGTAAAAATTAAAAAAATAAAAGATGATTATCTGTAATACGATTGCGTAGCCACTTGATGCCTGTATAGCCCTATGTAACAACCTAGTTCCTAAGAAATTTTTATTACATTTGGACTTGGATGCATGTTTAGGTATAATCAATGGTTACTTTTTTGTCTGTCTATCTTATTTTTGTTCAATTGTTTTGTTGTTGTTGTTTGAAACGTTGATTTAAAGTGTCAGCTATTGCATTATTATTTCAGTCAAACCTATAAAACCCTTTGTTACCCTAAACTACATATAAAAGCCTGATCAGTGGCATAAAAATAATCAGAATGCAGCTACTATTCCTTTGTTATTCATTGACACGTGAACTTCCCCTTTAAATAACGCGATACTCTGCCCACTATGTGTGTGACGCTGCTCCCATTAAGCACTGTTGGAAGCGAATTAATTGATTCAGTATTTCGACACTTCCGTAAGGATGCGTTAAATTCAACAAAGGAGTTTAATAAAGGATGTAATGAGCTTGTGAGTTAGTGAATTTTACTATACCAATATGTTTTAATTGGCTGGTAAAGTTTTATATGGGAGTATTACACAACACACTGATCCTTTAACAATGGATTGGCACAAAAACACACAACTTTTAGACCAATTTCACAATATGATTGCTCGACTGCCACAAATACTGCCTAAACAAAAGCCTTACCTTGCCAAAGCACTGACAGAACCTATTAATCTAATGCCATTGTTGAGTGCTCCAAATGCAAACTTTGATGCAACAGTCAGGCAGCAATTGAGAGCACTCTGATCCAATGGCATACAGGCATTGTCAGATTAACAGTACTCTAGCCCAATGACGTTGGGGGATCCAGTGGGGGCGGCAATCATATTTCAGTGTGGCCGTGCCAATCACAACCCTACTAAAATATAGTGCCAGTGCGTGCGCTCATTGGCGCCCCTTCTGCTGGTGGCGTCCTAGGCAACCGCCTAGCTTGCATATGCCTAGAAACGGAACTGATTACTGAGTTGAAATTAGTTATTTGTTGTTCATCAATTGGTGTTGAATACATCTGTGTTTGTCACTGTCCCTCATTACACGTTTATGTTGTTTAACCTTGTTTGGCGAGTTTCCGTGTTTTATCATGGATGTTTCCATATTCATGTCATTTTATGATGTTTTCAGTTTGTTTACACATTTCACTTGAAGCAAGAGTCAGTAACATTTCTAGGCAAATTAGATGAACTTAACATTTTTAAAACAAATTAATAAAAAATACAAAACACAGTATTCAAATATTCCACATGTGCTTAAGTTTGCCAAGCCCTGTTATAGAGGAATGTGTTCATACTGACCTTCCAATTTTCAGGGATGTCATCAGGCAAGTCTAAGAAAAAAAGTAGCTCTCAGTTGGTTTGTTAGTCATATTTTGTAAATTAGCAAACTTATGTACCAGACACACTGTTTCAACAAATGGCGTAAGTTCTGCATGTCCAAATTAGTGATGGCCAGATGAAGCCTCATGAAGCTTTTCAGCTTTTCAGCCAAGTGGTTCAAAAAAGGGTTAATTTCTGGAGGCTTCATTTGCTCACAATACCACCTGGTGGCCAAAGAGTGTAAAACAAGCAGATATATTACTAGGGCTGGGTATTGTTAAAAAATTTCCGATATCGATACTGATACCGATACCTTGAGTTCGATACCGGTTCCTGAACAATACTTTTTTCGATATCAATTTTATGAAACAAGATAACATTATCTCAAATAACTTTGGTTTTATTTTTTTCAGCTTGTTGACATGTATATAGACTCAAAGACTCATCTCCTGAGCCACTGCACAAAGGAACAAAATATAGCCAACGCAATAAATCAGTGCAAATTATTTTAATAAAGCTCAAATAGTTTTCAGTTTACACTAGTGCGTGTTCGTTTTAAAACGCATAGCTCAGACAGAATCATCATTTCTATTAATTTATTCTAGGTTGTTAAAGACATCAAGAAATTGAAAATCTTTATCCACTTTCATAAGTGGGTGTTTTATTTTCTTTCTCCATATGTTTTATTGTTATTAAATTCTGTGTTGTAGTATGTCTAATTATTTGAATGCATAAAAACTACTTAGTTTATTCAAATTTATTCTTAAAATAGCCTTATGAAATGTTTTATTTTTCCTCAGAAATTCTGTGTTCTGTATCTGGTTTTCAAATGTGAAGGCATAAAACATTAATTTAATTTCTCTTTTAAATTATTGAAAATCAAACTTTATTTATTTATTTTGGCAAACAAAATTTTACTATTAAAATTCAAGCAAGGAAGAAATGTTGTGTGATCATTACTTAAAAAACAAGAGTTTTAATAATTGTAATAGTAGCCTAGTAGTAGCCGTATGTACACTCTGTTGAACAATATTAATATATTTCTAATGCAGTGCCTTCCAAGTTAAACCAAATTTTATTTTGACGGGTTTCCAGGGATACCTTTACAGTTCTGTGTGTATATGATATGAAGCTAGTTTTACTCAAATCAAATGGTAAAATGCTCATGAAGTGACTCTCAGAGTAGTTCTGGAGATGTTGTTTACGTGTTTATGTCCTCATTTAGTGAGACGGCAGACGCTGAAATGACCGCGAGCTTCAGTCTGTGTGAAGTAAGCGAAACCGTGCGATATAGAGAGCAGACTGCTCCGTGCGTTTTCGAATCGTTCTTGCGGATGTCAAACACTGATCAACCTGCGCAGCGTTGCTTCTAGGCAAACACACCTAGTGCTGCAGGCGTATTGGCTCACTGACGTTGATGAGATTAACCCCTTAGGTATCAAAATTTGGTACCGAACGACAAGACGTTTTTCTATACTCTGTGGCATTGAGGCTATTCGGTCGGTGCCTTAAAAGTATCGAACTCGATACCCAGCCCTATATATTACAGACAGATGTGTAAAGTCCAGGGCCCGGTTTTTCAAAAGTAATCCACTAGGATTTTGGATAACGGATTGGATCAAATCTTGAAAATGTGTTTTTCAAAAGACAAATCGGATTACATAATCGGATTAGATCACGTAATCCAATCTTGGTTTTGATCCAGATCAAACCTTTAGTTTGGGTTTTTTTTAGAACTTTTTTGTAGGATTTGGATCACTTTGATCCAAAAAATCTGGATTAAACTGATCCCATCAGAAGGGTGGATTCAGCGTGGATTTCATGGCCAAAATGTAATGAAAACTTTAAAAATGTATCAAATAATACTATATTTGGATCATGCAGTATCTTACAAGATATCCTATTTATTCATAAGGTTTTAATTTTATTTGTTCATCCGTCAGGCTACAGTGATTAGGTAGGCTTTAACGTATTCAGCCTTTTAGTATAGGCCTACAGCAAAGTAGAAAGAGTTTGGCCTCATAAAATAATCCCCCAAACAGCTGTCAAAATTGACCAAAAACAATACATTTTATTCTGTCACTAATTGATATATATATTCATCACAATCGAAAATATTTTTGTTTTTAGAATATTTATTAGTGATGCATGCAATGATTACAGAATAACCCAAAAAATGCAAAGAATGGCAATCACTGATTTTTGAAATCCAAAACAAATCCAAATCAGAAATAGTGTCTAACTATTGCGTCCCTTGTTGCACGTCCTGTTTGCTCATTCTGGCAGAATGCAGGAGGTTGGTTAGGGTCTCCAAGGGGCTCAGGTGCATCATTGTCAGCACAGAGAGGGACATTGCGCTTAGTAGCGATGTTGTGCAGGACAATACAGGCAAGGGTTATGTTGCATGCTTTCTGTGGTTCCGCTCTCAGGTAGTTAAGGCATGCAAAGCGCCTCTTAAGAACTCCATTTAAACGCTCAATTGCACATCTTGCTCTGCAATGAGCAGTGTTGAAGCGTGCCTGCGCTGGTGTATTTGCTGTTAGAAAAGGAGTCATCAGCCATGGTAGGAGTGGGTAGGCACTGTCTCCTAATATTACGCCATCCGGTCGGTTGGTTTGGAGGTCTCTATATAGAGCGCTCTCCCTCAGGATGCGTGCATCATGGACAGACCCAGGCCACTTGACAACGCAGTTGGTGATGATGAGGTCAGCATCACACACAAGTTGGACATTGATGCTGTGGCTCCCCTTTCTGTTTATAAACTCCCATTCATTCTCACGAGGTGCTTGTATATGCACATGTGTGCAGTCGATTGCTCCAATAGTATTGGGCATATTCCCCAAAAGAAAAAAGCTGCGCTTGGCCTGGGCAATCTGGTTGTCCTTTGGAAAAGAAACAAATTCTTTGACCAGGCTGGCCAGTGCGATTGACACATCTCTCACCACATCACACACAGCTGATTTCACCACTCCCATATAGTCACCAACAACTTGATAGAAAGTCCCACATGCATAAAATCGGAGAGCAATGAGGATCTGGTCTTCCACAGACAGACCGTGACTCCTTTGGGTTCTGTGTTGATGTTTTGGCCTGAGAAGGTTCACAAGGTACTCTATATCAGCCTTCCCAAAGCGAAACCGGACATACAGCTCCTCAGTGGTGTATTGCTCCAGTGGCTTGGTACGTTCAACATACACCCTTTGACGGTATCCTCTCCTGGCAAAGTGGTGGTGGCGGTGGACAACACCTGCCATTTCACTGTCTCTCTGTGAATCCTCTGAGAAAGGCTGATTTATATGGCAGTGTAGTTGGTCTTTTCAAACACACCTATTACAACTGATTAGTTTTGGCTTGCGTTCAATTGAGGCAATTGGACCCAAGGCCTATAATTGATGAACAATGTTCACTATAGTAAAGCAACGGAACCATGGACTCAAGAAGCTGCAACTTCACAGCTGCTGAAACCAATGCACTACTAGAGGGTGTTCGGTGCCATTATGGAACAATAGTGGGAAGTTTTAATTCTGCTAAGGATACCAACAAAAAGAAAAATGATGTTTGGATTTTAATCACAGAAAATGTGAATGCCATAGGGTCTGGCCAGAGGAGGACCACAGACCAAATCAAATTGCGGTGGAAGAATCTTAAGGCCAGGGCAACAAAGGACCATGCTGAAGCCAAAAACCCACAAACAGGCAACAAGCCATTTAAGAGGGGAGATTACACAGATGTGGTCCTCGACATCATTGGAGGTGAGAAGTCGCAAGCTCTCCATGGTATTCAAGGTGTTGTAGGGGATGGCGAGCCTTGGATTGAGGAGGAGGAGGAGAATCTGCCAGTTCCTCCTGAGGCTGATCCAGAGAGCGTATTTATATTGAATCTCAGCTCTGTTCCTGAGGAAGAAGCTGGATCCTCATTGGTTGAGCCAGTGGTAGTTGCCACAGGATCTCAGAGGAAAGGCTTGAAGCGCCCTTCATCAAACAAAGATGATGATTACAAGGCACTTCTGCAAAAAGAGACTGAAAGGGCAGAAGCACAGCTTCGTCTGGCAGAGGAACAACTGACTCTGACCAAACTGCAGCAAACCAAGGCCAGACTTGAGATCCGCCTCCTAAAGGCTACGCTCAGACAAGCTGGTCTCTCCACATCAGATGAGGAAGTCTGAAATTATTGTGGAGTATTTGACATTGTCTTTTTTTTTAATTCTATACATCTATACTTGATACTTGTTATAAATATCCTCAATGTACAGTGTTTGTGTTGTAGGTCTCAGATGAGCGGACTGCTGGAAGAGGATGGGGTGGGGTTTTTCTTGTTTTTAGTTTTTTTTAAATGTGTGGGTTTTCATTTCAAAGAAAAATAAAGTTATATTGACCCCACACTGGCTATTCTACTTGTTGCTCTTTACATATCTATAGTTCTACATTGTGATTTCCTATCCTGTTTGAGCACTGGTTATCCAGCACTGGTTATCCAGATTTGGTGATCCTGAAAAGTTCCTATCCGGATCAGATTGATCCAATCCGATGTTGCTTTAAAAAACTGGCTCCAAAAGTAAGCTGGATTACGTGATCACGGATCGCAAAAAAAGGATTACTAAATCTGGATCAATTTTATCCGGATTAAACCTTTTGAAAAACCGGGCCCAGGGGTCAGAAAGAAAAAGTCCCATGAACTCAGCAGCTGATTTCACCAGAGGAGGAACCAAGTCGTTCCTTTCAAGTCACAAACAAGTCTCAAGTCAAATCCCAAGTCCTCAAAGAGTTCAAGTTAATGAGATAATTAAGTGACTAATTAAATAATTATTGTGCATTAGTGATGAACACCTGCTGTTATTGAGAATTACAGAGGATCAGATGTTGATGTTTTATTGGTTAAAATGATGCCACCATCATGGAGATCAGTGCTGAGTTCATGGGTGGAATAAACATATGGCAGGATTTTTACTTTCTGACCCCTGGACTTTACACCTCTGTCTGTAATATATCTGCTTGTTTTACACTCTTTGGCCACCAGGTGGTATTGTGAGCAAATGAAGCCTCCAGTAATTAACCCTTTTGTGAACCACTTGGCTGAAAAGCTGACAAGCTTCATGAGCAGTGGTCATCAAACTTGATCCTGGAGGGCCTGTGTCCTGCAGAGTTTAGCTCCAACTTGCCTCAACACACCTGCCTGGAAGTTTCAAGTATACCTAGTAAGACCTTGATTAGCTGCTTCAGGTATGTTTGATTAGGGTTGGAGCTAAACTCTGCAGGGACACCGCCCTCCAGGTCCGAACTTGGTGACCCCTGTTCATGAGGCTTCATCTGGCCATCACTAGTCCAAATGCAGAGGTGTAAAATCCAGGGGTCAGAAAGTAAAAGTCCTGCCATATATTTATTCCACCCATGAATTTAGCCAGCTGATTTAACTAATTAGTTCTACCTTCTGGAGAGATGGGACCAAGTTGTTTCTTTCAAGTCACAATCAAGTCTCAAGTCAAATCCCAAGTCCTCAAAGAGTTAAAGTTAAGGAGATAATTAAGTGACTAATTAAATTATGATTGTGCATTAGTGATGAACACCTGCCGTTATTGAGAATCACAGAGGATCAGATGTTGATGTTTTATTGGTTAAAATGATGCCACCATCATGGAGATCAGTGTTTGCTTTAGTTGTGCTCTTGACCCTTGACTTCGTGTGTTTGATCTCTCTCTGAAGCAATCTTTGAAGATGTTAGATATTATGCAAAACTTAAACATTTAAGTGAATAATAAATAGATACAGAAGCTATTTTGGTTGTAATCAGGGCAGCTCATGATGACTATATCATCATATAAAAACAGCTAATCAACCCTGTGAAACTTCAGCATGCAAACAAAGTGTTGCTCTAATAGTTATAATAAATTAATTTTAAATTGATATAATGCATACAAAAAATTTAGCTCCTGTACTGTCTAGACACACACAGACATCAAGAACCAGCATATGAATCTCAATAATGGTGACTATCAACAAAATGTTTCATGCTGCAATGCATGCTGGGTAACACCATATAAAAAACTCCCATCATGCACTGCAGTATGAAAAATTAGAGAGAGACCACTTCATGATGTTCATTCAAATGAGTTACAAACAGAAATAATAAGCTAATTCGTTTCAAAGATTCAAGCTTTTGATTCAGCAATGTACACATGCTTGCTTTGAAACAATATTGCAATTGCTTAAAAGCAAACTACTTTGAATTGCTAAAAGGGTCAAGAGACAAACTAAAGCAAACACTGACCACAATTTTTTTTTCTCTCTTTTAATCTTTTCTTGACCAATGAAACATCAAAATCTAAACATCTGTTATTCTCAATAAGAGATTCTGAAGACATAAAATAAAGTAAATCTGGTTAGTAATGAGTTAAGCTGGTGATGCTGTTTGTGGAGTTGTTTAATCAGATCTTGAGCGATTTAATGTTTTTGTTTGTTTGTTTGTTTGTTTGTTTTGTTTTTTAATCAGTTGATTTCCTCTAAGGCTGTGGCTGAAGTTAGTTGTTCTTGTGTTTCTCTTTTCTTCAGTGCTTCTGCTTGTTAACAGCAGATGTTCATCACTAATGCACAATCATGATATAATTAATTGACTAATTAAATGATGAAATTTGACTCAAGACTTGTTTGTGACTTGAAAGGAATGTCTTGAGCCCCATTCACACTGCACGTTGGTCCCGGACAATTGCCAGAAAATTGCCGGAGTGCCTTCTGTGTGAACGCAAACACGTCCCGGGATTAATTCCGGGATTGATCCCGGGTTGGGACCTAGTAACATTGCCGGGTTCAGTCCCGGAACGAGCGCTGTGTGAACAAAAGCCGGATCAATGCCGTAAAGGGTGCGTCGTAGTGATGACGCACTTTATCGTTCGACTGTTTTACCGGGTGTTTTGAAGGCAGATCAACGTTCACACGACGAAAAATGTGTAAACTAGAATGAAGCAGCGATCAGGGAGCTCCTCACTATCCGCGCTGAAGCTGAAATCATTCTCCAGTTTAGTGAAATGGTGCACGGCGCATTATACACCTCACATGAAAGGTCACGTGTCTTTACGGGATCTTTACGGGTTGTGTGTGAACGCACGCACATATTCCGGCAGTGTGAATGCAGCAAATCTGACGATCCGGGAACAAATGCCGGAACACATTACCCGTGTATTTTCCGGAATCTCTGTGTGAAAGGGGCTTGTGTAACATCTCTGACCTCCTGGCTGAAAAAAAACTGTGCTAATTAGCAAATCCAGGTGATTGGAACAAAATACTGGGGAGGCCTTTTACTTTCTGAAACCTGGATTTTACACCTCTGTCCAAATGTAATAATGACATGAAGAAAACCTTGCATGCACGCAACCCCTTCTGATTACATCTCATTTCAATTGCACACACTGTCCCTTACCTTTAGATATTTTCATTTTTTTGGCTTTAGGGATAAACAGACAGTCAAATACATGAGAAACTGGACCATGACCTAAAACATAAAAAGAAAATAATTTTTTTTTACAGCATTTTGATTTCAGGAGGGTGTTGAGACCCCAAAATACAAAAACAGTATTTTTGTAGAACTGCAAATAAGACAACAATCAATTATATTAAGTATTTACTTTTGCAGTATTTCTTTTTAATCAATCAATCAATCAATCAATCAATCAATATTTACAGGATATCCAGCATATCCAGCATGATTACAGCATATCCAGTATCCAGCAAAATAAAAACTGCAAATATATATATTTTTTTCTTTACTCCACATTTTCACTTTCCATAAGCTTTAGTGCTCCTCACCCAAGTCGTGACACAGACCAGCAATCTGAACACTCAGGAAATCCTTTTTGGTAATTTTGAGTTCAGGTTGATTGTCGTGAAGCGTCTTCACCAGACGTCCTGCTAAATATGCCACACTAACACACACACACACACACACACACACAAACAAACAAACAAACAAACAAACAAACAACGTATTAATCTATTTCAAGCTTGAAATAAATATTGAACCTACTAGTATCTGTATTGAGTTTACTGACTAATTATACAATGCAATTATCATTTTAAATGGTCTGTCAAAGGATCGTGTCATGGCTGTACCACCATTGAGGGGGACAAGTCTCTTCCAGCAGTCTATCACTGCTCTTCAATGTTAGAATGACTGGATGACCAATCAAATCAAAGGAGTTGGAGATTACACCGTGTGTACACCGGACACGACAGTTGTTGAGCTGTGCTGCGCCGCAACAGTTAACGGTGTGTTTCCACTGGCACGTAGCGAGCACAGCGGAGCGAACGTTTTCAAATAATTCCTTTGGAAGTTGAGTTTAAATGCTCGTGTGGTGCATTATGGGATTGGCGGCCGAGAGCATCAAAAAGGTTGGGCATTCCTTGACTTAATGCAAATAACGATGAAAAATGACATATGTTTCTGAGTGTTTGCTGAACTGATGGATTAACGTTACTGAGCTGAAATCACTTGTCGTTGAAAAAGTCATATGCAAAAGAAAAAGTTTTAGGTTGTACCTAGATGGCGCCTATAAAGTGTTTAGTTTGTGAACACAACATTGTTTTCAGAGGCCTGCTCTACCCCAAAGCAGTGGCGTTGTAGCGTTGTTGTTTTTTTTTTAATTAACAAGAACAAGTTACATGTATATAACAAACATTATACATGAAGTAAACAATTATACACTAGAGGGGCTGTGTACTAACACAGATTTAAACAAAAATATTAAAGCGTTTACAAACTTTCACCGTTTTAATTGCCTTTTGTTTCATAGAAAATTGTATAGTATCAATATAATGCTCCATTTCCTTCCTAAAAAAAAAAAAAAAAAAAAAAAATTGTTTTTTTTGCTGGAGAACTTACATTTGTGGATATGAAATTTTGCATATAAAAGAATAAGATTTATCATGTAAACGTGATTGTGCTTTTCTCTGCTATTCTCTAATATACCAAATAATACATATTTCCATAACAAAACAAAATGACTGATAATGTTTTGTACAATCAAATCACAGACATTGTGACAAAATGTTTTTACAAAAGAGCAATGCCAAAACAAATGGACCACAGTTTCATGGCAATTGACACAAAAAGAGCAACTAAAATCAATATCAGATTTAAATTTTACCAAAAAATATTTGACTGGGTAAATCCTGTGTATAACTTTAAATGATACTTCCTTTACCTTGTTTATAATTAAATAATGATTAGGTATTAACCAAACCTTTTTCAAAATAATATTGTCTGTCAGGTGATTCCAATATGAATAAACATAAGGCAAAAACACAATGTCTCGTTGAAATAAAGCTCTTACGGAACTGTTGTGTGACTTAAGAGAAAAACAAATGTTACCTATATAAGAACTTATTATATTAGGCAGAGACCACTGTTGGATGTTAATTCTTGTCTGATGTTTAAATAACATACAAACTTCAGGAGAAATAGCACCAAAAACTTTGGCATAGTCCCCTGGTGTTACAGGAATCTTAAACTGTTCCAAAAATTCACCATAAGTAAAAAGAAAACCATTTATATTAATTAACTGATCCACCAATATGATGCCATTGTCAAACCAGTGCTTCAGAAAAAGCGATTTGTGTTTATATAATATATCCTTATTGGTCCATATATTGTACCTATGAGTAGTAGTGATGGCCAGATGAAGCCTCATTAAGCCTAATGAAGCTTTTCAGCTCTTCAGCCAAGTGGTTCACAAAAGGGTTCATTTCTGGAGGCTTCATTTGCTCACAATACCACCTGGTGGCCAAAGAGTGTAAAACAAGCAGATATATTACAGACAGAGGTGTAAAGTCCAGGGGTCAGAAAGAAAAAGTCCTGCCATATGTTTATTCCACCCATGAACTCAGCAGCTGATTTCACCAGAGGAGGAACCAAGTCGTTCCTTTCAAGTCACACATGAGTCTCGAGTCAAATCCCAAGTCCTCAAAGAGTTAAAGTTAATGAGATAATTAAGTGACTAATTGAATGATGATTGTTAATTAGTGATGAACACCTGCTGTTACTGAGAATTACAGAGGATCAGATGTTGATGTTTTATTGATTAAAATTATGCCACCATCATGAAGATCAGTGTTTGCTTTAGTTGTGCTCTTGACCCTTGACTTCTTGTGTTCGATCTCTCTTTATAACACTGCATGTGCTGTTGTAGAGAAAATAGATCAATGCTGTGTAATGAACAACCGTTAGCTGTTTTCATGTGATGAGATAATCATCAAGTGCTGTCCTGCTCACCTCCAATATATAATTATTTATATGTTCAGGTTTTGAATAACCAACTCTGTGAAACCACAGCATACAATGAAAGTGCTGCTCTTATAGTCATAGTGAATGAAATTGAAATCTACGTAATGAATATAAATATTTGAACTCCAGTGCTCTTTAGACACACACAGAGCACAGACATCACAAACCAGCATATGAATCTCAACAATGGTTACAATCAACAAAATGCTTCATGCTGCAATGCATGCTGGGTAACACCATAGTAAAAACTCCCATCATGCACTGGAGCATGAATAATTAGTCACCATTGTTGAGGATCGTATGATAAGTGTTCATGTCTAAAAGCCTGAGTGATATAGTTCTTCTCTTTTCCAATATTGAAGCATTACGGTGACATTTGTTTAATATGACTTTTTTTTGCAGTTCTGGAATAGCTGAATGTCAGTCAATAATGCATTCAAGTGACATAAAAGCAGAAAGCATTAACTCATCTGCTTTCTCAAGCTTTTAATTCATCAAGGTGCAAATGCTCAAATGTTTGTTGTGAAACAATATTGCAACTGCTTAAAAGCAAATCATTTTAAATTATTAAAAGGGCCAAGAGCACAACTAAAGCAAACACTGATCTCCATGATGGTGGCATCATTTTAACCAATAAAACATCAACATCTGATCCTCTGTAATTCTCAATAACAGCAGGTGTTCATCACTAATTAACAATCATCATTCAATTAGTCACTTAATTATCTCATTAACTTTAACTCTTTGAGGACTTGGGATTTGACTCGAGACTCATGTGTGACTTGAAAGGAACGACTTGGTTCCTCCTCTGGTGAAATCAGCTGCTGAGTTCATAGGTGGAATAAACATATGGCAGGATTTTTACTTTCTGGCCCCTGGACTTTACACCTCTGTCTGTAATATATCTGCTTGTTTTACACTCTTTGGCCACCAGGTGGTATTGTGAGCAAATTAAGCCTCCAGAAATGAACCCCTTTGTTAACCGCTTGGCTGAAAAGCTGAAAAGCTGAAAAGCTTCATGAGGCTTCATGAGGCTTCATCTGGCCATCACTTCCTATGAGGTGAAAAAGTCTCTAGAAATGAACCCTTTTGTGAACCACTTGGCTGAACAGCTGAAAGCTTCATGAGGCTTCATCTGGCCATCAGATGAAGCCTTATGAAGCCTAATGAAGCTTTTCAGCCAAGTGGTTCACAAAAGGGGTTTGGTGGAAACGTTCCCCGCATCAGGGGGTTTGGTTAGGGCCGGGGAGCTCGAGCCCCTGCCCCTTTAATCGCCGACGGTAAAGTGCCCTTTCGGTCCGGCCTATGTGCCCAAGCAACGTCGCTTAGCCCCTGCCCCTCCGGAGTTCTGTGCACGCCACTGCCCCGCACTGTTAGAAACAGGTGATTCTGTCCCTCGCACTTTTTTTGACCCACCTCCAATATTTCCACCCATGTTCTCTGATTTGTTACTTAGATTTGAGTGAACTAACATTCAGCCAATCACAAGGCGAATCATCTCTTGAGCGCGTCTGCCACAAGCTTCAAATTTCCTTTACTCTCATAATTTATTTCATTCATTCACTTCTTTGCTCTTTGGCAATCTGGAGGTGGTAAAATGCACCCCAGAAAAAAAAGCAGAGGATGATTACATCCTTTTTTCAAACACTCACTGTAAGTATGTGTTATGTTGTGATGACACAAATCACGTGATCAAATTTCCATGTTATGATTTATCCTTCTATAACGTCGTGTCTACACTGGATGCAAGCGATGCGATCATGTAACAATAGAGACAATAGAACCCGTTAAGAACCTCGGCCCAGATCCATTGTGTGTTAAATGCTCTACTTGTCGCTTTGGATAAAAGCGTCTGCTAAATGAGACATAACTGATTATTGGGTTCTGCTGTCTTTTGTTGCGTCGTGCTGCTCGCGTCCAGAGTAGAATTATCCTTTCCCAATAAAGTTGTTTTGCGCCGAATACTTATGTCAACATACTTCATCATATTTTAGTAAAACAATTGGTATTCTATTTAGAATGTATTATACATAAATGTACTTTATACATTATGTATATAATGTGTTTGCCTTTGAGGGTCACATCACCTGACAGCTGCCCCCCCACACTTTTAAGATGGCTGCTATGCCCCTACATGCAATGACAAATGACAGAATCCTAAAATGTCATCTCTGTATATGCTACTGTCTCACCCAATCGAGTGTTCAAAGCGATTGTGAGAAGCACCAGGATACACCAGGTATGTTCCTCCCAGCTGTTTAATGTGTCTGAGTCTCTGGAACTGAGGAGTGTCGATGATCTTCACCAGCAGCGGGTGCAGTGCAATGTGACCATGAATGGGGTCATTGAAGATCTACAGAATCAGAACCAGAACCAGAAACACTGGTTAATATGTAATCACTGCAGTGGCATTTGTATGATAATACTGGAAAGAGTATGACAATATTTTACTCAAGTAAAAGTTCCTTTACATTAATGAAATTTTACTTAAGTACAAGTAAAAGTACCAGTCTAAAAATCTACTCAAGTAAAAGTAAAAAGTAGCTCATTTAAAATTTACTCAGAGTAAAAATTACTTAGTTACTTTTTAACATTGGGAGGGACGCAAAAATGTGATAGGCCAAGGGTGTCAAACTCAGTTCCTGGAGGGCCACAGCCCTACACAGCATAGATATAACCCAAATTAAACACACTTGATCCAGCTAATCTAATCAATTAGGCTTATTTGAAAATCACATGGTATGTGTGTTGGAGCAGGGTTGGAACTAAACTCTGCAGGGCTGCGGCCCTCCAGGAACTGAGTTTTACACCCCTGGGATAGGCCTATAAATCTCAAACTAGTTGTTTTTAATTAAAGGAATCAGTTATTTAGAATAATAAGACATTTGGGCTGTTACCAGGCAAATTAAATCAATATCAGCATAATTCATCTTTGCAATGCAGAGGAAACACGGAAGCTTCATCTGAAGTGGTATTTAGATGTATTTACACACTGTTCAATGCAGGACATGAAAGCATTTAACCTGCAGTTACAAATGCAGAAATAATGTTTTGATATATAAGACATAAAATGTTGAATACTCATTTGAAATATAAAAAAAAAAAAAAAATCAAGATACTTTAAATGTGAAATTAAAACCGCCAGTAGGTGTCACCAAGTCACTGTTAATAAGTGAGTCGTTGCGACTGAACCGAATCATTTAAACAGTTGATTCATTCAGGAATGAAACACCGTCATGTTGCTGAGAGACGCAAAACAGTGCTGTGGCTGTGTTTGGGATTATTTTTGTTGTCAAAATAGTGCAAAAACAGGCAATATGGTGTCTAAAAAGCAATTCTCTTAATTAACTTGTTTATTGAACTGTTGAAAAAAAATCTATATGTAATCATGCTGATTTTTGGAGAAAAACAGCACTCTTCGTGTGATACTGATTTACTATATAAAACGATATAAATATGCATTTTCTGCCCCTATATCTTCAATTTTGTGATCATTTTAAATGAATTTTAACAGACTGAATCATGCAGTGAAAGAACACACTATAAATGCACACGTACAGTCTAATCTACTAGACTTCACAGCACTCTGTAGGAGTGTTTTGTTTGGTTTTTGGCAAAATACTGATAATGTAAAATCGCACATTGTTAAAACAACAATTACGATATTATCACAGATGATATCGCACACCCTCCACCTCTGTCTTTTTGACTAATTTGTGCAAAACCTTTTGCTAAACTGCCAAAGCTTTATTTTAACCACCAATGCAATGATGCAAGTATTTAGCTTACCTCTACATGCTTGCGAAGGTGTGATGTCAAGATTTTATAAGCGGCTAGTTTGGTCTCCCTAGGGCCTAGGCAAACGTTGAAGGTTGCAGACCCCTAGGGCCTAGGCAAACACAGCATACACTGCATAATAGAGCATAAATATGGCCAGGGGTTCACTTCATTTCCTTCGAGTTCAACTTCAGCCGAATACGACAGGGTTTGGTTTTCAGCTGGGTCTGCACCATAACGCCTGTCTTGTCCGTCTGCATTTTTCTTGTGATTTTAGCGCCAGTTTGTTTTCCTGCCCATTATTTAGTGCAGTAGTTTCCAGGGAGTGATTTTTTTTATTTAATTTTTTACTCAATAATTAATGTGTTTTAAAATGTAGTGAAGTACAATACTTCAAACAAAATATACTTAAGTAAAAGTAAAATTACAGATTTTAAAAATTACTTTAAAAAGTAGAAGTACAAAAAAAAGCTACTCAATTACAGTAACGCAATAAATGTAATTTGTTACTTTCCACCTCTGCTAATCATCATTTAATTAGTCACTTAATTATCTCATTAACTTTAACTCTTTGAGGACTTGGGATTTGACTTGAGACTTGTTTGTGACTTGAAAGGAATGACTTGGTTCCTCCTCTGGTGAAATCAGCCGCTGAGTTCATGGGTGGAGTAAACATATGGCAGGACCTTTACTTTCTGACCCCTGGATTGTCCGCCTCTGTGTGCAATACAGTAAATGATCTTACACTACCCTAAATCAATGAAAAAAAATGTGCTCTCCTGATCACCCAAATGTTACAAAAAAAAAATGTTTTTCCTCTTCAAATTGGTAGTTAACATCCTCAGTATTACAGAAATGTATCATGTGTTCAGCTGATTTTTTTAATTTAAGGCGGAACTTAAAAAAACTGTCCCAATCACCCTTAATTATAAATGACAATCATAAAACCATTCTGTGGACAAAACATTGTCCCTACAATTTGATTTTGTGTGGAATTTTTATTATTATTATTATTATTATAATAATAATTATTATTATTATTATTATTTTTTTTTTTGGTGGAGCAAAAACAGACATACTTTAAACATTTCCTCAATTAGGTGTTTTCTGTTATCCACAAAATGCACATGAATGCTTATGACCAAATTAAAGTAATTTTTACGAACAAACACTTTTCGGTAAGATAGTAGGGAATTACTATCTACAAATTCTACATAGCACTGAATTTGTATGTTCCTTCATGAAAAGTGAAAATATGCAGAAATGTTACACAAGTGGTTGTAACATTTACTGTACCTTCATTTGTTCTTTTGAGAAGTCTAAGGAGTATTTCCTCAGTATGTCCTGCAGTTCCTCCTTGATAATCTCCCATATCTGTTGTTTCTCAGGCTCTGGAAAGGCATGACATTTTATATCCAAAGTGTAAAATATATATTTTAAGTGATTTCTGTGTCCCATCTTATTCTCATTTTATCCTCTGTCTTCCCTTACCTTTACTTTCCTCATATGACTTTTTTAGATCCTGAAGACTTTTCCTGTGATAAGAGAGCGTTTTTTTGGTTTGTTTAGACTGAGACATCTTCTCTGTTTTTCTGAAGTTTCCTGAAGTGATTTGGTTTGTTTTTGTGGGCTGTTAAAATCTGATGATGGAACAGTAAACTGCTTACAGATTTCATTCATCCAGCAACTCAACTTGCTGTAACATATGATCAGGAAAGGCTTGTCATTAAACTATGAGGGTGTGTCTTAGACAAATTTTGAGCTTGATCACTGGCAGGGTCAAAGCAGCTGCTACTGGAAATCCAAGGGTGAAATTTAGGAGACTACAGTTGAGAACATATTTTTTTTTAAGTATATTTAATTGCCTTTGATGTGAGCCTGTTCATACATTTGCAAATGTATTGTGATGTTATTTCTTCTGTAGCAGAAAGTATTTTGTATTTTGTTCCTCAAAATAGCTTCTTTAGTGATCCACAAAAGAAAGAAAGTCACCAAAAAATGTAAATAGGCATTATGATTTACAGAAAATAAATCTAAACACCAGTGGAAATGACATTTCTTCTAAATCAAGGAATAATATTTGCCCCAGAATTGGTTTCAGGGGCACTTATCTGTCTTTATGAGGGCATATTGTTTTTTTCTAACCATTAAAAACACCCAGTTAGTTTATTCATTTATTTAATTTGGATATGGATATGTTTGTTTGTAAATGTGTACATTTTGCTAGTTTATCTTCTCACTCTCACTCTCACTCACTTCAACAGATTGCTGCTAATTTTGAACACTTAATGGCATTGTTCAGCCAAAAATATAAATTTGCTGTTAATTTACTCACTGTCAGCCTGAGATGTAGGTGACTTTTTTCTTGAGTAGAACAGTAAAGAATATTTTAAGCTGAAACCACGGACCTCGTGAAACATGAAATGCAAGTCAGTGGCTGTATGTTTTTGAGATCCCTGTGGCAATATATTGAGGTTGTATGAAGCAAAACGATCAGTCTGTACAAGAAACATTATTTACAACATTTTTGGGTGAACTATCCCTTTAAGTCAAAATAATTTAAATAACTTCTCAATGTGGCTGTTAGCTATGAAATTAAAGCAATATAAAATATGAAAGTAACAGTAAATAATGCATATCATAGTACAATAAAAACCCTCATCTCTCCAAATTCCATAAGTGGGGCATTGTTTGCTGTATTTTCTTAATTTCCTTATGGACGTTTCCATTACACCTCACAAAAGCATTTTTAGATCTATTCATTAAAACTGTACACATATAACAGGTTTGGAGGGTAAATAGTTGTGGTGATGTGTCGTGTCATGCTTTAGTCTATTGTGCCACTCTTGTCTTATACCAGGTGTGTCTTGTTAGATCGATGTGACTGGTAGAATGATAATTCAAAACCATTCTAAAAATGGAAAGATGAATATAATCAAAACAAACACCCATGTGAAATACGCAGCCGAGCAGGTTCAAACTGTAAGGTGTGGAAAGGTGTGGAAATGCTCACATAAATACAAACATTCTGTGGTTTGCAGGAATTAAAGGTTTCTAGGTAAACAGCTTATATTTCATGTGTGAAGAACAATTGGTGCAAAATGATGAATTGGTGAACAGCTAATCTGTTTGCCTTTTGACTTAATTTTTGATATGAACTTTTAAATATGACACACACAATCAATAAGTACAAGTACAAAAAAGGTATATGAAAAATCTTGCATCATGCATTTTATCAGAAATGTAAAAACCCAGGTGAAGTGATGTTCTCTCGCCTCTATCATGAGGTCAGCCAAAACACAACCTCTTCCTGAGATGAGAGACACATAAAGTGAAATGCTCTGCTCACCTAAAAAACACAGAAAGATACAGCAACATAATTAATATTTAATTTATTCAATTCAGTTCAAAGTTATAGCACTTTTCACTATGCACATTGTTGCAAATCAGCTTCATACAAAATGAAAGTTTATGCATTAAATTTGGAGAAATTTATCAAGTGAGGTCCATACGGCAGAAATGTAAAGTTCTTGGACAGTAAAAACCACACAGTTAGTTAATGTGCTCAAACAGAAATTATGAACATGATTAACAGTAATATTATATGCTGTGTTCAAAATTACAGTAATGTAAGAAAAAATTGGTAGTTTTATATGTTGGTCCTCGGAGGGGTTGGCATCATCTCTTCTCAGGTGTTCGTTCATCTCAGATCTTCAAAAGGGCTGGATCCAGACTGAAGCTTGTGTAATTCCTAGTTACCTTGGGATTCCCATCCCATGGCAGAAGCAAATAGAAATAAAAATAGCGTAGCTGCTGTTCCAACCAACCAACCAAGCAAAAAAAAAAAAAGATAATGTGTTCAGCCCAAGCAAAGAATGATAATGTGCATTTGATCAGATACTGGAATACAAGGTCATGATATAATTATGTAAATGCTTGGCTAAAGAGATGTATCTTTAACCTAGATTTAAACAGAGAGAGTATGTCCCTGAACGTAGGCAGGAAAGCTATTCCAGAGTTTTGGAGCCAAATGAGAAAAACGTATGCCTTCTTTAATGGACTTTGCTATCCTATGTACTACCAAGAGTCCATAGCTTTATGACTTTAGGGAGCATGATTGTTATGTTTCTAAGTTAGTCCACAGATGATCAAATAGAAACTAATGTTAAATATTCAATGATCAAGAGCCCAACTAAAGCAAACACGTATCCCCACAACGGTAACTTCAAACTTCAAACTTGATTAATTTCAATAAAACATCAACATCTAAACCTCAGATAATTCTCAGTAAGAAGTTTAGTATGAAAGAAATAAAGTCAGACTGGATTGTAATAAGTGAGCGAGAGATCTGTTATTTTTTTTATGTTTTGTTGCTGCCAGTCATGTTACATTTTTTTTGTTTTTTGTTTTATTTATTTTTTACAGTGGTTACCATTGTGCAGAAGAGTAGCACTGTCAATTGTGATTTTCACTTTGCTGCAATTTAAAATATATAATAACTTCAAATCATAATTTCTCATTGAACCGAAATTCATAAATCATCATGGAGCAGCTCTGCATGTTTGAAATGTGTTTTTCTGAGTTTTATTGGACGTTGTATGTTGGGTCAACATAATGGATTTAAATTTAAATAATGGTTATGTTATGTTACATAATCTTGATTGAATTAGGTTACAACAGTAAAGCTAGAATTGTATGTAGTATCAGACCAAGTCAAGATGGCGCCGCTGATGGCTGCTTCCGCAGTTGTTTTTATGTTTTTGTTAGTTTGTCTTGTCTTTAGTTATCTCCCTGCAATCAGTTTTACCAGAGACAAATTGTTGGACATTCGGCAGTACAGATTTTCAACTATTCTGATGTTTTGCTGGATATTGTTGACGGCGAAGCAGCAGCGCTGATCAAACGCTTCAGGACGTTACAGACGGGGGAAGCGAGCCGGCGCGCTCATGAAGCACAGACAGCGCTGCCTAGCATTCATCTAGCGAATCTCAGCTCTCTAACCAACAAAGAAGCAAATTATCACAATTTTATATCTTTTATTTTTTGCTATAACAAATGCGTTTTACAAACACAGTTACAATAGCCAGAAAAAAAGCTAAGATTAAAAATCAAGGGTCAAGAGCCCAACTAAAGCAAACCCTGATCGCCACAATGGTGAGGCCAAACGAAACATTTTCAATAAAACAACTACATTTCTGTTAATTCTCAAATATTTTTTATGAACATATGACAGAAATAAAGTCAAATTGTAATGTGTGAAGCTGGTAATGCTGTTTGTGGAGTTGTTTAATCAGATCTTGAGAGATGTAATGATGTCTTGTATTTCAGTTGAGTTCATCTAAGGCTGTGGCTGAAGTCAGTTGTAGTTCTTGTTTCTCTTTCATTCAGTGATTCTGCTTGTTGACAGCAGCTGTTCATCACTAAAGCACAACCATCACTTAATTAATCACAGAATTATCTATAAGGAGAGTAAATATTTAACTGAACTGTATTATTTTGCACAAGAGAGATCTGTTAATGTAGTTTTGTGGGTCACCATTGTGCTGGAGAGTAGAGCCTGTGCTTCAGTCAATGATGAGACACAAACACTGATGTTCTGCTGCTTTATTTAAAGACAGTGACTGTAGAGTTGCTGATACAGTGGTGATCTGTTTAAGTGCTTTAGCACATACATGTGTGTTATAGCTGATGATTAGCTGCAATGAGTTAAAGTCATGTTATTATTAACTTTACTATTACAAAATAATTGTTTGCAGTTTTATATTAAGAAATATTCCTTTGTGGACTCAAATGAAATAAGTTAACCAAATGTTTACACACCATCACAACAATTTTACAGCATGCAATAGTTTGCTGTATTTTTACAGTACAATTGTAATTATTGATTTATAGAACTTTTGTAAATTTACAGTCTTACTGGCAACCAAAATTTCCAGTAAGTCACTATAAATTTTACAGCATTTTTTTACAGTGTAGATTTAGTGCTTTTATATTAATGAATGAAGTTTAATTTCACATAAATGAGCTTAGTGAGGTCTTGATAAAAACAGAGAAAAATGATAGATTTCAACACTAATGCTATGACTGTTTCTGAGCTATTAAGAACAGTTCAATCCTTTATTTGTATTTCTCTGTTTTTTAGTAATAGTCTAATGTGAGGAGATGATCTTAAGTTGTATGTGAAGTACAGATGAAAGACCAAATGAAAACCTCACACTTCAGCAAACAAGACCACAAAATGCCAACACCTCATTCAAACATTCACCTGAGGCAGATTAAACACAGGTTTTGCTTTCGTTCACAAGAATAATGAAGAACATTCAGTGTTTTAAAGCAAGTAAACGAAGTGGATCTGGTTCTTCGGTTTAACAAGCAGCTCATCTGTGTTTCTATTTCTATTAATACACACTTTCACGTCCACATTTCACAGCTACTTCAAACTTCTGATATCTGTGTCAATGAGAAAGTAACATTTTGTCTAAACATTTATTTAGTTCAATAAAATCATAAATAAATAAACCCAGTACAATATAAACAAGTGTGCCGTTTAGCTCTTTCACAAATCTGTGGCATGTCACGAGAAAGGATTTATTTCCAGTACAAATGTAAGAATTATGGATGGTTGAATGAGTCTTACTTTCCAAAGTTATGAACAGAAAACATTTGGAAAGTGACCAAGAGGACAAAGTCAGGTTTCGTCACGGGTTCATCTTTGTACTTTGATATTAGTGGCTTATTATCATTAGTGTCTTTAGTTCCCTGTCAGTATTACACACTAAGCCACTTTGAAGATATTTGGAAGCATAGCTACAACCAAACAGTTGATGGTATCCACTGACTTACATGGTATAGTTTTTCTTCCATATTATAGAAGTCAATGGGGACCAACAACTGTTTGTTTGCCCGTATGCTTCAAAATATCTTCTTTTGTGTTCAGCACAAGAAAGAAACTCAAACTGTTTTTTTTACAACTCGAGGGTGAATAAATGATGACAAAATGTTCATTTTTGGGTGAGCTATCCCTTTACCACAAGGTTATATTTGTTTGTTTGTTTGCATGTGTGTGAATGTTGTGATTGTATGATGACACCATCAGATTTGTGTATGAAATGATTGTCTCCACATGGCAGGAGATCCATTTTAAAATATATTTATTGAAAGAGGGAAATAATTTTAAGTACAACTTATTTCACTGGATCTGATTAAGATTTTATTCAGGACAACACATGCATTACTGATATCCCTGTCAATAAACACAATTAAACCTTTAAATGTAAAATATCTACATAAATGATCTGAATCTAACCACATCAACAGGCTGCACAACATGTTGGTTACAGTATGACGTTTTATTGTAAACCTATTTTCATATTATTTGGCCCCTCTGCACTTTTAACATCTCTTTCTTTCTGAATGTTCAGATCAAATGTTATTCTGTTAAATGACAGACTCATTGAAAGTAAAAGTGTGTATGAACAGAAATATACACACAGATCAGCTGCTCATCTGTTCCTGCATTAAACTGACGAAACCAGATCCACTGGATTTACTTGCTTTAAATCACTGAATGTTTTTCATTATCCTTGTGAAAGAAAGCAAACCCTGTGTGTTTAATCTGCCTCAGGTGAGTATCTGAATGAAGTGTTGGCTTTTTGTGTCAATCAGTCAATCAATCAATAAAAAGACTGAAATGTAGAAAATAATAAAGTTTGTGATTTCTGCTTGTTAATCACAAACAGTGATACCAATACATATGTGTGCCTTATATTTTCATGTTACATGAAATGCAAGTCAGTGGCTGTATGTTTTTGAGATCCCTGTGGCAATATATTGAGGTTGTATGAAGCAAAACATTCATTCTGTACATGAAACATTATTTACAACATTTTTGGGTGAACTATCCCTTTAAGACAAAATAATTTAAATAACTTCTCAATGTAGCTGTTAGCTATGAAATTAAAGCAATATAACATATGAAAGTAACAGTAAATAATGCATATCATAGTACAATAAAAACCCTCATCTCTCCAAATTCCACACTGTAAAACCCAACAAGTTAGGGTAACTCAAACCGTTTGAGTAAACAAATTCCCCTTGACTTAAACCATGTAAGTTTTAAAACTTGCAGTTAAGTAATTAAGTGATTAATTAAGTGCTGATTGAGCATTAGTGATGAACACCTGCTGTTAACAAACAGAATCACTGAAGAAAAGAGAAACACAAGAACTACTACAACTGACTTCAGACACAGCCTTAGATGAAATCAACTGAAATAAAATACATTAAATCTCTCAAAATCTGATTAAACAACCCCACAAACAGCATCACCTGCTCCACTTATTAATAACCAGACTGACTTTATTTCTGTCAGACATCTACAGAAGATCTTATTGAGAATTAACTAAGGTTTAGATGTTGATTTAGCTTCATTTGAAGTAACCATGTTAGAGATCAGTGTCTACTTTAGTTGGGCTCTTGACCCTTGACTTCTGTGTTAGTTTTTCTTTCTGGTTGTTGTAACCATGTGTTCCTCGAACATATTTGTTATAACTCAAAAGCTCAGAGAAAATGATTAGTGGTTGGTTGTTATATATTTATAATGACAATCATCTATTAGTGAACTGATCTCATTGTGTGTCTAATCTCTGGTTAAATGGATGTTGTATAGATTACAGTAAAAGTGATTCTGTGGCAGTCAGTTATTATGAAGAAATTTTTAAACAGTTTGTCCACATAAAGTTTTAATCTATGGTAGCACTTAGACTCACACAGACATCAATAATCAACTTATGAACCTCAACAATGGTGACCATTAAACAAGACAAAAAAAAAATCATGCTGCAATGCATGCTGGGTACTAGCATAGTACAAAACTCATCCATGGCTCCCAGCATGCATTGCTGCATGATTATTATTTTTTTTATTGGTCACCATTGTTGAGGTTCATAAGCTGATTATTGATGTCGGTGTGAGTCTAAGTGCTACCGTAGATGAAAACGTTATGTGGACAAACTGTTTGGAAAGTCCTTTATATTAACTGACTGTCACAGAATCACTTTAACTATAATCAATACAACATCCATTTAATCAGAGATTAGACACGCAATGAAACTATGCTCATGCTCAATGAGATCAGTTCACTAATAAAAGTTCTACTGATCACTTGCTCTGGGCTTTTGAGTTATAACAAATATGTTTGAATAACACATGGTTACAACAGCCAGAGAAAAGTAAGTAAAAATAACGTCAAGGGTCAAGAGCACAACTAAAGCAGACACTGATCTCTAACATGGTTACGTCAAATGAAACAATATATCAACATCTAAACCTTAGTTAATTCTCAATAAGATGTTCTGCAGATGTCTGACAGAATTAAAGTCAGTCTGGTTATTAATAAGTGGAGCTGGTGATGCTGTTTGTGGGGTTGTTTAGATCTTGAGATTTAATGTATTTTATTTCAGTTGATTAAAGTTAGTTGTTGTTCTTGTGTTTCTCTTTCTTTCAGTGATAATGGTTGATAACAGCAGGTGTTCATCACTAATGCTCAATCAGCACTAAATTAATCACTTAATTATTTAGTGAACTCAACTGAAATAAGTTCAGAGTACTCATAACTATTAGTTTTAAAAACTTAAATGGTTTAAGGCAATCAGTTTACTCAAACGGTTTAAGTTACTGTAACTTGTTGGGTTTACAGTGCATAAGTGGGGCATTGTTTGCTGTATTTTCTTAATTTCCTTATGGACGTTTCCATTACACCTCACAAAATCATTTTTAGATTTATTCATTAAAACTGTACACACATAACAGGTTTGGAGGGTAAATAGTTGTGGTAATGTGTCGTGTCATGCTTTAGTCTATTGTGCCACTCTTGTCTTATACCAGCTGTGTCTTGTTAGTCTAAAAATGGAAAGATGAATATAATCAAAACAAACACCCATGTGAAATACGCAGCCGAGCAGGTTCAAACTGTAAGGTGTGGAAAGGTGTGGAAATGCTCACATAAATACAAACATTCTGTGGTTTGCAGGAATTAAAGGTTTCTAGGTAAACAGGTTATATTTCATGTGTGAAGAACAATTGGTGCAAAATGATGAATTGATGAACAGCTAATCTGTTTGCCTTTTGACTTTTAATTTTTGATATGAACTTTTAAATATGACACACACACACAATCAATAAGTACAAGTACAAAAAAGGTACAGGAAAAATCTTGCATCATGCATTTTATCAGAAATGTAAAAACCAGGTGAAGTGATGTTCTCTCGCCTCTATCATGAGGTCAGCCAAAACACAACCTCTTCCTGAGATGAGAGACACATAAAGTGATACTCTGCTCACCTAAAAAACACAGAAAGATACAGCAACATAATTAATATTTAATTTATTCAATTCAGTTCACAGCAATAGCACTTTTCACTATGCACATTGTTGCATATCAGCTTCATACAAAATGAAAGTTTATGCATTAAATTTGGAGAAATTTATCAAGTGAGGTCCATACGGCAGAAATGTAAAGTTCTTGGACAGTAAAAAACACACAGTTAGTTAATGTGCTCAAACAGAAATTATGAACATGATTAACAGTAATGATTATATGTTGTGTTCAAAATTACAGTAATGTAAGAAAAAATTGGTAGTGTTATATGTTGGTCCTCGGAGGGGTTGGCATCATCTCTTCTCAGGTGTTCGGTCATCTCAGATCTTCGAAAGGGCTGGATCCAGACTGAAGGTTGTGTAATTCCTAGTTACCTTGGGATTCCCATCCCATGGCAGAAGCAAATAGAAATAAAAATAGCGTAGCTGCTGTTCCAACCAACCAACCAAGCAAAAAAAAAAAAAGATAATGTGTTCAGCCCAAGCAAAGAATGATAATGTGCATTTGATCAGATACTGGAATACAAGGTTATGATATAATTATGTAAATGCTTGGCTAAAGAGATGTGTCTTTAATCTAGATTTAAACAGAGAGAGTGTGTCCCTGAACATAGGCAGGAAGGCTATTCCAGAGTTTTGGAGCCAAATGAAAAAAATGTATGCTTTCTTTATTAGATTTTGTTACCCTATGTACTACCAAGAGTCCATAGCTTTACGACTTTAAAGAGCGTGATTGTTATGTTTTTAAGTTAGTCCATAGGTGACCACATAGAAACTAATGTTAAATAGTCAATGATCAAGAGTACAACTAAAGCAAACACGTATCCCCACAACGGTAACTTCAAACTTCAAACGTGATTATTTTCAATAAAACATCAACATCTAAACCTCAGTTAATTCTCAGTAAGAAGTTTAGTATGAAAGAAATAAAGTCAGACTGGATTGTAATAAGTGAGCGAGAGTTTTTTTATGTTTTGTTGCTGCCAGTCATGTGACATTTTTTTTTATTATTTTTTTACAGTGGTTACCATTGTGCAGAAGAGTAGCACTGTCAATTGTGATTTTCACTTTGCTGCAACTTAAAATATATAATAACTTCAAATCATAGTTTCTCGTTGAACTGGAATTCACAAATCATCATGGAGCAGCTCTGCATGTTTGAAATGTGTTTTTCAGAGTTTTATTGGACGTTGTATGTTGGGTCAACATAATGGATTTACATTTAAATAATGGTTAATGATTGAATTAGGTTACAACAGTAAAGCTAGAATTGTATGTAGTATCAGACCAAGTCAAGACAGCGCCGCTGATGGCTGCTTCCGTGGCGTGCTCCGTAGTTGTTTTTATGTTTTTGTTAGTTTGTGTTGTCTTTAGTTATCTCCCTGCAATCAGTTTCACCAGAGACAAATTGCTGGACATTCGGCAGTACAGAATTTCAACTATTCTGATGTTTTGCTGGATATTGTAGATGGCGAAGCAGCAGCGCTGATCAAACGCTTCAGGACGTACAGACGGGGGAAGCGAGCCGGCGTGCTCATGAAGCACAGACAGCGCTGCCTAGCATTCATCTAGAAAATCTCAGCTCTCTAACCAACAAAAAAAGCAAATTATCACAATTTTTGTTTGGCTTTTCTTGCTACAACAAATGTGTTTTACAAACACAGTTACAATAGCCAGAAAAAAAGCTAAGATTAAAAATCAAGGGTCAAGAGCCCAACTAAAGCAAACCCTGATCGCCACAATGGTGGGGCCAAACAAAACATTTTCAATAAAACAACTAAATTTCTGTTAATTCTCAAATATTTTTTATAAACATATGACAGAAATAAAGTCAAATTGTAATGTGTGAAGCTGGTAATGCTGTTTGTGGAGTTGTTTAGTCAGATCTTGAGAGATTTAATGATGTCTTGTATTTCAGTTGAGTTCATCTAAGGCTGTGGCTGAAGTCAGTTGTAGTTCTTGTTTCTCTTTCATTCAGTGATTCTGCTTGTTGACAGCAGCTGTTCATCACTAAAGCACAACCATCACTTAATTAATCACAGAATTATCTATAAGGAGAGTAAATATTTAACAGAACTGTATTATTTTGCACAAGAGAGATCTGTTAATGTAGTTTTGTGGGTCACCATTGTGCTGGAGAGTAGAGCCTGTGCTTCAGTCAATGATGAGACACAAACACTGATGTTCTGCTGCTTTATTTAAAGACAGTAACTGTAGAGTTGCTGATACAGTGATGATCTCTTTAAGTGCTTTAACACATGCATGTGTGTTATTGCTGATGATTAGCTGCAATGAGTTAAAGTCATGTTTTTATTAATTTTATTATTACAAATTAAATGTTTGCAGTTTTATATTAAGAAATATTTCTTCTTAGTGGACTCAAATGAAATAAGTTAACCAAATGTTTACACACCATCACAACAATTTTACAGCATGCAAGAGGTTGCTGTATTTTTACAGTACAATTGTAATTATTGATTTATAGAACTTTTGTAAATTTACAGTCTTACTGGCAACCAAAATTGCCAGTAAGTCACTATAAATTTTACAGCATTTTTTTACAGTGTAGATTTAGTGCTTTTATATTAATGAATGAAGTTTAATTTCACATAAATGAGCTTAGTGAGGTCTTGATAAAAACAGAGAAAAATTATAGATTTCAACACTAATGCTATGACTGTTTCTGAGCTATTAAGAACAGTTCAATCCTTTATTTGTATTTCTCTGTTTTTTAGTAATAGTCTAATGTGAGGAGATGATCTTAAGTTGTATGTGAAGTACAGATGAAAGACCAAATGAAAACCTCACACTTCAGCAAACAAGACCACAAAATGCCAACACCTCATTCAAACATTCACCTGAGGCAGATTAAACACAGGTTTTGCTTTCGTTCACAAGAATAATGAAGAACATTCAGTGTTTTAAAGCAAGTAAACCCAGTGGATCTGGTTCTTCGGTTTAACAAGCAGCTCATCTGTGTTTCTATTTCTATTAATACACACTTTCACGTCCACATTTCACAGCTACTTCAAACTTCTGATATCTGTGTCAATGAGAAAGTAACATTTTGTCTAAACATTTATTTAGTTCAATAAAATCATAAATAAATAAACCCAGTACAATATAAACAAG
Source organism: Aspiorhynchus laticeps (assembly GCA_023376895.1). Lineage (NCBI taxonomy): Eukaryota > Metazoa > Chordata > Actinopteri > Cypriniformes > Cyprinidae > Aspiorhynchus > Aspiorhynchus laticeps. The sequence continues at coordinate 52,257,606 of CM041797.1, read as the reverse complement.
TGTGCCGTTTAGCTCTTTCACAAATCTGTGTCATGTCACGAGAAAGGATTTATTTCCAGTACAAATGTAAGAATTATGGATGGTTGAATGAGTCTTACTTTCCAAAGTTATGAACAGAAAACATTTGGAAAGTGACCAAGAGGACAAAGTCAGGTTTCGTCACGGGTTCATCTTTGTACTTTGATATTAGTGGCTTATTATCATTAGTGTCTTTAGTTCCCTGTCAGTATTACACACTAAGCCACTTTGAAGATATTTGGAAGCATAGCTACAACCAAACAGTTGATGGTATCCACTGACTTACATGGTATAGTTTTTCTTCCATATTATAGAAGTCAATGGGGACCAACAACTGTTTGTTTGCCCGTATGCTTCAAAATATCTTCTTTTGTGTTCAGCACAAGAAAGAAACTCAAACTGTTTTTTTACAACTCGAGGGTGAATAAATGATGACAGAATTTTCATTTTTGGGTGAGCTATCCCTTTACCACAAGGTTATATTTGTTTGTTTGTTTGCATGTGTGTGAATGTTGTGATTGTATGATGACACCATCAGATTTGTGTATGAAATGATTGTCTCCACATGGCAGGAAATACATTTTAAAATATATTTATTGAAAGTAAATAATTTTAAGTACAACTTATTTCACTGGATCTGATTAAGATTTTATTCAGGACAACACATGCATTACTGATATCCCTGTCAATAAACACAATTAAACCTTTAAATGTAAAATATCTACATAAATGATCTGAATCTAACCACATCAACAGGCTGCACAACATGTTGGTTACAGTATGACGTTTTATTGTAAACCTATTTTCATATTATTTGGCCCCTCTGCACTTTTAACATCTCTTTCTTTCTGAATGTTCAGATCAAATGTTATTCTGTTAAATGACAGAATCATTGAAAGTAAAAGTGTGTATGAACAGAAATATACACACAGATCAGCTGCTCATCTGTTCCTGCATTAAACTGACGAAACCAGATCCACTGGATTTACTTGCTTTAAATCACTGAATGTTTTTCATTATCCTTGTGAAAGAAAGCAAACCCTGTGTGTTTAATCTGCCTCAGGTGAGTATCTGAATGAAGTGTTGGCTTTTTGTGTCAATCAGTCAATCAATCAATAAAAAGACTGAAATGTAGAAAATAATAAAGTTTGTGATGTCTCCTTGTTAATCACAAACAGTGATACCTGTTACGGGGTTGACGAGACGTGAGGCAAGCGGATCCATTTGCAAAGCTTTATTATCATACATGGTCATATTCAGGAAGGGTCGGTACACAGTAAACAGGTATGGCAGTGGCAAAGCACAGAGCAGTCCGTAGAGCAAGCGTGGGTCGACGATCAGCATACACAATCCAGAGGGCTAGGCAGAGAGATAATCCAAGAGAACGAGCAATAATCCAAGTGAGGTACAAACAGGGTGCAAAGGGCTAGGCGAAGGGGTAAATCCAGAAACACAGGCAGGAATCAGACACGGGAACCTCTAACAAGGAAACTAGAAACGCTTTGAATGAATGAATGAATGAATGATGCATTTATATTACGCTTTGTAAGGTAGCGGGGCAAACAATACTCGGCAGAGAGCAGGAGAAAGTCCAGAGTTTATGTAGTGTGTGTGATTGGGTGATGGTGATTGTGAGATGGTTCTCAGGTGCAAGCGTGATCAGTGTGAACAGCTGTGTCAATGCAGTGGATGATGGGAGATGCAGTCTATGAGTGATCTGTAACTGTGTGGTGTGAAAGTCAATGTGATGGGTGAGTGACCTCTAGTGGTGAACGGACAGAAGTTCATGGCCAGGATTTGTGACAATACCAATACATATGTGTGCTTTATATTTTCATGTTCATTTTAATTAACTTTCAGAAAAAACACAAAATATATTCAGTTTTTTTTTTTTTTTTTTTGGGGGGGGGGGGGGGGGTTAAACACCTGTACATTTTATACAGAGATAGTGTTTGTGTTTTTGGCTAGTAGTATGGAAAATATATCTTATGAGATATATAACAAAACATCTTTGATGCTCATAAATAAATAACACTTTATTGCGGTCACATAGTTGTTCAATTTCTGATAATAGATTAATAAAATTCTAGGGTTCTAAATCCAAATTGGAGTCTTCATGTTTATCATGTGTTCATGTTCCTTCACTCATCTAAACACTCATGTTTTGTCAATCTAACACACTTATTATTACCATTATGTTTTTTTAAGTGCATGTTTACAATTCAAGCACATACCTGTGTTACAAATAAGCTGGCGTCTATTTTATTAAATAAATATTTCAATATTCAGCATCATATTCAACAAAATGCAAACAAAACTGGTCATTTTATCTAGATGTTTCTTTAAGTGTTATTGAGGTCCTGAAAATAACTGACTGAAAAAGAAGCTCTCTTAGATTTCACATTAAACCTGGGCCTAAATATGGACTCATCTCTTTTTGTCCACTTACTGTACAGGTGACAGTGTATTTGCCCAATTTACAATGCAAGAGTTGTAAATTAGGCTACTATTAAATGTGGTAAATGGCACTGTTTAAAAAATAAATGCAGTCAGATCCATCCCTGTGGGCTTGAGTCACAAACTGAAATTGACATGCCAGAATATAACTTAAAAAGAAAAAAAAATATGCTTACAGTAAGATCAGTATAATTTGTTCTCACAAGAAAGTGAATTTAAACACCCCATGCTGTGAACTATGTTCTAGAATCTGCATCTTTGGACCAAAAGCATCTGTGCCTTTAGTACTGTATACCTTCACATATAATTTGCTCTGTGCTTAATTATATGTTCTGTTGTTTCAAAGCATCTAACGAAGGTGATCAAACTCATCAGTTTGTGACACACCCTCATATTTTAATGAAAAGAAACTACCTAGTGGGCTGAGTCTCTGAATCTTTAAAATCTCTGCACAGTTCTAGATCCTCATTACAATCAGCATCATCATCATTTGCAACCACAAGAAAGATATCATTTAATACTAGATAAAAAGAATATGGCAACAAACACCGCAAACGTTAAGAAAAATGAAGGTATGATTTTCACTCTATAAAGTTTAAATTTGCTTTATCTTTGATTTAAAAATAAATAAATAATAATGTTAGCAAAAAATAAAATGCAATCAATGTGTACTTAGGCTATTAAATGCACAATTATTTGAATATAATACTTACAGTTATGTTTTAAACCAACAACTGTTTAAATGATTAAAGTAAAAAAAAAAAAAATCATTATGATGTATGCTGATATTTATTTTAAAGCTGAAACAAAATAAAAATATTTCTACCAGGCATAAATGACATTCTTTCTCCACAGATCCAAACAAGGGGGATTTGAACTTTTCAAAGGTAATTTTGAGTGAAGCACTAAATAAAAAAAGTAAATAAAAATAAAAATAAAGAAAGAACATCTAAATGGGCAATTAAAGGAAATAGAAATCATGACGTGGCAATCATATGCATGACGTAACCTATGTTGTTCAGATATTGACCCTTTTACAAGTGAGTTTAAAATATTCTAGTTGAGCCCCCAGCGTGAGTTTTTTTTAGGTGACCTTTACTTTAGAATGTTTAGCCTTATTGTTTCCATGGCGACGCGTCGTGCTTGTCATGTGACACACCGCAGACATAATATGACACATGGATCGCTTTTATTTCGTTTTTCCTTTTTTGATTATTAATATTCACAAACATACTCACTATTATGAAATATCTGATATTCCGATTCTGAAATATGTGTAAGAAAATGTATTTAGTAGTTTAGACACTTTTATAATGACCGTATTAGTTGATCTATAAAATAATAATTATGGGTATATTGTTCAGACACTCGCTGTGAATATACTCCACCCTGTTAGGGACATATAGTTATCACAAAATGTTAATAATGTAAATGTTAAACAATAATGAGCAATAATAAGATAGTATATGTCCCTTATGCCATAATGGTATTTTTTATTCTTGAAACAAAAACAAAACAATTATTAATTAATAGAATATGTCTTGATTATTAAGAACAGGTACTTTTTTGTGCCCATTTTTGCCAACAGGATGGTAAATAATATAAAAAAAATTGCTCAAAAATAAATATATGCTGGTAATGCTCCTCACCTCACAAAATAAGACAAAGGTATGCCAAACATTTAATGTTGCTTTCGAATTTTTATTTAAAATTACTTGTCTAACAGGGTGGAATGGAGCATAACAGGGTGGGACACCAGTGTTAACAGGTTCAAATGAGCTTTCCGTCATTGTCCTGCATGGTTTTCCATCTGTAATGTGTGGAACTGCACCTACATAGTATTGTTTCAAAACAATACTAAAAATGAAATCCAGATTTCCTTTGAGGGCGGGACACAGAAAAAAAAGCTATGTGGTTTCTTATCACAATCAATCACAATGACAAGTGGCAAAACAAATCTCTGTTTAGATGGCTAGAGAAATAATAACAAATTAGAGAGGACAGACACAAGAAATGTTTTTTGTTTGTTTGTTTGTTTGTTTGTTTGTTTTATTTATAATTGATAAAAATAAAGATGCTGTAATTCATTTTGATTAACTAGATGAACAAACAAAAACACAAACACAAAAACCATCACAAGAAGGAACATATTTGTTACATTTGGCTACATTTGTTCTTATTCGTACCTCCATGTTGTCTGGTCTACCTGTAAAGACCTTTTATTGAGGGCCTGCGGTTCTTTGATCAGGCACACTATCTTATTCTCAGCATACCAGCTGATGTCTTTTCTTGGGCCCGGCCAGAAGAATTTATTGATGCCATTGTGACTTTTAATGTTTTTTAAAGAAGTCTCTTCTGCTCACCAAGGCTTCGTTTATTTGATCAAAAATACATTTATAAAATAATTTAAAATGACTGTTTTCTATTTGAATACATTTTAAAATGCAATTTAGTTCTGTGATCAAATCTGTATTTTCAGCATCATTACTCCAGTCTTCAGTGTCACATGATCTTCAGAAATCATTCTACAATCATTCAACAAAAAAAGGTGAGAGAGTTGACACTTACCTCCATTTTTACAGTTGAATTCCTGTGGAAAAAAATAATATCACTTCTTGAAAATGATCTCAGTGGAATTGTAGTCTATTTTGGAAGGCGATGGAGTACATACTAACAGGGTGGAAGATGACTTTAGGGACACGGTAAATGAAGAAAATTGTAAACAAATTAAAGGTGCCATAGAATGCATTGATACAGTATTTTAAATTGTTCTGATATCTACATAGAAGGTATGTGGCTTAGGTAAGGGCAACAAATCTCCAGAAACGATTTTACATGTCCATTTACAACCCTAGGATTTCTCTCTAGAATTAAATGGTCTGTTATTGGCTTACTTGGCAGGGTCATGAATAATAATGAGCTCTGTTCTGATTGGCTGTTTCACAGTGCGGCTCATCAGCAAGAAGGAAACACAGGGAGGAAAATATATAATTAAATACTTTCTCTCGTAGTTATATCGTCGGCTAATTATACTATATATAAAATGCAGGCATCAGGGAGCCGTTATTAATATGCAATGCATTGAAACTGCTTTTGAATGATCGGTCGATCGCGTTATAGTTTCACTTTCAAGATACGTGATCGCATGAACTATGTTTATATTATGGAGCGGCAGTACTTACCACTAGTGATGGTGAGATGAAGCTTCATGAAGATTTAAGTTTTTCAGCCAAGTGGTTCACAAAAGGGTTAATTTCTGGAGGCTTCATTTGCTCAAAATACCACCTGGTGGCCAAAGAGTGTAAAACAAGCAGATATATTACAGACAGAGGTGTAAAGTCCAGGGGTCAGAAAATAAAAGTCCTGCCATATCTTTGTTCCACCCATGAACCATCATCATCAGTACGGACCAAATAATCCACTATACTGAGATTTATTTTATTAATTTATGGTTGTTTTTCTGTATGCTGCAGATCTTTAAAGACCCCATTCATGGTCAGATTGAGCTGCCTCATCTGCTGGTGAAGATCATTGACACTCCTCAGTTTCAGAGACTCAGACACATCAAACAGCTGGGAACTAAATATCTGGTGTATCCTGGTGCCACTCACACTCGCTTCGAACACTCCATTGGGTATTTTGAATTTTTTTGTCCTTTTTTTCGAGCCTGTACATTTGTATAATGTTCCTTGAAATACACTGACTTTATTTGTGTGTTTGTATGTAAGGGTGGCACATTTAGCAGGATGTCTGGTCAAGAGACTGCAAGAAAAACATCCAGAGCTCGACATTACCGAAGCAGATTCCCTGTGTGTTCAGATTGCTGCTCTGTGTCATGACATGGGTGAGGAGCACGAATATTCTTGTGCATATTTACTCAGAAAATCATTAAGTAAATATTTAATGAAAGCACATAGATGTGTCTTTCATTTCCCTTTCTTTCTTTCTTTTTTTACATTGAGATATTAATAAGAATTTTAAATATAGATAATGGAGCATATTTCTAGGACCTTTAGAGCTTTCTGAGTAACAATGTATGTTGTCAACTGTCTTTTCTTTACGGAAAACAGAGAATTTATGGAGCACAATCTGGCCAAATCTTACAGGACACTATATTAAAACTGTCAAGTAATTGTGTACAGAACAAAAAAAAATGAAAAAAAAGGAGAAAAACTGAATGATGATTTCATGTCATTTACACTGACATAGTTTTTGTGATCTCAAAAGACAATCAGAACCTAACTAAACCTGTTACGATGCTCGTTCTGGCCAGTATCTGGATTTAAAGTCACCTAGGAAACCAGATGCATCTAGAAGAGTGTGATAGATACATTTTATGCTTATTAATAAATTACTTTTTTATGTGAGTTATAAAAGTTATAATACTCTAAATGCATGTTATCTTGTTTTGCTCATCCAGGTCATGGTCCATTCTCTCATTTGTTTGATGGCATGTTCATCCCTGAAGTTCAGCCTTGTAAGAGCCTATTTTTTTTCCCTCTGATGATTTCATTGATTTTATTGGTTGTGTAGAGATTGTGGCCATGTCAATTTAGATTCAGTCAACCATTCAAGCATTTAGGGGAAGGGTCCTTCTAATCTCCCCTCGTTGGATCCAAATGCAGTTTTAAGGTTTTTTTTGTTTGTTTTTGCTTTGTTTTTTTAACAAGACAACAGGAGTAAATCCAGGCAATGAACAACATAATCTAAACACAGGAACAATTGGAAATAAAATAAACACGCACAGTACATCCATGTAGGACATCACCAGGCAAAGATTATGGGAAAACACTAGGGTTTAAACACTGGGGTTTTACACAAGATGATTAGGAGTTAACACAGGACAGGTGAAGGTGATTAATCGTCATGGTATAAACAAGGGTAAATATGAGATCAAACAAGGAACAGAGCAAAAACTGCGTTCACACCATGTCGTAATTACCGCAAATAAGGCAAATATAAATTCTAATTCTTTTATTTGAACTAGGCCAAAGAAACATGAAGCTCATATTACTTTTTCATGTTGTTACCTATAAAACATACAATAGTATGATTTGATAACTGTATAATTACATTTTATCTTGCAACCTGAGTGCCAGTGAAACATATCGCATTCATTTACAAGTCACACTTATTCAGCCAAGAATTAAACAATAATTTTAATCACTTTGTTAACAAAATATTTTCTGCCAAACAAATTATTTTGCTATTGCTAAATAACAGTTGTGATCTTTATCCCATACTAAATCAATGTAAATATTTGTATAATGTGTGCGTGTGTGTGCGTGCGTGCGTGTGTGTGTGTGTGTGTGTGCGTGCGTGCATGTGTGTGTGTGTGTGCGCGTGCATGCGTGTGTGCATGTGTGTGTGTGTGTGCGTGCGTGCGTGCGTGCATGTGTGTGTGTGTGTGTGTGTGTGTGTGTGTGTGTGTGTGTGTGTGTGTGTGTGTGAACAAAGGGTAAACATGCCTTGCATAACCTTTAAAATATATATTTTTTTCACTTCTCAGATGACAAATGGGAGGTAAGCATCATAACTCTCCTACATATATAGATAGTTAACTGCCAATTAGTCAAACCTGTTGAAAATTCTACTTACTAAATTGTAAATGTACTACTGGCACATACTGATGTGTCTTTACTTCCAAAATATATTCATGATTAATATATATATATATATACTGTTTTATATTTATGATCATCTTCTCCAGCATGAGCAGGCATCTGTGAATATGTTTCACTGCATGAGAAAGAAAAATGGACTGGACAAAGTGATGAAGGACTGTGGATTGAATCTAAGTGAAGACATCAAATTTATTGAGGAATTAATTCTGAAAGGACAAAAAGATGGCCCGGTAAAATGTGTTTAAGCTGCTGTTTCAGTATTTATCATGATACAGTTTAAGTTCAAAATATTTTCTATCTTGCAGTGGTCAATGAAGGGCAGGATTGAGGACAAGTCTTTCCTCTATGAGATTGTGGCAAATAAAGTGAACGGCATTGATGTGGACAAATGGGACTATTTGGCTCGGTTAGTGCTATTTTAATGGGCTATTTAAAGGGTAATATTATTATAATAAACTGTGGCTTGCAGTCTTTAGGCTTGCATTTTGACAGTAAACGTTTTTTGGCCATTTATATTCTTGGAGTTGCAATGAGTTCACAGTACATATAATTTTAGCCATTTTTGAGTGTCAACGTTTTGGATTTTATTAAATTAAGAGTCACTGGTCTGCTTGGTCTCACTAAGCTTCGTTGTTGTTGTTGTTCTTGTGTAACTCTAGTACTAACATTTGCCATCAGATAAACTTTCCAAATTGGCTCATTATAAATGTATTATTGGTCCATGGGTTGTTGCATAGCTTAATTCCTCTATTATTTTACATACAGAGACTGCCATTATCTTGGCATCCCATGTGGTTTTGACTCTGAGCGTCTACTGAAATCTGCTCGGGTGTGTGCGGTGAATGGAATAAAACACATCTGCTTCAGAGACAAGGTACCTGATAAATCACTTTTCATTTACACAGAGACAGTAAAAGTGAAGGGATTGTAGAATTGTTTTGAAACGATCCACAATAAGTAGGTAAATAGGTAATAGGCAGGGGGTCACTTCACTGAGTGAAAACAAGCATGTATGGAAATAAATGACTTAAAGTCTTTGAAAAAAAGAGCTAAATTGCAGTAATTGAAAAAAATTACATTGCACTAACAGTGCTTGCATTTAATGCATTTTATTTTCAGGGCTTGCATTTTTAGGGGCTGAAATCCACAAACATTTTGATTATTAAAAATTCAATATTCAGTATTCACCTTCCAGACTTAATTTCCATAATATTCAGACTGTTTAACAATATGATGTATATTCAGCAGGCAATTTTCAGTAACAGGGGCTCTTGGCAAGGGGTGTGGGGGTGGGGGCAAATTCAGTGGACAGGGCCGAGAGTTCCAAGTGACGGCCCTGAATGCATGATCTCCATCTGCTGGTAGCTGCTCACCACCAAGCTGTGAGTTGTTAGACTTGTGAAGTTTGGCAAACAGATAGAGGACAGTCTGAACATAAAACATACATTTTGGAGTCTCTAACTCAATTCCTCTTGTGCCAACAAACTGTCCAAATATGACTGTCAAAACATATGTTGCTCATATTTATTCTAATCACTTTTGAACCATAAAGACTAGAACAATTTATTCTTTCTTCCAATTCCTTGCTTTTCCATCTGAAATGTGTGATGTGCCTGCAGGCCTGTGATGAGGAGATTGTGAATAAAGAATGGATATTGGTCAATTTTAAAATAAAATAAAAACATTTCATTTGAATGCAAAAATGGTTTTAATCTTCTAATTGGTGCAAAATAAGTTTTTCCAAATACTTGCCTGATTCAAAATTTCACCTGCTCAACAGTCAGTGATCATCGTTGTCTTATTCTCTTATTCATGACAAGCCATACATTTTCAAAAGGAGGCCGATTTGGACTGCAGTCCAGTCAAGCATATGTGCCTATGAAATCATGTTACAAATTTAGTTTTTAATGCATTTTACAAAATGTCCTACCTTTTCTGGAGAGGGGGTTGTAAATGAACTGGGCTATTTGTACACCAGTGAAGACAGTGTGTTGAAAACACTCATTTTAATTAATGTATGCATAGGCATCAACTAATCTTATAACTCTTCTCAGTTTTCAACATTTTTTACACCCATTGGCCTTTTCAGCAATCAGTGTCAATCTAAATCAGTCATTATATAAATTCTCACAATAACACAGTTTCACTTGTTTGCCAGAAATGCATTTTATTTTCTGTGCAGAATCCCATAAACCTTTTATTAACAAGGCTACTTTTTAAAATAAAAATGGTGTCTTGAATGAAAGTTGGTTTATTGTTTTTTTATGTACATTTCACAGTCGGTGGTCTAGTCTTGTCTCTCTGTTTCTCTCACAGGTGGCTGAGAATATTTATGGCATGTTTCACACCAGATACACTCTTCATCGTCAGGCCCTTCAGCACAAGATCGGCTACATCATTGACGTCAAGTGGGTTTTGTGTGTTTATTTTGTTCATTCTTCTGCATGCACCATGGTATTTCTTTAGGTTTTACTGTTATTTACAGCTGTATGCTTGTTTCCATACATTAGGATCAAAGATGCACTTGTACTAGCTGATGGCAAGCTGATGATCTCAAAAGCCAAAGACAACATGTTGGAATACACCAAACTCACAGGTCAGCCAATGGATGAGTAGAAATTCAGAGAAATTTTCTTTTAAGAAATAGCAAGGAAGGAAGACCTACACATTTGACTTATACACCTCAAACACTTTTTTCAGTCAGGACCACTTACGTCAAATATTTCGGATATATAAAATATTACTACCCAGTCAACAATTTGATCTCACAGTGATCTCATCATGAGCTCACAGGATACTCGTGATGAGGTCACAATGTGAGGGAACAGTGAGCTAAAAGTGTAACCTCACAGCGCCCTCACTGTGAGTTCATACTAATGTGAGGTCAAAGTGCACTCACTGCACAGAGACTAGATACCCAGCATGCACTGCAGCATGAAGCTTTTGATTGTCACCAGGCACGTGCAGAAGGGGGGGCTTTGGGGGCTCAAGCCCCTGCCCTTTTTCAAAATTATTCAAAAGTGCTCCTCAGATAAATAGCAATGATATTGTGGTCAATAAAATGAAATGCATTTGAATTATACTTAACATGACAATGTGTAAAAAACAGTAACTAATCGCTCAAAAGTCGGAAAATTCCTGTTTATTTACATATCTGTCAATCTGAGGCATTGCTATGGGTTGCCAGCGCTTTGCTCGACTGACTGATATTCCACGCACAGTTGCCAACTCTCGCGAGACAAATAAGCAACCGCAGCTTCAAAAACAAGCCCAAAACAAGCCCAATATTTTTTTGATGTTTTATTATCATCAATATTATTTATTATCAATTATTTATTACCAATAAATGAGCCTACAACATATTACACTGAAACCACTCTTTTATCTGAAAAGCAAAAACAGAAGCAATTTTACAAAAATGAGCAAACTGCAACAAAAGTGGGAACAAAACTCATCTCCAATCACCTGTGAGCAGAATATTATTGTAGATATGGAAAAGGAGAAAAACACAAGAGCTTCAAAGGAGAGCTGTAACATAGCCACATATTTATAGCCTAACATATATAGGGGTCATTCTATGGACATTTTTCTGTCCCTAGCCTTTACAGAAATATTACACTTGAAAAACAGTTGGTTACAATTTTTTATATATATATTTTAAAATTAAAGAATGTGTTATTTGAACAATTACACCTTCTCGAGCCATCAATGTGGCAATATTTGTTTTGAATTAATTATAAAGAATTCCAAGCTCCACAAAACTGCTCGTTACAGCCGTGTACAGAGGGAACGTGCTTTATTCTGAGGCCAAAAACAGGTTTTTCTACCATTTAAAATAAAATAATGTATACATAGCTATCAAATAAATGACATAAAAAAAAAATGCCACATAAATATTATAGAAAAATATATCAAATATTATATTAAATTATATTATAGAAAAATATATATTATATAATATTATTAAAAATATTATAAAAAAGATTTTAAAAAATCATTAAGCTGTCATTAATGTTTATTCATGAAGTCAAAAGGTAATCTAATAATGTGGTATAAGTTTAAATGTTAAAAAAGAAATACATTTTAAGACATCATACCAGGCTATTCGAACCAAATGTATTTACTATTAGGACATGGCTACTTGATTTTTTATTACAGCCCATGATAATTAATACATTACAAAAACATTGTAAAAATTAGGCTAAAAGAAAGTCCTCCCTCTCCTCTACATCTTCTTCTATCATCGCTTGGATTACAGCGTCACGTGCCTTATTTCTGAATGTGATTTTTCTCCAATGAGGAGCGGAACATTTGGCAAATTACTCTACGGCTCTTATATTATTGCACTGGTTGGCTATTAACTGTTAACTGCGAGCAGACAGAGTGCCAATCAATGCATTGGAGAATACGGCGAACATAAATAAAGAAATGAAGTCGCTTGTCAGATTTCCCAAACAAGCAACCATTTTTTTTAAAATAAGCCCAAAAAACCACAACCGCGACCAGGGATTTTTTCCCAAAACTTTACAAAAAAAGAAGCCCAAAGTCACGTATAATAAGTGGACTTAGCAACTGTGATTCCACGGTCTGTTCGGAAACTAGGCTCTCAAGCCATATATGGTTCTGTCAGTGAATAGATCGACGGAAGGAAAAATAAACCAAAACAATATTTTAAACAATAAATATTTTTTATTAATATTTTTTAAATATTTTTTACATAATTAGTCAATGCCCGTTTGTCATATGATCTGGTTCAAATGTTCCAGATGTTCAAATTTCATTGGACAATAATGTGGAGCGGTCATTTTTCGTTCTTATTCATAAATCGGTTGAAAATGACATGGGACAGACGAGCTTATTTGTGGAGAGATCTGGATTGTCTCATTTTATAAATAAAATTACATCGCTGAGAAAATGGATGCTAAATGACTACAAAAGCAAAACCGTGCAGCAAAAGTCACAATAATGGTAATCAGTATTCAATTCACTTAGGCCTATATTTCTGTATGATACACCGTTACTCTTTCATGAAAATATCATAGTTAATGAAGCCCACGTGCCACCTACAGGCCTGTTATGAGAAGTGTAGGCTGGCGAAATCGTGAAAGGACTTTATTATATTACCATTTTTGATAATTATGCAGCATTATGTCTTATGCTCATCAAGCCTGCATTTATCTGATCATAAATACAGAAAAAAACTGTAATATTGTGAAATATTATTACAATTTAAAATAATGTTTTTTCTATTTTAATATAGGCTACTTTAAAATGTAATTTATTTCTGTGATCAAAGCTGTATTTTCAGCATCATTACTGCAGTCTTCAGTGTCACATGATCTTCAGAAATCATTCTAATATGCTGATTTGTTATCAATGTTGGAAACAGTTGTGCTGCTTATTTTATTTATTTATTTATTTGGAACCTGTAATAGGTACTTTTTTGGGGTTCATTGATAAATAAAAAGTTAAAAAGAACAGTATTTATTCAACAATTTTCTAACAATATCAATCTTTACTATCACTGTTTCTATCAATTTAACAAATCCTTGTTGAATAAAAAATAAAAAATAGGCTACTGACCTCAAGCTTTTGAACGGTAGTGTATATTTGTTACAAAGGTTATATTTTAAATAAATGCTGTTCTTTTTAAACTTTTTATTCATCAAAGAATCCTGAAAAAAAGTATCACAGGTTTCCAACATTGATAATAAAATCAGCATTGCATAAAATGCATTTTAAAGTATATTACAATTTTGATCAATATTATATTATATTATATTAATATATATATATATATATATATATATATATATATATATATATATTTTTTTTTTTTTTTTTTTTTTTTTTTACATTGCCCCTATTTTACATTTGAGCCCCTGCCCCTGAGGAACTCTCTGCACGTCCCTGATTGTCACCATTGTAGCGAATTAATCACTTACATTGTTGTTTAATTTTTAGCTCTTTTGTTTAAGCTTTATTTTAGCTTTAGGGGATCTTACGATTTGATATGATCAATTGATATTAATCAAAACGTCCTTATTTAACACTCGTCCAGCGAGTTGTCAGTATATCTGATAAATTCTGTTTATTCTTGTGGCCACAATATAATACAGAATTATTTAAATAACTGTATGACAGTTATGAGCATATAGGTAACTTGATCTGAGCAGGATTTGATTTGAATATTACACACAGAGTACAGAACACTTCTCTATAAATCAAACAAGAGTTTATTTGCTATCTTACTACAATACATGAACTAAGCTAAATAACATAAAACAAAATACATACATACATACACACACGCGATGAATTTAATTGAGAATGATTACAATCTAGCACTGTTCTATTTCCACACGATTTTACCCGTGTCGATCAGCAAATGGAGAACTATCTTAATTTTACCTTAGAGATAGATACGACCAGTTCAGCAGAATAAAGGTTGTTCGATACCTTGCTTTTAAGTTGAAATGGTCACTGATCGAGGAAACCCCGCGTTTCCCAGATGTTGGGAAACCCCGCGTGTCGCTGTGTGACGTCACTCTTGGGGATGCCCTTCTGTTGTTGCTGGTTTGGTTGCTCTGCGTTGCTTAATGCTTCAAGGAAGTCTGTTTCGATTTCTTATGGCTTTAGATGTTGAAGTTCCTTTCGCGTAGCTTCAGACTTTCAAGAGTTTCTTCAGAGTTTTGACGAAGTGTTGGTTCAGTCTTCAAAAACTCGGCCAGGTGTTAAAGGCAGCGAGCTTTTGGAGTAGCCCCAGTTTCAAAGGAGCGCGCGATTTCCGAGCAGAACGAGAGAGAGCGTTGGAGAGCGGGGATCCGCTTTTTAAAAGGGACTGACGTCAGAGGCCTTCCGTTCAACCCCCAGAGGCTTCCACCAACCAGATTGTCCCTCTGGATGGAGCTCCACCTACACGGCTCATTTTCCACGCAGCTAATTTGTCTGCTTAGTTATTTAGTCACATGAAGAAAATATCTTTTAACACGTTCTAATCACACATTATTATACTCAATATTAACTTCCCATGCACACCAAATTCTTGCATTTGTCCTGACCGTTAATATGAAACCAATCATAAGGTATTCGACATACATTAATAGCTTTCATGCTAAAACTAACTTAGAAGGGTTCTATTTAGAGATTAGAAATAACACATCCTGCATATACGATATTATAAGTGTAGTCCTCACTTTACAGGAGAAAGTTATACCTCAAAAGATTATAAAAACATACCATTGATTACAATGACACAGTCAGCTTATAAATGACATAAAATACACATTGATATATTTTGTAAAATATATTGTATATATTGCTTTTGATAACATAGCTTGAATAGCAGTAGTGACTACTATCAATTGTCCTTTTGGAACACTTTATAAAAGTCTTTGAGTCTTTTTAGCAAAGTCAATAAACAGAAACAAGCTGGAAGGTTCTGTTCCTTGACCAAGAAGGGCAAAAGAGAGTGCATTCCTTCGGAGGGGGAATGAAGATGAGAGGTGCTGAGCATTATGTTGTTTAGGTCTGTTGAACGTCTGCCTTAACATATATCTGTCTTGTTTGTTGGTTAAATCATAAATTTAGGCGTTACATGATCAGGGAGTCCATAAAGTTTGTCGTTTTGTCCATTGCCAGATGTTTACCTCAAAGCTCTCCTATTTTGAGAGGTTTCTTTACGATGATAACCCAAAGGCATGGCAGGAAATTGGCCAGCCAGTTGGGTGAGGTGCTCTTCCTCTGTCAATTTTATGACTTTGCAGATAGAGATGAAAGTTTCTTTAAGCTTGAGGAATTTTGTGGTTGCACTTAGTGTGTGTGTGTGCGTTCTTTCCTCCACACAGGTCCTACACATCCCCCTTTTGCTCGGTGAGGTTCCCATTGCGAACGTCGGCGGGCACTGGAACAAGAAGCAGGGAGAACAGGCACACACAAGACACAAACAACATCTCCATCACTGACTGAATCCTGGTGTAGGGTAATTTGGGCAAGAACAGGTTAGGAACTTGAGAAGATGTAGGGGTGCATTCTTTAGGATTACCGGCAATTGAGTCATTCCGATTGGTTTAATTGTCAGGGGTTCGACGAGGCGGTATAGGCGTGATCTCAAGCAGGTTGGTTGAGTTCTCAGGTTCGGGTTCTTGGTCGGTTTTATCACGTCGGAAAATACGTGGGACGCCTGACGTGCATTTGTTGAAAGACTCTTGAACGGCGTTCACTCGCTTGTGTAGGAGGAAGGCCAGTGTCAATGTCACAACGTACCCTACAATAGTAGAGATGCAAAGCGCTGTGTCAGCGGCAGACCAAGACCGAATAATAGGCGCGCCAGCGGGCGGAAGGCGAGCGATAGCTTCTAAAGCTGTATCAACAGGAGTCAAGTCAATAAGTTGCGTTCCTTCCTCCTTGATCCTTTCTTCCAATTCTGGATCGAGGACGAAGGAGTGCTGTTTGAAGAAGGGCGAGATTTCGATTTCAGCCTGATACTCGTCGTCAGTAAGGTGATACAATGCTAACTCGTCAATATGGAGGATCGAGCCCTTAGGGACAGTGATCCATAAAGTTTGGTTGGGCAAGGTAATGCGTGTGGCTGTGTCGTGTTGATCGTATGTGAGGGTAGCTGTTCGTGCCGGGGTGTTGACCAGCCATCGGTTTCCGATGATTTCGGCTTGCGTTACCTCGACTTGAGAACGTGGTGTCGCTTCGGCGGGGCAGCTAGTGTCGGGTCTAATGGATTCTAGGCCGCAGATGCCCTCAGTATTATCGCGTACGAAAGGTTTACTCGGGCAAAGGAAGTGAATATACTTCTTGCGCGTACACATCCTTAGGTTTGGGGCCAAGTACAACTGCTCGTTGTTATCGTGATACGCAACGACTTCAGGAGTGTGGATTTTGACATAGGTGTTCCCTTGCCAAAATCCCACATTCACAACGTCTTTGAGCCGGTAAATGTTATTCGAGTCGATAATGGGCAAACTGAGGAGAAAGGCCAAGTCGCCTGCTTCCGGGTCTACGTACAAGGGAATAGCGATACCCAGGGAAAAGGCGAGATGGGTTTGGATGGGACTAGCATGGCCCGCGGTGGCCGAAGTTAGGATATTTTGGACAAGGTCCAAGAGGTATCAAGTAGTGTGCAATCCTACCCATGGCTAAGTTATCAATTGAGGACTTACTTCACGTAGCATGTAGGTCATGATTTGGTGGGTCGCCTCGATCGGTTGATAACGGTTCTCACAACGAGTTACAACGACTTTATTGAAGGGAGTCAATCTTAATTTTGGGACCTGGATTTAAATAATTGGTAAAGGAAGTTCCCTGATGAGGGGACTAGAGGGGAGAGGGAATTATAGTGAAAGAGGAAGAAGAAAAAACAAAAACAAAAAACAAAAAAAAAAAACAAAGGGAGACACAGGTGAAAGGAAACAACAAAACGAGAAACGGCGGCACAAGGACACCGAATGAGGTTAGGCAGCAAACGAGTGTCACATGTGTGGAGTATCTCCTCTCTACTAGAGGCTGGCTCTAGCAGTGCAGCTGAGGAGAGAGTGTAAGTGTTGTGTTTCAACAAGGTCGCTATATGTTTTCCTAACAACAGAAATTATGTTAGTGTGGTGTAGAGCATATGATTGTCGGTCTGTGTCAGTGGGTTTGATCTTCCCCCTTTTCCGGTCGGCTGGAGCTCTGGTGCCTCTTTATCTGGTTTCGATGGACCCATCGAAGGACTGGCTCACTGCGCCCTTGTCCGATTTTGATTCGGTAGGCGACAGGTGAGAGCTTGTCTACAATCGCGTGGGGTCCTGTCCAGTGAGGTAGGAACTTCTTTGACAGGCGATGGGGAGCGTTCTGCCTTGGTCGGGCGAAGCTGTAGTACCACACTTTGTCTCTGACATTGAACTCATGATGAGAGGCCTTTTGGTCATAGTAGGCTTTACGACCTTCCGCGCTTCGTTGTAGTTGCTGTTGAGCGAAGGCGAAAGTCATTCTCAGGTGCTGATGCAACTCTTCCAGGTATTGGTGAGTGGTATAGGCAGTGACGAGGTTCAGGTCACCAGGTTGGTACAGCAGGTGTAGCGGTAGCGTCATGTTTCTCCCTGTCATCAATGTGAACGGGGGTACGCCGGTAGACTGGTGAGGGGTGGCTCGAGCAGCCATCAGTACCAGCGGAAGTTTAATATCCCAATCCTTTTGATTGGTGGACACATACTTCTTCAACATGCTGACCACTGTTTTATTGGCCCGTTCAACTTGATCCGAGGAAATTGGGTGATGGCTTATATGGAGCTTGGCCTGTACACCGAGGAGTTTCCACACTTCCTGCATGATGTCGGCGGTGAAGTGGGTTCCGCGGTCAGAGTTGACCCTTAAAGGCAGTCCAAATCTTGAAAAGATGTGGTTCATTAACAGGCAGGCTGTTGTTTCTGCTGTATCATTGGGAGCTGGGAGGCACTCTATCCACTTCGTGAATTCGCAGACCACGGTGAGGAAGTATTTGTTACCTCGCGTTGACCGTGGCAGGGGTCCTACCCAGTCTATTTGGAGGTCCGACCAGGGGAAAGTCATTCCTTTCCTTTGCAGTGGGGCTCGGTGGTTTGGGTTTGCCGGTTGAAACTGGCAACACACCAGGCATCCTTTTACGTATTCCGCCACGTCTTGCTGCATGCCAGGCCAGTATGCTACTTGTTTGAGTGTTTCATAGGTGGCCTTGGCGCCGTGGTGTCCTGCGCATGGTGCATCGTGGGCGTGTGTCAGCATCATCCCCCTTTGGCCGTGAGGGACTACGAGCTTTGGCGTAGTTAGGGGCTCAGGGACATACGCGAGCACACCGTCTTTCAGATGCAGCATGTGCTTGATTGAGTGGAGCGTGCGGAGCTCGGAGGAAGCAGCTAGGTCGGAGGTGGAAATAGGATGAGTTAAGGGGTCGGAAATGTGAGCTGCCATAGTTCGCAGTGTTTGATCCGCATTTTGAAGTGTGAGGAGATCGTTAGCAGCGAACTGAGGTGAAATGGCAATGTGGGAGGAGGTGGGGTTTTGTACGCCAGTGGCGTGTTGGCGGCGGGTTATGGCCGCTACTGAAGGGTTGGGAGGGAGGGCTTGAAATGTCCAGGACTCTCCGTGTAATGCACCTGCTTTGGCGAGAGCATCGGTTTGGTCATTGAAGTCTTTGTCTTGTCCTGGTTGACGTGAATGACCTCGAACCTTTTTCCAATAAACGATAATGTCATGTTCAGTGACAATGGCATCGCCTGCTTGGAAGAGTTCCTGGTGTTTGACAGGCTTGTTGTTAGCTGTCTTGAATCCATTCTGTTTCCATCCAGCTAAATGGCATGTAAAGCTTAGACGGGCGTAGTTCGAATCGGTACAGATGAGAAGTTCTTTGATGTTGTGGGATGCTGCCATTTGAAGTGTGATGAGGATGGCTGCTATTTCAGCATATTGCGCTGAGCGAGGGCCTAAGTTGAATTGCTGCGGTGGGCAGGGGTCGTTGTTGAGCCAGACCACTCCCGCTCCAGCTTGTAAATTGCCCTTGTGGTTGTAAGAGGAGCCGTCGACATATGCTGTGGGCATTCCTTCACATACATTCTCCTCGAAGTACCTGTGATTCGTCAGTTGAGGTTGTGGCGGTTCTTTAGGTTCCGCTGGAGTATGCAGCGTGTCCGTTGAACAGTTTTGACAGGCCGCTAGCCCGTTTCCAAGTGAGGATTTGTAGTTTTGGGCATATCTTGCCTCGACGTCTCGTCCTTGGAGTGTCATTAGCCAGGTAGCTATGCGTGCGTTGGTCACCACGCCATCTCTGATGCGTTGACTGTTTAGGAAGGTGACCGGCTGATGACAAGTCTCGATGATGACTTTCTGTGCGCCATGTAATTAGAGAAACGCTGGATAGCCCACACAGTGCAAAGCAAAGCCTTTTCGCAGTTTGAGTACTTGCATTCTGGGGGAAGCAGCGTTTTGCTGGCATAAGCGACCACTCGTTTGTCTTTGTCATGGAGCTGGTATAGGCCTGCGCTGAGGCACTGATTGGAGAATCCAGCGTCCAGATAGAATTCTTTTTCTGGGTCTGGGTAGGCAAGGCACGGAGCAGAGCACAGGCGCTGTTTGAGCTGGCCCATTGCTGTGTCCTGTGTTTCCGTCCAAACGAAGGGTTCATCCTTTTTCAGGAGGGAAGTTAGTGGTCGTGCGATGTCAGCGTAGTTTTCGATGAACTGACGGGAATAATTGCACACTCCCAGAAAGCTTCGCAGCTCAGAGATGTTAGTCGGCGTCTTTATGCTTTGGATTGCTTGGGTGCGGTTAGACTGTGGCTCGATGCCGTTTCTTCCGACAAGCAATCCGACATAGTTCACCTTGGTTTTGCACCACTGTCCTTTGTGAAGGGCGATCTTGGCTCCTGCCGTTGTCAGCTGGTTTAGGACGTGATTGATCTCTTTGAGGTGGTCTTCCACACTTGAGCTTTTCATCAAAACGTCATCTACATAGACAAGGTTGCCTCTGGCTCTGGCGTCAGGGCATGCTTTGTTTAGGAAGATGTTGAATTCTGCTGGTGAGTTGGCATAGCCGAAGGGACACCGTGTGAAGGTGTACTGTCGATTGCCAAAGGTGAATGCCAGCTTGTGTTGGTCATCGGGATGGACAGGGATTGTCCAGAACCCGGAGGCGACGTCCAGTGTGGAAAGGATCGTCGAGCCTTTGATTTTTGGAATTTCTTGATCCAACTGGGTCATAGGCCATCGTGACAATGGTACTTGCTGATTCAACTTGCGATAGTCGATGGTGGGCCGCCATTTGCCGTTTGGTTTTAGGACTGGCCATATCGGGGCAGAGTATGTGCTGTTACAGGGCCGGATGACCCCCTTTTCCAGCATGGAGTCAACAATCTCTTGCACTGGCTCGTATGACGCTATTGGAATCTTGTACTGCCGCACAAATGTGGGTGGCGCATTTGGGTTTGTCGGGATGCGCACAGTATGGATGTTTGTCAGTCCACAATCCAGGGAATCTTTTGCGAAGGAGTCCTTGTATTTGTGCAGAACCTCTTTGAGTCCTTGGCGATCCGCTTCATTGTGGAGGGCATCTGCCTCACTCAGGATCTGTTGAACTTGTGCGTTGAACCCTGCGTAGGGTTCTTCCGCAGTGAGGTCATTTGAGGGGCTTTGGTCCCCGATGGTCACCTGTGTAGGTGATTCTGTCGCAGGCTGTGTTGAGACCGCATAGACAGCGAGATGAGTGTCATCTGTTAGTTCTGACCGGCAGACGCTTTCTCTGGACACCGGCAGAATGGATGTGATGGCAATCACTTCATGGGGTTTTGTAAACGTTACGTTGTTGTCGTATTCGTCTGACATTAGCTGTGTGGGTATAGGGCCTATGACAGGTACCATCAGTTCAAAGTCGTGGAACGCCTGGCTGATGAGCCATCCCAGGTGATTGGCTTTGGGAACGTGGATGTCTTGGGCCGTACAGTTGTTGAACAACACATACACAGCACGAGATGACACTTCAATGAGAGGTGTGGCTTCCAGAGTCAGTCCGAGTTTTAGGCAGGTCCTGGAAGGTTGGAAGAAACCTAACTTACTGTTGAGCATTTGGCCAGGTCGCATGTTGAGGCGGACGCTGACACTCTTGCTGTAGGCAGGTATTGTGGCTTCTTGCTCCGTGATCATAGCACATGCGTCTGGCATGGTTTGACCGGATTGGAGATTCTTGAGGTTGACTGACGTTGTCAGTTGGTGTGACAGGGGAGCCCATATGATGTCGTTTACGGTATCAATGCAAGCATTGAGCCGGACCAGGATATCCGCTCCAATGTAGATGTCATGCGGCAGGTCTGAGACAACGAGGAAGTAGTGAGTTAGCTGTCTGTTGTTCCATCGTATGTCCAGAGCGCAGATGATCTTGGAGGTGGCCATGGTTGTCGACCAGGGACTGAGAGGGAAGCGGCTGTGCTTAGCGACATGTGGTAGACACTGATGTCTTTGCTTCAATGTTTTGAATAGCTTCAGGCTGATGGCTGAGTTCTCTGCCCACAGGGCTAGTGCCGTGTCGGACACTGATGTGCCTTGGACATCTATTGCAGTCATGATTCGAAGGGGGCCTGCGTTTGATTCAGGCTCCTGCAGTGAGCAGAGGAGAGGGTCCTTGTCCTTGCTGTTTGTGCTTGGTCCAGATCCTGGCTTTGCTACTGCATCGTCGATCAGTGACTTAGGGACGGTGTCGGTGACTTGACACTGCGACTCGTTGGAGTCTAACGCCTGGCAAGGCAGAGGTTCACGGACTTGTGTCCACATCTTTAGGTGCTTGAAGTCTATTAGAGGTTCGAAGCGATTAAGCAGATCTTTCCCAATGAGGAGTGGATACGTTTTAAGTGGTGAAACGTATACGGGATGGACGAGGTCCATCGATCCCACTGTTAGGTGAATTGGGGCCACATGTTTTAGTTGTAGGCCGTGTGGGAGTATGCTTGAAGATTTAGTTCACACTTTTGGAGTTTGAGGGTTCTGTTAGTCCTCTTTGATCTTTCTTGGATTTCCTCCAGGAGTTCGGTAGACATTAGAGTAATGTCGGCTCCCGTATCGAGGAGGGCTTCGACTCTGATGTGTCGTTCGATGATGATGGAGAGGTAGCATTTTCTGGCTATACCTTTCTCAATGAGATCGCCTAGGAGTTGAGGGACTGGAGTTTGGGAGGAAACAGTTAGGATATCAGGGCTGATGGGGCGTTCTTCGGAGGAGTGGCAGATGACCAAGACAGCACTTTCAGGAACTTGAGGGGTTTCGTCAGCAGGTGTTTGTTGGACGCTGCTGTAATTTGGAGCATTAGGTGTTGAGTTAGTGTCTAACTCTGTTGCTGGGTTTTCAGGTGGGGTTTTGTGTCCATCTGAAGTTAGTGTGATTACGGTTCTCTGAGAGTGAGGTGAAGGAGTGCTGTTCTCCTTGGCTGGTTGTGTCAACTGGTCGCTGCCATCTCGTCCGGCCGCTAGTCAGGCTGAATCTGGTTTCTCTTTCTTTTCCCATTTCCGATCTTCCTCCTTCCGTTGGAAGAATTCTTTCATCATCATTTTCATCAGTTCTTGTGAGTCGTAACACGGTGGTGTCTCTTGTTCCTGTGTGGGTTCAGTTTGAGCTCGGTCAGCTTGGAATCTTTGCGAATTCTTTCGTCGATTCCATGGGCTGGTTACTCCAGGGTGAGTTTGTCGTCTTCCCTTGGAGTTTCCATTGGATTCCCATGAGTTTTTCCCTCTTGAGTTTCCAAATGAGCTTGGCTGGTTCCACGATCTCTCCCAATGACTTTCGTGGGGCCTTGACTGGTCCCATGTCTTTTCCCAGTGGCGTCCAGGTGAGCGTTGGCGTCCACGTGGTCCATCCCAGCGTTCGTACCTCTGTTTAGATCGGGTACCAGCATGGGAGTCTCGTTCTTTGTTGGACGAGGGTGCATTCCACTCCCTGGGTGGCGGCTTAGCATTGTCTTGGCGTTGAGTGCCCTCTAGCGCCAGCCCTTGACTTTGAGTGTTGAAGTCAAGAACGGCTGGGGTTCTGGCATTCTTTTCTGAGGCCATCTTTTGTTTGCCGTAGGCTTTCTGCGCCAAGTCTCGCAACTGCTGAGTATTCATTGTCCGTGGATATGCGAGAACGCCAAGATGGTGGCTTACGCCGGGATGAAGGTTTCGTAGGAAGAGAGTTTTAAAGTTCAGTTCATCCTCCATGTCAGGTTCGTTGCGAGTTCCAAAGTATGCCCGTCTGAGTCGGCTGTAGTAGGCTTGAGGAGGTTCGTGACATCCTTGTCTCGTCTCCAGGGCAGCCACAAGGCCTTGTTCGGACTCAGGGTCAGAGAACTCTTTAATGAGGGCTTCTCGGAGCAGTTGGTAATCAGTCTTTGTGTGAGCAGGCTGCCTGTCCAGGAAGCTGCGAACTTCAGAACTGGATGTCGTTCGAAGTAAATATAGTCTATCTTTGTCCGTAACGTTAGGTCGCATTTCCAGATGGAAATCGATATCTTGGAGATACGCTTGGACATTTGGGCTATTTGGCACGCTTGGGGTGAATTTGCCAATGTTCCTGGCAAGCTTGTCAAGGTCTTTTAGGTCCAAGCCGTGCGATGATCTGTGACTGGTTGCAGCAGATTCTTTTGGCTGAGGTAACGTGATGTAATGTTCTCCAGAGTGAGTTGGTGAATGTTTCAACACCACCCCCTCCATCTTTTTCTCACGTGTCAGTCCAGGAACAGGTGTACCGGCCCTGCTCGGCAGGGGTGAGGTCGATGCGCGTCGTGTCCTTGGTGGCTCACGGCGCAGTTCGTAAGCATGTTTGAGTTCCTCTTGGAGACTGTCAGATTCCTCTTTGACGTAGTCAAGCTGTCGTGTTAGACGACTAACCTCGTTTCGTGACTCATCCAGGTGAGCTTCAAGGGCTTTGATTCTGCCGTTTTTATCTCTGAAGTCGGCCTTTGCTTTCTCCAGAAGCTGTTCAGCATACTGTAGCTTTTTGGACCGGTCATCATAGTCTGCCTTGACCTGTTCCAATTCTTGGCTAGTAGCTGCTAGGGTTTCTTTTAGCTGGTTGATCTCCTCCTCAGTGCCTTGTTCCGCCTCATCCGATCCTTCCCGTCGTTCTTGAGCTTCAAGTTCCAGCTGCTCTATGCGTCGTTGTGCGCGTGTCAGCTCCTGCTGGCGTTGTGCAGCGTGCTTGTCGCTCAACTTGAGGGTGGCGATGAGTGTGTGGCTTAAGGAGCCGGTGATCTTGGCTAATTCTTTGTGATTGTAGCTGTGACTTGGGTCTTGTGTCATGAGGCTTGTTATGTTGTCATCCAGCTGGTCTTGTGTCTGATGTTTTAGTGTTTCAGCAGCCTTAGGGAGGAGGCTGTTTGTTGCAATGCTTAGCCATGTTTCCAAATCCTCCCAGTGACCGACATGTCCTGTTGTGTGAGACATGTTTGGGCGTGGTGAGTGGGATCTCGAACCGCGACTGACACAGACCTTGAAAAGAAAAACAAAACAAAAACAAAACAAACAAACCAAAACAGAACAAATCAACAAACAAGGGGTGTAGATGTGCAATATAGAATGTGTACTAGTGTTGACTGTGTAAAACAGGTGGGTGTGGTTCTCTGTGACTGTGTTCCTCTGGGGGCGTGCTTCTAATTTGCAGCCTCTGTGGGGGGGAAAATTGAGCACACACACACACAGGTAGCACAGCTAGAGAACAGGTAAAGAGAAGAAGACGAAGAAGGTTTCTTCTAATCAGAGGATTTGTAAATGACAATTTTTTTGTAAGTCTGTGATTGCAATTGGTTTTCTCCGGTGTGAAGGAAAACAATAACAATGACAGCACTGGTCCCATTAATGACCAAAATTGACACCACAAGCTAATTAGAGTGTTCGCGTGCTTGAAGTTTTCCGGCGCCTTTCTTCTGTGGACCTGCTTTAACCTGGTAGGATTTCACAAAAGAGGAAGGTAAATGGAAAACAATTTTGACATGTTCTCAAGTTCCACAAATACCTGTTTTGATTGCTAAAGTTCTCCACTTGTGATCTTCACACAGGCAAAAATCTCAGCAACAGCAGCAGTAGTCAAATTAGAAGATAGCAGCAGGAAGAAAAGAGAGAAAGATGAGAGTAGGATTTAGGATTAGTAACAAAGGTGGTAGCGCGGAGGCGCTGTTGAGTTGATGCACCTAGGGGTTTTGCTTTGCTAATTTTAGTAGGATAAACACACTGGCCTAAGTGTTAAGGAAACCTTAATTTTTTTCTTTTTGGAGGTTTGCTTACTTAGAAGGGTTTTCCTAATTAGAAAGTTATTATACTCTAGGCTTTGTGATGAATGTAAATCGCTCCAGTGGTGTTCAGCAGCAAGGCCCACCGCCTGAGCGCACCAGGTGAGCTCCTGTAAGGGTTTTGCTGAACACTCCGCCCCCACCGTATTGCTGTGAGCCTCTCAGACAGCTGTGGCTTTTGGCACAACCGGGCTGGGACTCGGGTGAGTTATGTCAAACGACTGCTGGCCTGAAGAGGGGCGGGGCTAAGTCCCGGTGTCTATCCGTCAGTGCGAACCCGAAGTTCGGCGTACTTCGTCAATAGATTGGCCGGAATGGTATATCCGCACCTTCGCCCAGTCAGCCGTTGACTCCTCCTCCGATACCCGATTGCTAGCCTGCTGCGGGCCGTCACTTTGCAACACTAGGACGGAAATATTCAGGTTTCCCTTCAGCCTGCACCAAGTACAGTCAGAACGGGTGACTCCACTTGCTGTAACTCACACTGGAGGCAATTTCACTTCACTAACCAAGCACTAGGGGGAGCCCTATCTCCTATCAGGCCTAAGAAAAGGGAAAACTTTTAAAAGTTAATTTAATAACAGACGGAAAGAGACCAAACAGGTTGGAACCAAAACTCAATTGCAACTGAAATTAGAATTTCAAATTAGAAATGGTAGTTCCTAATTCCAATTGTATGATGTTATTATCATTTAAATTTGATAGGCTTGATTAGGATTAAATTAATCAATAGGGTATCCTTGAGGTAGGATCCTTATTAGCCAATGCTGGAATTAAAATTTCAGAGCAATGATTTATAGTTAAAACTCTAATTTAACGATGTTTGTCATTAATATTAGAAGACACCTGTGATTATAATAATCCTTAAATATTGAAGCAGGGTAATACAAGCTCTAATGAGTTGCAGATGAAATTAAAATTTCAGAGCCTTATTGGCAGTCATGGATTAAAACCTTAATGATATTTTTCATTAACATTACAGGCGATTACATTTCATTGATCAGCCAATAGTGTTGACATAGGGAAACAGGAACTGTAATTAATTATTAAATTGAATCAGAATTTTCAAATTCGTAATTAATTATAAAAATTAAATTACAAATTCCACATACCTAATTTCGTATCCCTAAGCCTGACCAATTACTAATTCCTTGTGTTATTCAAATCATTAGAACAAATTAATCCGTATGGTCTCAATTATAAAGAAAAATTAAAAATATTCCCGGGCCAGACGATCAAACACTTTGATAGTTAATAATTAAGATCTTAATGTTATTGTTAAATTATCAGAGCACACATAATTATCTCAATCAGTCTATGTGGAATCAGAAACTGAAATTACTTTAATGAAATTAATTTAATTTCACATCTGGGATTAATTATGGAATTAAATTATCAATTTCAAATATTTCATAGCAATTCATCCAATGAGATTCTTAAAATCATGAGAGCGCAATCATAATTAAATTAATTATCTTCCTATCAAAGCAATGAGGCTAAGACCCATCATTAATTTATAATAAACCCCAATAGTTATGAAACTAATATCTGCTAAATATGAAACGAAACAAAACAACCTAAACACAACTACTTGTTAAACCCATCTGTGACATCGCTGGTCTCATTTCCTATGAAATCAGCTGTCTTGCACATTAAAGGTTTATTTAAATTTGTATTGTTAAAGTCCTTTCACCTTAGAAGTTATAAGAGGGAATGAGTGAATTCAGAAGAGAGAAGGAACTGATGTCAACAGTTTTAGTGTGAGTTAAAGTTCGGCTGTGAAGGGTTAACGTATCAGCACTTCAAAAACACACTGCAAACACACACGCATTCAAACCCACAGCTACAAAATGCTAGCCTTCAATGCTACTAGCTTTGCAAGCTACTCATTGCTTCAGTTAGCCAAGCTAGGCTGTTGTTTACAACAGCTCAAAATGGCCTGCGCACTTCCTGAGTTACGCGTCACTATGGTGACGTCAGGGAACCTGTCATTTCCGATGCAGATTTCAACAATCTCAACTCGTTCAGAGAGATATACATTAATCCATAGATTAATTATAAACACCTTTTTGGCCACGGCGAGCCTTAGTACATTAATTCTGTCTAACTTCACAGACAAAACACAGTGGATTTTTCATCACACAATTCATTCTTGATCAAGATCAATAACTATTCTCCCCAGAACGCGTTTGGGCCACTCTTCCCGAGCGCCGCGTCCGATTTCACTCTTTTTAGTGACTCAAAGATTGGCAGAGAAATACACAGGTAGCTAATCTGATACTCTCGCCGGGAGATTAAATAGCATATCCGGAAGTGGAACACGCACAAAACGGATCACGCTATTAAGGCCTTATGGAAGAGAGGAATGAGGAAATTCGCTCATTTGTCTCTTTTGCGCTTCTAGAGCGACTTTTTGCCTTACAAGACAATTCATATACTGCAGTTAATTTCTCAAACAATTAAAATTGCACTTTAATTCATTCAAAACGCATTGCCATGCATACAGTACCACAAACACAAACAAACTCTGTCTATTTTGTATCTACACTACTTCTTCCGGTTAAAAATAGGCAAAATACAAAAATATGTTTTTCTGATTATGAATATTCAAATCATATTTTGCTCGCTTTTTTTCCTCCACCATATATGTAGCGAATTAATCACTTACATTGTTGTTTAATTTTTAGCTCTTTTGTTTAAGCTTTATTTTAGCTTTAGGGGATCTTACGATTTGATATGATCAATTGATATTAATCAAAACGTCCTTATTTAACACTCGTCCAGCGAGTTGTCAGTATATCTGATAAATTCTGTTTATTCTTGTGGCCACAATATAATACAGAATTATTTAAATAACTGTATGACAGTTATGAGCATATAGGTAACTTGATCTGAGCAGGATTTGATTTGAATATTACACACAGAGTACAGAACACTTCTCTATAAATCAAACAAGAGTTTATTTGCTATCTTACTACAATACATGAACTAAGCTAAATAACATAAAACAAAATACATACATACATACACACACGCGATGAATTTAATTGAGAATGATTACAATCTAGCACTGTTCTATTTCCACACGATTTTACCCGTGTCGATCAGCAAATGGAGAACTATCTTAATTTTACCTTAGAGATAGATACGACCAGTTCAGCAGAATAAAGGTTGTTCGATACCTTGCTTTTAAGTTGAAATGGTCACTGATCGAGGAAACCCCGCGTTTCCCAGATGTTGGGAAACCCCGCGTGTCGCTGTGTGACGTCACTCTTGGGGATGCCCTTCTGTTGTTGCTGGTTTGGTTGCTCTGCGTTGCTTAATGCTTCAAGGAAGTCTGTTTCGATTTCTTATGGCTTTAGATGTTGAAGTTCCTTTCGCGTAGCTTCAGACTTTCAAGAGTTTCTTCAGAGTTTTGACGAAGTGTTGGTTCAGTCTTCAAAAACTCGGCCAGGTGTTAAAGGCAGCGAGCTTTTGGAGTAGCCCCAGTTTCAAAGGAGCGCGCGATTTCCGAGCAGAACGAGAGAGAGCGTTGGAGAGCGGGGATCCGCTTTTTAAAAGGGACTGACGTCAGAGGCCTTCCGTTCAACCCCCAGAGGCTTCCACCAACCAGATTGTCCCTCTGGATGGAGCTCCACCTACACGGCTCATTTTCCACGCAGCTAATTTGTCTGCTTAGTTATTTAGTCACATGAAGAAAATATCTTTTAACACGTTCTAATCACACATTATTATACTCAATATTAACTTCCCATGCACACCAAATTCTTGCATTTGTCCTGACCGTTAATATGAAACCAATCATAAGGTATTCGACATACATTAATAGCTTTCATGCTAAAACTAACTTAGAAGGGTTATATTTAGAGATTAGAAATAACACATCCTGCATATACGATATTATAAGTGTAGTCCTCACTTTACAGGAGAAAGTTATACCTCAAAAGATTATAAAAACATACCATTGATTACAATGACACAGTCAGCTTATAAATGACATAAAATACACATTGATATATTTTGTAAAATATATTGTATATATTGCTTTTGATAACATAGCTTGAATAGCAGTAGTGACTACTATCAATTGTCCTTTTGGAACACTTTATAAAAGTCTTTGAGTCTTTTTAGCAAAGTCAATAAACAGAAACAAGCTGGAAGGTTCTGTTCCTTGACCAAGAAGGGCAAAAGAGAGTGCATTCCTTCGGAGGGGGAATGAAGATGAGAGGTGCTGAGCATTATGTTGTTTAGGTCTGTTGAACGTCTGCCTTAACATATATCTGTCTTGTTTGTTGGTTAAATCATAAATTTAGGCGTTACATGATCAGGGAGTCCATAAAGTTTGTCGTTTTGTCCATTGCCAGATGTTTACCTCAAAGCTCTCCTATTTTGAGAGGTTTCTTTACGATGATAACCCAAAGGCATGGCAGGAAATTGGCCAGCCAGTTGGGTGAGGTGCTCTTCCTCTGTCAATTTTATGACTTTGCAGATAGAGATGAAAGTTTCTTTAAGCTTGAGGAATTTTGTGGTTGCACTTAGTGTGTGTGTGTGCGTTCTTTCCTCCACACAGGTCCTACACCATTGTTGAGATTCATGCACTGATTCTTGATGTCTCTTTGTGTTTAAATGACACAGTATTTAATAATGTTTGTCTTATGCTTTTATAATTCTTCATAAATGATTATGATCTTGCTGAATCTTATACTGTATAATCACAGCGCTATTATTTTTTAGAAGCTTTAGATTAATAAAATGACTTTAGTTATCTTTAACAACAAACCAATATCACCTGGTTGCAGTCTCTTTTTGGGTTTTCTTGCTGTAATAAATGTTCTTTACAAACACAGTTACAGCAGCCCAAAAAGTATAATGTTATAAAGTCAAGGGTCAAGAGCCCAACTAAAGCAAACACTACTCACCACGATCACCACGTCAAACGAAACAATAAAACTGGTGACTGATATTTGAGCTGCCTCCTCTCAACCTGCTCAACATTTTGAATTCACAATGAGTTCACATATTACTCACACTGTGAGGATCACCGTATGAGAATGGTGTGATATCACTGTGATCATCGCGTGATCTCACGTGTTGACTGGGTAATCATCTGAAGCATCTGAAGTTATCCATCATGTAATAGAAAGACAGCTGAAGGGAGGGTTTACTTCTCATGACCCTCCTCAACTAATGTGATACTTGATTTCGGTTTTGTATTAAATTACTAGTTTGTATGTTATGCAACTTTGTATGTTATACTAATATTCTATTGACCCCTTCCTTTTCCCTTCTCTTTTAAAAGATCACATTTTTGATGAAATCTTGAACCAGCCAGATAGACGTTTGTTTGTTGGAGAGGCCGGACTGAATAAAACTGAATTGAAGGTAACTTAATTTCACATTTATGAGCCCCAGAAAACACTCTTGTTTACACAGTGACAAAACATGTATTTACTTAGCAGAATTGTTTATATGGGAACATGCTTATTTTGATGAATATTTAAAAATATCTAAACATGCAAAATTCTTTAATTTATGCAAATTTGCATATGTGTAATGTGTGATATATATATATATATATATATATATATATATATATATATATATATATATATATATATATACATATATATATATATATATATATATATATTATATATATATATATATATATATATATATATATATATATATATATATATATATTTATACATACATACATACATACATATACACAGTATAACGGCCTTACATCTGTATATATTTCATTTAGTGTAATATTTCACTGATTTTCTCGATTTTCTCTTCCCAAATCTTTAGGAAGAGCTGCAGAATAAATGGAGGAAAAGGATAGAAGACTATAACAAGACTCACGGCACAAGACTAAAGGCTGATGACTTTGAAATCTGTGTATGTTGAAACAATACGAATATCAGTATAGATTGAGAAGATTGAGGCTGGTAGACAGGTTGTGTCTGTCATATCCCTGCAGGTGACTGGAAAGAGGACTCCTATACGGCTTGTTGGAGTGCACTACAAAACAGCTGTTGATCAGGAGGAGAAAGCTCAGGAGAAAGCTCAGGAATGCTTTAACATGTGGTGCAATAAAGATGATTCAATTGCTGAATTATGTAAGTCCAGTTGTGCTGTTATATTTGCAATTATGTAGCAGTGGATTGTCTGTGTTATCCTCTTTTTTTATTATTATTATTATTTAGCAGACTTATCCCGAGTGATTTACTGTGCATCCTAACCAGGCATTTAAATCATAGTTTTTGTCTTAACCGATCAAGAATGTAACATGTAATAAGCTCTTATTAATCTCAGTTGGTATGCATAAATATAAAAATGTAATGTACACTGCAAATGTATAATCCCAGTGGGCTGCAGAAACCAAAGAAATGAGCACATTATTAGAACCAGCCCTGCTTTCCTTATGACATTATTCTCAGAACGCTGACTTTATTTTTTAAATGTATGACAATTCTCAAAAGACCAATTCTTCATTACAGCTTTATTCACGTTAAGTCAAGTCAATATGTACTGTGTCAGTATAAGCCCTTTCACAGGTGTTTCAAAGCAGCTGCACTGAAGTTCATAATACTAAAGTTTAGAATTGACTAATGCCTCATAGTACCTCATTTGGCAGTGATCTTATAAAATTGAGATTTTCTAATATAAATGCATGCATCCACAGCCACTTGCCAGCATCATAAACATCATAAATGTACCACCTTTTAGCTTTTCAGTAGATACAGTATTTCACAATGAATAATAATGATAAATTCAGTGAAGACAGCACACTAATAGAGAACAGTGATTACACTGACTGGAACAGGAGGGACTGCAGTTGCAAATTAGCTTTATATCTAACTCTGGCACAACACTTTTGTTGCATTGTCCCTGTATAAATAAATTAAATAAACTAAACTAAACAACCTGTGCGTTAAACAGTTTGTATGCAGACTTTCCAGCCAATCAGAATTAAGTATTCAGGCAGACCATGGTTTAAAAATATCCTATTAACTCTTTCCATCCAGACTACCTGGCTGAAGCCCAGAGGATTTTACTAAACATTGTCAGTAGACGTCTGCCAAAGTTTGTTGGAGAGGCCCGGCTGAAAGAAGAAGGATTAAAGGTACCTTATTTTTTTTAGACAGTCCAATATAACATATTTGTTTTGTGTATAGGTAGCCCATATGTGTTAACACATTGGTATTTATATCTACACTGATACTTTAAACATAACAGTAATCTACCATCCTACAGTCCGTGAAGCAGAGTGTAGATGAAGATAAGGACTATAAAGGGCTTAGGGTGCCATCTGAGATGGTCTTAATTTTAATCTTTTAATTTTACATGCTTACCACTTTATACAAAACATTGTTCCAAATCAGCTTTACAAAGAAAATTTACCTTATGAATATTTAACATATTAAAGTAGATGAGGAAAAACATCAAGAGGTCTTAGAAAGCTCCTTTGGATGATGCATATTTAAACTCATTTATACATGTATACATACACAAATGCTAATTTGACAAATGTAATTTGTTCAATTCAATATGATAATGAGTTACTATAAAAAGGAGTTTTGGCTGCTGCTGGATGAGATGCAGTCAGGTGTGGGGATGGGTACCGAAACTCGGTACTAAATCGGTCTCGGGGCTAAATTATGAAAGACCGGAGTATCGATAAGCTCTGACGTTATCGGTTCTGCTGTCGGTACTGGAGAAATTATGAAAACACACATACATTTATTGTTGCTATATATACACATTATCTTGCAAATTATCTCTCACCAGAGATGCCAGCTGTTTTATATGCAATAATATTCAAACATTTGTCTATGATGCATTTTTGCTATTCGCAATTCAGAAGCGAGATCACGCTCACGTGGAGGAGCTTCAGCACGCGCAACATGAAAGCCCTGTTTAATTATGATAGAATAGAGAATTAACTATTAAAAAATATGCACTTTATGCCTGTGGCTGTTATATTAAGCTAAGTTTATTTATTTATTTTTGATTTTGGCTTCTAAAGATTATAACCGCGTTTCTTCTAGCACAACGTCCTTCCCTTTACAGCGGCGCGCATTCGTTCCTCCCTAAACAACACTTAACGTCTGAATCAGCTCAATCGGTGATTGTTGTAAGATGCCGTCTTTACTGTTGCTAAATTGCGGGACATGTTTGATAATAAAACGTTGAAAGCACAATCCGCACAAGAGACGCTGTTCCCCAGGCTGAAATGTGTGTGTGTTTGTGTGTGTGTGTGTGTGTGTGTGTGTGTGCGTGCCTGCGCGCAGCGCTCCAAAACGGACAGGCAGATTACACTGAGTTTCGGGCGTCCAAACGATCAAATACACACAAAAATATGTCACAATGGCCAGCTACGAGAGTATTCACTTAAACAGTTTGTCTTAAGTGGACCAGAACTGTTCGGAGAAAATCCGATGTGTGTCAATATATTGTCTTAAAGTGACAGACTGGCGCTTCAATGTTAATCAAAGAACAAAATGCAAAGAGAAAATCCCCCACAGCTCTTAATCTGAATAACGTTATAGCTTTAATAAGCATTAATCTATCAATACATACAGTGAAAACTATGCAGTGTGCATTTACATTTGATTACTTTTAGATTTCTTTTGTAGGCTATTACTTGCCTGAACAGTAATATTAGTAGACCTTCATGGAAAAATTAAAGCACTGTTTATTTCATTTCATTTGTATATTTGTTTTATTGTATTTGTCAGTTTGTTTTTACTTTGTTTCTTTGTTAATATTCTTACTGTATCTTATGTATATAAAACACTAAAAATGCCTGCACACTGGTGCATTTACAAATTGATGTTTTATGTTCATTTAATTAAATATTTATTTTACATTTCAGAATATAAAGTAATGTTAATCCAGCTCCTAATTTGTTATAATATATATATATATATATATATATATATATATATATATATATATATATATATATATGTATATACAGTATAACAAAAAGTACCGATAAGAATACCGTTAAAGTACCGGACCGATAAGCAGTATCGATAAGAGTAGTAATACCGTTAAAACCTTAACGATACCCATCCCTAGTCAGGTGTGGGGTGGATCTGAGCAGAAGCACATCAACCATGAGATTGAGAGGGTCTGAAATATATAGACAGAGAGTTGAAATAAAATTAATAGAAAATGGAAAATAGAAATAAAAGTGAAAAAGAAATAACCCCCACACACACCTAAATATATTTTGTCTACAATATTTGTATTTTAGAGTAATATTTGATGGATTGCCTTTTTCCCTTCAAAAACCTTTAGAAAAAGTTGACAGAACACTGGCAGGAGAAAACTCAAACCAAAGATCAGACTGATGTGGACTACAACACTCATGTAAGGATTTTAATTTTAACAGATTTATTTCAGTTGTGAATTCATTATATGGATCTGTGTAAATTTGTGTTGCGCAAGTAGCTGGTATAAGCAAATGAACATTTTTGGCACCTGCATAGAATCACAGCAATTCATCTGGCCCATATGTGAGGTGCAGATGGAGTGGCAGTTTAGTTTCGTGTTTGCTGATCACCTCAAGTCACTGCAAACCCAACTCATCACTTTATTTTCACATAGCCCATGTTTAGAGTTGGTGTCGAAGGTTTTGGCCATTCCCGTTAGGACTCAGGTTATCACCCTGCAGTCCATCTCTCCGGACATAATAATTAGTAATTAACTTAAATAAGCTAATTTTCCAAAGCTTTACAGTAAACATAAGTTCATCAAAACCTGCATTGAACCGCATCTTGAATGTCACAGAGCCCAAACAAGTGCAAACTCCAGGATCCTAATTGATGATGAATGCCACCACACCAATCCTCTCATAAAAAATGCAGCCACACAACTGCAGCCACTATGCTACAACAGATAGGCAAGCTGGTGGATTCAGATAGGCAGGATGAGACACCACAGCAAGTGGCAGAGCAGAGCACACCATCCCCATGCACCAGTGGGAATCACAAAACAACTCAACCTGTTAAAGGGTTAGTTCACCCAAAAATGAAAATTAGCCAATGATTTACTCACCCTCGAGCCATCCTAGATGTATGACTTTCTTCATTCAGACGAATCCAGTTGTTCAGTTATATAAACAAATGTCCTTGCTTCTCCAAGCTTTATAATGGCAATGCATGGGTGTTTATTTTCAACAGTCCAAAAAATATCCATATTTAACATGTTAAACATTTTTCTCTAACTTCCACTAACTGTCGTACGCGGAAGCCTTTCTGGGCGGATGATGTAGGACGTATGCGTAGCGCGCGCGCCGGTGAGAAGTGAGGAATGTGAAAGCACAGCGGAGACAGCAAAATAAAACACTGGTCATGAATTAGAAGTACAAAACGAGGATTTGTAAAGAAAATGTCGGAGGATTTCGATGTAAGCCAAGAGGAGATTGGTTTTCCTTTGCTAAAGTAAGGAAAATATGCTTCCTTTTCCTCCTGTAAACAAACGTTGGTACACTGTAAAACCCAACAAGTTAGGGTAACTCAAACTGTTTGAGGAAACTGATTGCCTTACATATTTAAGTTTTTAAAATTAACAGTTATGAGTGCTCTGAACTGATTTCAGTTGAGTTCACTAAAATAAGATATACATTGCAATTAAGTAATTAAGTGATTAATTAAGTGATAATTGTGCATTAGTGATGAACACCTGCTGTTAACAAACAGAATCACTGAAGAAAAAGAAACAAGAACAACAACTAACTTCAGACACAGTCTTAGATAAAACCAACTGAAATAAAATACATTAAATCTCTCAAAATCTGATTAAACAACCCCACAAACAGCATCACCAGCTCCACTTATTAATAACCAGACTGACTTTATTTCTGTCAGACATCTACAGAATTAACTAAGGTTTAGATGTTGATTTAGTTTCATTTGAAGTAACCATGTTAGAGATCAGTGTCTGCTTTAGTTGAGCTCTTGACCCTTGACTTCTGTGTTAGTTTTTTATTTTTTCTTTTCTCTGGTTGTTGTAACCATGTGTTCCTCGAACATATTTGTTACAACTCAAAAACCCAGAGAAAATTATCAGTAGTTGATTGTTATGTGTTTATAATGACAATCATCTGTTAGTGAACTAATCTCATTGTGTGTCTAATCTCTGGTTAAATGGATGTTGTATTGATTACAGTAAAAGTGATTCTGTGACCGTCAGTTAATATAAAGGACTTTCCAAACAGTTTGTCCACAATTGTTTGTATCTATGGTAGCACATCAAGAATCAGCTTATGAACCTCAACAATGGTGACCATTAAAAAAAAAAAAGAAAAAAAAAAAAAAAAAGGAAATCATGCAGCAATGCATGCTGGGAGCCATGGATGAGTTTTGTACTATGCTAGTACCCAGCATGCATTGCAACATGATTATTATTTTATTTTTTAATGTTCACCATTGTTGAGGTTCATAAGCTGATTCTTGATGTCTGTGTGAGTCTAATCACTACCATTGAGGAAAACTGTTTGTGGACAAACTGTTTGGAAAGTCAGACCTTTATATTAACTGACGGTCACAGAATCACTTTTACTATAATCAATACAACAACCATTTAATCAGAGATTAGACACACAATGAGATCAGTTCACTAACAGATGATTGTCATTATAAATACATGACAACACCAACTACTGACCATTTTCTCTGGGCTTTTGAGTTGTAGCAAATATGTTCGAGGAGCACATGGTTACAACAACCAGAAAAAAACAAGATCATAGTAGTCAAGGGTCAAGAGCTCAACTAAAGCAGACACTGATCTCTAACATGGTTACTTCAAATGAAACTAAATCAACATCTAAACCTTAGATAATTCTCAATAAGATCTTCTGTAGATGTCTGACAGAAATAAAGTCAGTCTGGTTATTAATAAGTGGAGCTGGTGATGCTGTTTGTGGGGTTGTTTAATCAGATCTTGAGAGATTTAATGTATTTTATTTCAGTTGATTTCATCTAAGGCTGTGGCTGAAGTCAGTTGTAGTAGTTCTTGTGTTTCTCTTTTCTTCAGTGATTCTGTTTGTTAACAGCAGGTGTTCATCACTAATGCTCAATCAGCACTTAATTAATCACTTAATTACTTAACTGCAAGTTTTAAAACTTACATGGTTTAAGCCGAGGGGAATTTGTTTACTCAAACGGTTTGAGTTACGCTAACTTGTTGGTTTTTACAGTGTACATCATCTGCCGGACAGTTAGCGGAAGTTAGAGAAAAGTCTTTTAAATATGGATATTTTTCTTACAAAACTGCATCAGTTCGCTACAGAAGGCCTTTATTCACACCCTGGAGGTATGTTTTATTCACACCATATGAGGTATGTTTTATTACGGATGGATGCGCTTTATTGGACTACTTTTGGACTGTTGAACAAAACACCTGCCCACTGACATTATACAGCTTGGAAGAGCCGGGACATCTGTTTACATAACTCCAAATGTGTTCGTCTGAAAGAAAGTCATATACACCTTGAGGGTGAGTAAATCATGGGCAAATTTTCATTTTTGGATGACCTATCCCTTAAATAATGTCTAATTTATGAGTGTTGTAAATGTAGAGAAAGAGCAACAACAAGACTAAAACAAACATACAGCCCCAGACATGGCCGTAAAATGTTATATGCTTTGTCTAGTCTTAGCATTGTGAAATTATATAATGACTGCCAAAGACAAAATAGGTTGTCTGAAAGATTCTTTACATGCTTTGATGGCAGCTCAAAATATTTGGAAATCTCCATGCACAGACCTTCTCAGTAAGTGGTTGAGGTTCATAATTGGGATGTTTTCAGATTTATAAGGTTATGTATTATGCAGTGTCAGTTTTAGAATAATTTGATTAATATTTGATCTGTATCAGGACGAACTGTTGGCCGGATTGAAAGTCCAGTCAGGTGATGTCTTCAAGAAAAAAAATTATCAGGTACTCATTCCCTCTCTCACTTAGCTGAAACATTTATGGTACAAAATTGTCACGTCATGATTAATACAATTTAAAGGTTCTCAACCCACTCACTTCAGCAGGGGTCAAGTCTAAGTTCACTCATTTCAGACCCTACAACACACTCACTGTAGAGATGAGCAGATAGAGCAGCATTGCAAAAAAACAGAACTGCTTTCCAATACAGTATGTTTTCATAGATATTTATTCCTAATTTTCATAAGGGCCAACAACAGCTTAACACTGTTTAAAGTATTTAAACTTCAGTATTTTAAAATGTGACCCTAGGACAATAAAATTGTATATCATCAGGGATGTGTCAGCTTTATCAAATATACCATTTTATTAGTTTATATTCTATTTAAAAATAGAATAATAAATATTTTTAAATTAAATATTTTACCTGTTGTTCAAGTTCAAGATTTATGTGTCACATAAACGATTATACAGAGAGTATTAACCAGCAGTGAAATGTGAGTCAGGTCCGCTCCATGGACAGTGTAATATTATAGAAAACAACACAAGTAGTATACATAAAATTAAATGAATAAAAAAGAAAAAGATATAAAGAACAAAATATAAAATATAGAATATAATATAATGTGCATGACAGT
This sequence comes from Aspiorhynchus laticeps, assembly GCA_023376895.1. Taxonomy (NCBI): domain Eukaryota; kingdom Metazoa; phylum Chordata; class Actinopteri; order Cypriniformes; family Cyprinidae; genus Aspiorhynchus; species Aspiorhynchus laticeps. Next base: position 52,218,146 of record CM041797.1, on the reverse strand, counting down.
ATACTGTAGACTTAAATATTAAGATGTGGGATTAAGATTAAGATTAAGGAATGTGCAAATAGGTTGTGCATGGTTGACATGAAGCAGCAATCTCAGAAAAAGATAAAAATAAATAAGATACCAGAACACAGAAAGTGATGTGTGCAAATGACACTGTCAGTATGAGGTAGATCATAATAATGTGTGTTTTATTTGATGTGATTTAGTATATTTAAATGTCTGATACTAGTTACCCCTCTAAATGCTTTAGGACATACTGCTGGACAGTTTTGGAGTGCAGCCTAATGACACCTCCAAGATTACGGTAATCATTCAGTTTCTCACTTGTCTCAAACTTTGTGTTCTGTGTCTGTCTGTCTGTCTTTCTGTGTGTGTGTGTGTGTGTGTGTGTGTGTGTCTGTGTGTGTGTCTGTCTGTCTGTCTGTCTGTCTTGTCTGTGTGTGTCTGTATGTGTGTGACTCTGTCTGTCTGTGTCTCTGTCTGTCTGTGTGTGCGTGTGTGTGTGTGTGTCTGTCTGTCTGTGTCTCTGTCTGTCTGTGTGTGCGTGTGTGTGTGTCTGTCTGTGTGTGTCTGTCTGTCTGTCTGTGTGTGCGTCTGTCTGTCTGTGTGTGTGTCTGTCTGTCTGTGTGTGTGTGTGCGTCTGTGTGTGTGTGCGTCTGTCTGTGTGTGCGTGTGTGTGTGTGTGTGTCTGTCTGTCTGTCTGTCTGTGTGTGTGCGTGTCTGTCTGTCTGTCTGTCTGTCTGTGTGTGTGTGTGTGTGTGTGTGTGTGTGTGTCTGTCTGTGTGTGTGTGCGTCTGTCTGTCTGTGTGTGTGTGTGTCTGTCTCTGTGTGTGTGTGTCTGTCTGTCTGTGTGTGTGTCTGTGTGTGTGTGTGTGTGTGTGTGTGTGTGTGTGTGTGTGTGTCTGTGTGTGTGTCTGTGTCCCTTTTGATTTGCATGAATAAAGACTCTTATAGTTGTGAAACTCCTTCGTTTCGCTCCAGCACAGTAGCACACCCGTGACAATCAGATTCCATTCATGATGCAGATCAAAACCTTTCTACGTGTAATGTGTTAGGCTAACCGAGACTTGTCATAGCACTTGCACGTTGTTGCTCTTTTGTTGGTTTTGATTGCTTCTGTTGTCCTCATTTGTAAGTCGCTTTGGATAAAAGTGTCTGCTAAATGATTAAATGTAAATGTAGATCACATTTAATAGTTTACATTAAGACTGAGTAAAGGTCATTTTGAAGAGGACAATATTATTATTATTATATTATTATTTTTTTTTTTTCCACTACTCCAAGTTTTGTCTAGTTCTTACAAAAATTGCCTCAAATGATCTTTGGACCAAGCCACACAGAAACAGGTTTGAATCCTGTACGGTGTGATGTCCAAACAGTTACTGATACTGTATGTACATCAAAAGTTATTTGGCTCTGTATTGTATTTAACTGTTGGTTTGAGTGTTTAAATCCATTGACAACATATGAACCATCAGCTAAATCATTCTTACCTATCCTGATAAAAATATTTTAAACAATTTATAGATATCAATATCTTAGGATAGGTCTTATGATTTTAAAAGTCTGAAGAGTTTTGTTGTACATTTTTTCATCCTTTATTATACAGTAGGAGTATCTGTTGGTTTTATTGTTGACAAGCAACACATGTGCTTTTGCTCCTATTTTATCTGTTTGTTTTCTATTTCTTTCTTGCTACTTTTTGAGCACATGGAACTCTTGGAGGTGCTTGGCTCAGTTATTGCTGCTAGCAATAACTATTTTTAATAACTAGCAATATTTTTTTTTTAGTTTTTCCTCATATGAAGCGTCAGTTGTATCAAATTATTACATCATTATATTATGTTGCTTAATTTTATTCTTTATTGTAGTATTTGCATATATGATTAATCCTTCAAAATCTTAAAGGAGGAGAATAAACCAATGCCTGAGAAACTCTTCAAGAACAAACTGTATCAGGTATTCATTCCCTGTTTAATACATTGTTAATTGTATAGTCTAATACGCACCTACAAACGCATACAAACTATTTGTGTATAGGTGTAAAATATTTCATGTTCATGTATTAATATGCCTCTTTTTTATGTGATGTTCACACATGAATTGTCAGTAATACCATATTAAGTAAATATTTTGTTAGTTTGTATAGTCATAACACACTGCATACATCCCTGAATACATATTAGACATATTATTAAAGACAGAAAAGTCTTAGACACTATACTGTTGAAATGTTTGGGGTCAGTTATATTTTTAAAGTTTTTTTTTTATATATATATATGTCTCTTCTGCTTACCAAGGCTGTATTCATTTGATCACAAATGCACTAAAAATTTTAATATTTCAAAGTATCATTACAGTTTAAAATAACTGTTTTCTAGATGAATATATAGTAAAGTGTAATTTATTTCAGTGAACAAAGCTGTATTTTCAGCATCATTACTCCAGTCTTCAGTGTCAAATCATCCTTCAGAAATCATTCTAATATGCTGATTTGCTGCTCAAGAAACATTTCTGATTATTACCAATGTTGAAAAAAGTTGTGCTGCCCAATATTTTTGTGAAAACTGGATATTTAAAAGATATTTTTTTTTCACAATTTAGTACAGCATCATTTTAAATAGAAATCTTTTGTAACACTTTAAATGTTCCAAACTTTTGAATTGTAGTGTATATTCCCCACTTAAATAACTTTTGTCTCCATTATTTGCATTTATTGATTGTAATACTTGATTATAACATTATTGATATTTACCCTTCGAAATCTTAAGGAAATACTGAAGAAGTACTGCGAGTTTAAACCACCAGCAGGGACGGAGGAGGACTTTGACATTTATGTATGTTTAAACAGTTAAAAATAATAATACAGTTTAAAAAAATCACTGTTTTGTGACTAATTTTCCCTGTTTATCTTTCTATCCTATCTGAAATATGATCTCATTCAGGTTCTTGAGATGGGTTTTGGTGAAGTGGGTAATGAGCCCATTGATAATGTTCATTTCTACAGCAAGATTGAGCCAAACAATGCCTTCAAGATGGAGAAGTACCAGGTAAATAAACTCAATTATCCCAAATATCATCCAGAATTATTATTCATGAATGTCATGACTGTGAATCTCTTGAGCATTCATAAGAGAGCAGAAATTAGTCAGTGAGCACACACACTGAACAACACCACTGGCCATGGCATTCATAAGCTCAATATAATCTAAATTTAATACCACAATTGACACTTTTCTTTTCATTTTCACTCTTTTCATGACAGCTGTAATAGATTTAGTTTCATTTTGCAGCAGCATTTTTGTCCAACTTGGTGGCACTTTTGCCTCAAGCCCCTGAAAGCATGATTTATTTCCTGGTTTGAGAGAGGCTAGTTATCGGGTTGCTTGGTTTCTTTCTTGTCCCTGCAGGTGTCCAGTCTCAAGCCAAATAAGTTTCATGAATTTCTTGTGAGGGTCTATTACGATCCAAAGAATCAGGAGGATCAGAAGGTCCAGCAGAAAGCTGAGGAGTACTTTCACAAGTGGTGCAATGACAATAAACAGTTTATTGATTTTGGGACTGATTCAGGTAACTCCAACTGTGCTGCCATTTCCTCTCTCTCTCAAATTCAAATTCAAATGAGCTTTATTGGCATGACTTGCACAGTATTGCCAAAGCATTGTCCATTACATGAATAAGGTACAAACAATTATATAATACATAAAACAAGAATAGATCTGTGAAATAATTAAGTAAATAAGTACATGCATTATTTCTTATGTATTTTAGTGGCATCTTTCCAATAGGTGATGTAGTTGTGTTTTTGTAACTGTGTGATTTGGTTTGGTCTGATTGTGCTGTGCTGGTTTGGGTGTAGTGTGAGTACCAGCTGTAATAGTGCACTCTTCTGCAGGTTCTGCTCCTGACACTGCAGGGCTTCAGTCTGGTAAGAGCTCGGATCACTGCATTTCAGGTGGCTGCTGGAAGCTCTCTTTTGAATATTAATTAATAGTGGGTATTGTCCTAATTCAGCTCTGCACGAGTTGTTTGGGGCCGCTCTGTTAACTTTTAAGATGTTTTTACAAATTTGGGTGTGCATAATTTCAATTTCTTCTTTTTCCTATTTAGAGAAATCTTGGGTTTTTAGAGGTCCCCATATCTCACTGCCATATAGTGCAATTGGTTTGATTATTGCTATTAGGATTTTTAGCCATGGTTTGAATTGGAATTTCATACTGAAGTTTATTTTTGATCATGTAGAAGACTCTCAGTGCCTTTGCTTTCAGTGCATTCACAGCCAGATTGAACTTTCCCTTTGAGCTGGTTTTTAGTCCCAGATAGGTGTATTCATGGGTGCGTTGGAGGACCTGGTTTCTTGCTCTGAATGTGTATTTATTTTCCTTTCACCTGGGTCTCTTGAAAAATCATTATTTTTGTTTTTGTTAGATTCATTTTAAGAGCCCATGTTTGACTGAAAGTCTCTGTGTCGAGGAGCTGTTGTAGTCCTTCTTTTGTTTTTGACAAAATGACTAAATCATCTGCAAAGAGAAGACATTTGATTTCTGATTCAGTTAGGGTTGGGCCGGGGGCAGTCGAACTGTTTAATTCTTTGGCTAATTAATTTATATAAATGTTAAACAGAGTGGGGCTCAATGGGCAACCTTGTCTAACTCCTCGTTGTTGAGAGAAAAAATCAGTTTGTTTGTTCCCTATTTTTACAGCACATGTATTGTTTTTATACATGGTACTGATTAAATTGAAAGTTTTTCCTCCAATCCCGTTTTCCAGTAGTTTTAGAAAGAGTCCTTCATGCCAGATTGAATCAAAAGCTTTTTCAAAGTCAATAAAGCAAGCAAAGATTTTGGTTTTGTTTTAGTGTATGTGCTTATCGTGTACGTGGTTTACTGGAAGGAGGATATATAAAACGGATATATCACTGGAAGGAGAAAATTAAAGTCATAATTTCGACTTTTTAAGGCATGGATTTTTTTCTTACTTGGCGGAAATGGGCTTCCATAGGGCAGAGAGTGGCAGGTGTTTGTAATATATTTGTCTCCTTGCGTGTTCACAAAGTCGGGTTCATTTCCAGTTCTGGCATTTGAGTCGCCACATATTAAAACATTTTCTTTTGTCTGGAAACGGCAGATCTCGTCTTGCAGATATAAAAGGTTTCACTTTACATGAGCAAGAACCCATTTGTCAACTACATTGTTTGGATTTCTAGTAACATGAATTGACTTAATCAGATGAAGGTGTTTGCATGATACATACATAATCATGAAATGACCAGCTTCCAATTAATGTTGAAATGTCCAGTTGAGTTTGGATGATAAAACAAAATAAAATATTTTTTACACTTAGGATTTACAATACTATGCCTTTTTCACAGGATCCACAATCGTGAAATCCCAAGGCGATCAAACCCCCTCAGGCAAGGTAAAAATTAAAGTAAAATATTATTATAACTTTTTTTAATCTTTATTTGGATAGGTGAGAGAGTTAATGAATAAAACTGAACACATTAATTCCTGTATCGATTGCCTACTGAATTCCAGAAATGTTCTGATATTGTCCAAAGCCCCACTTTTCCACTGCATTTCCAAACCTTTGGATGTCAAAGTCTATGTTTGTGTATATATTTGCCTGCTTTCTATCCTGTAGATCTTCAATGACCCCATTCATGGTCAGATTGAGCTGCCTCATCAGCTGGTGAAGATCATCGACACTCCTCAGTTCCAGAGACTCAGACACATCAAACAGCTGGGAGGAACATACCTGGTGTATCCTGGTGCCACTCACACTCGCTTCGAACACTCCATTGGGTAAGACTTGTTTTTAGTTTTAGTTTTATTATGCACACACACACAGTGCTTTGCTAAATTATTTAAACCCCTTGAAAATTGTCCTTTTGTCTGAATTATGAAATTATATATTTTACAGTAGGGTTTCATTTGTTAAAATGAATTGACTACATTAGTTGACATGAAATAACAATTAACAATACTTCTACAACATTTATTAATCTTAGTTAATGTTAATATCAATATTTTAAGATCAGAAGTTAACTGACAACTAAAATTAACAAAGGTTAATAAATGATATGTAAATATATAGCTCATGGTTAGTTCATGCTAGTTAATGCATAACCATGTTATATTTACCTTTTGAAGTGTAACAATATAGTGACATTTGCACAAACAAAATATCACCCTAACTCATCTGTTCTAAGAGAAAAATGCTATATAAAAAAAATCTTGTTTTAATTAATAATTGTTTTAATAATGTAAAATCATATTATTATTTCAGGACACCTTTTGCTTTTAGAGTTAGCATTGCACAAAGGCTAGGTATAAAACAATGTCATTTTCAGTAACACCAATTTGCTTCTAAAATTTAAGGTGGACATAATCTCTAAGATAGCTGTATCTATTCTGTACTAATTTGAAACATGGAAGAAGAAAATAGTCAAAAATCATTAAATGGCTTCATAATTGTTGAAATTAACATATGATAACTGTCTTCTATTATGTGCAATATGCTAACATGTTAAAACATGTTCATTAGCTGCAAGTTTAAATGTGGTGTGGTTGATTTACCCCTATATATGTTTCTTAATGGTGAAAAGACGATATGTATTTTGTACCTCAGCCTTTTCTCGCTAAATGATGTTAGGGAAGATCTTTCTGTCTGTTCTGTTTCTTAAAAATACCTTTTGTTTCATTAGTTTGTTACTAATTTAGATAAAATATATTTTACATTCAGTACGTTTACATGGACATCAATACTCCGATTTTAATACGATTAAGACAATACTCTGATTAAGAGTCTAGCATGTAAACAGAGATTTTTGATTACCTTAATCCGGCTAAAGTCATAATCGAAGTAAACACAAATTGAATTAAGACATGTGAAGTATTCCTATTTTAGTCGCATTATTGAAGTGCAGTACAGACATGTAAACGCCTTAATCACACTATTACTGTCGTGTAGGACTTTTCGCCGCATTTTGCAACAGGACACACACACGGCAGCAGTGTTGGGGGTAACGCATTACAAGTAACGCGAGTTACGTAATAATCTTACTTTTTTCAAGTAACTAGTAAAGTAACGCATTACTTTTTAATTTACAAGAAAATATCTGAGTTACTTTTTCAAAAAAGTAACGGCAGTTACTTTTTTCCCCATTTATTGACTGACAGTTATTGAAAAACTAACTGAAATCAAATAATAATTAACAAAAATTAACAATCGTTTTCATAATCATGACTTTCTCAGCCCTTGGCTGAAAAATATTTGAGCTGTGTGACAGTTTACACACATGGGTTATCTGACGGAGAGACGCAAAGCAGTTTAATGCAGAGTCCTGTACGGGTCCTGTTTGATAAACATGCATCAGCAGTACTTTACAGAACACCCGACCCGTTATCCCACAGCAGCACTCATTTAATTCTGTACCAGACCAGAACCGTGTGACATAAAGACACGCATTAATCTACAACATCAGGTAGGCAAACTTATTATTTTCTCGTGTAACACAAGCAATCAAACCAACTTTAGGCATTCTAAGTTGGTGCTTTGAAGAAAAACAGACACGCAGAGCAACGTGATAATTAACAGAAAATAAAGATGAGAACGTGCCTTTCTGTAAACAATACAAAACTTGGCCGAGCATCTCGTGATCAATCTGCCAAACTTTAGAACAAATATGCATAGGCTATATCACATCATACACATGCTTATAATTCTTCATAAATAAAGAAAAGAACATATTCAAATATGAGACTTTACTGTTAAATACGATTCATTCATTAGATGATTTATGCGTGGCTGTTCATGGAAAAGTGAGGAAGACACGACAATACCATGATTATGGTTAAGTAAGAAAAAAGACATCTAATATAATGAAATTAGGCTACATTTATTTTCATATTAATATCGCAACACACCATTAGAATACATTATCATAACTTGTGTAGATTTATGCTTTCAGCATGCGTTAATTTTGTGTTGCTAAACATTTGCCTCACTAAGGTTAAATTATGCCTCGTCTTTCTTTGGCCTTCGCTCTGGAAGTGATCTGTTGATTCTGCTAAACTTTAATTAAAACCGAAACTAAACTATATAAAAACTAAATAAAAATGTGTTCACAAAATAAAAACTAAACTAAAGCTAACAAAAATATTAATGAAACTAATAAAAACTAAACTGAATTTTATAGCAAATTTGAAAACGATATTAAAATAAAACAAATTTAAAACTTCAAAACTATAATAACCTTGGTGTGAACATGCTGTTACTGTAGTTCTAGACTAAATGTGAATGTGCTTTAATTCATCCCTCTCGCAAAAAAACTGATTTAGTATTCATCAAAATGAATTAAAACGGTGAAATGCAAACTCAGAATATGAAGCAAACCTGCAATAATTAAATATGTTAAACAACACACATGTATCTAATCCCATTTTATTAACCGATGTCTTTGCTGCTGACCTTTGATGATCCAGTTCAATCATACTGATAACCAAAAATGACTTTAGATAAACTAACAATTGTGCTTCATTGTTTTTTTTTTATTGCTGAAGGGTGTTGAACTTCTTCTCCTGCGTTCTACTGTACAGACCTGAATTTACTCTTCCTTCAGGTTTATTCATTACACTTTATGGTGTGAAAGAGCTTATACATTTGCTATAATTACAACTTCTTATATTAAAAACAAACAATCAAGCCCTGCTCATGTTTAAAAAGTAACGCAAAAGTAACGTAACGCATTACTTTCCATAAAAAGTAACTAAGTAACGTAATTAGTTACTTTTTTAGGGAGTAACGCAATATTGTAATGCATTACTTTTAAAAGTAACTTTCCCCAACACTGCACGGCAGTGATCAACCATTTGATGGCAAATAAAAGAGCTTCAACACCGCTGTCGTCTTTATGCACGTACAAATAATTAACTGCACTTGAAGCTTTCATAAAATTAAAAATGAAACATCCAAAACTGTATATGGCATCATCATGAAGATGAACTATGTTTATAAGTGAAATTCTGGGTTGGACGTTGGATGGCGTCGCGTGGTGACGTAATGACGCATGCCATTAATCGATCTATGTACTATAACATGTAAAACGGGAACATGAAAGGATTATTCTAAAAGCAACTCATGTAAACACCTTAATCATAATATTGTCTTATTCAGAATAAGGTTAATAATTAGATTACTGATGTTCATGTAAACGTAGTCATTGTTTTCCTTTTGTCCCTAGTGCTACTAATGGTCATCACCACATAGTTCAATATGGACAATCAGATTCTAAGCTTATGAATCAATCAACTGTTCAAATGATGTAAAAGCTGAATTTATCATGTGCTTTGTTTTAAATGATGTCTTGTCTGTTTGTGTAAGTGCGGCATATTTAGCAGGACGTCTGGTAGAGGTTCTGCAGGAGAAACAACAAAAGGAGTCTGAAGAGAAAAATGATGAGAATGTGAAAGATGTCCTGTGTGTCCAAATTGCCGCTCTGTGCTACAATTTAGGTGAGCATCATGAAACAAGCATACTTGAGCTATACACTATACGTATATGTAATTTATTCCTGTATTTAAAACAGATTTTTTTAGCATCATTACTCCAGTCACATGATCCTTCAGAAATCATTCTGATAATCTGATTTGCTGATAAAAGAAACAAAAACATTAATAATAATAATAATTATTTTTAAAGCACCCTGCTAAATAAAAGTGTTAATTTCAATAATGTATTTCCCTAAAATTAAATCAATCAATCAATCAATCAATCAATCAATCAATCAATCAGTCAGTCAAACTGACGCTAAGCTTTTGAATGGTATAGTGTATAATGTTTTTATTTTTTCAGCTTTTTATTTCAGATAAATGCTGATCTTTGGATCTTTCTGTTCATCAAATAATCCTGAAAAAAATGTACTCAGCTGTTTTAAATATTGTTAATAATAATAATAATACGGAGTGTCTGTTTACACTGTGCAAATAGCCCGCCTTGTTGGCAGAAGCTATTTACACTAACTCCACCCATCAACGTGTGATTGGGATAGTCATCACTGACAAAAGACGGTCATCAAACATCAGTTTAGTTGCGTAGATGGTAAGGCGCATGCTTTTTGACGCGATCGACCCGAGTTCAAACCCGCATCGGAAAGGCATTTATTTTCAATAAAAATGAAGGAAATAATCAAAAAGTTGAAAATAATGTATTGGTTAGGGTAGGTGTAGGGAGCGCTTCATTGTCCCAATAACCCACTGGGCAAAGTTACGTCCAGTGGACGTCTTTTTATGTCTTTGCAGACGTTGAAAAGACATCCACTGAGGAGCCAGAATGAAAGTTTTTATGACATCTTTTTTTTTACGTGTTCTGCACGTCCGATATAGACGTTCAGTGAACCTCCGTACAAGGATAAAAACTAGTTCAAATGTGGTCAGTGGACATATTTTTAATATCATTTAAGGTTCATTTAGACTTAATTTATACTGTTTCTGGACCAAATAAACACTCTCAGGATGCATTAGATTTAAACTCATGTTATGTCAAAGTAATTTCCATTTATAATTGCAAAGCAACTCACAGACACTGTGTTTGTCCAAAAATCATGAAAATAAAAGAATCTTCACTGAAACAGTGTTTAATTAAATGATCAAATAACTGATGATTGAGCATTTTGTAAAGTCAACTGCAAATCAAATCGGGGCGGGGGTGGGTGCGGGGCGTGTCGCTCCTCCCAACCCACATTTCATTGGTTTATAATACAGCAGAGCTTATTGGTGTAGACGTTTGCGCATGAGCATTCTTTTATATACGTTTTTATGAATGATCTACGCTGTTTGGCTGTACTACAGAAATATTAAGTGCTAACAACAGCGATTTTAGTTAGAATCAATTAGCAAATGTATTTTTTTTAAACTTATGACGAATTAGTTAGATTAAGTTCCTATCAATGACGGCATCTCCGAGTACTTCAGTACTTCGGGCAGAACAGAGCTGTGTAATATGAGCGTCTCAAGAATTAAGTCTGGGGAACAAATTCTTAATTCGTGACCATGATATAGTCCTACCTATGCTATAAATAGCCTCACCTATGAGAAATATTAATTATGTTTTTGTGTGATGAACTTAAATAGTGGTCCTCAACAGGTGGGTTGCACGTTAAATGAAGTCAGATATTATTGCACTTTTCACAGAAGCAGATACTTAAACATTGAGCAGTTTTAGCTGGGCGATGTTGATACAAATTATCCACTGTTTGAGATTTAGCTGTTTTGTATAATGTATATTTATATGTAGCTATATTCTTTATTTTAGGATCGGTGGATAAGCAAAAACTTATGATGATAATTCACTGTAGTTCAGTAAGATATAGGACAAACCTGCAAATGGTTTTATTTTAAAGAACAACTGCGCTGACAAATAAGACAATAATACCAAATAGTCTATCAGCATGGTTTTATGTGTGGATAATGGGAATAAAAACCTTGCTGAAACTATTATTTTTTTTTTTTTGCATATAGGCTTATTTTAAATGTTTTGTTTACTAAAACAGCTGTTATTAAATCTGACCTACATCAAATATTATTATTAATGTGCTTTAGTGCGTATTTAAGCAATAAATGTTAATTTTCTCTGCAACATTTTTATTTATACTTTTATAGGCTATATAGACTGTGCACAAATTCAATTACTGGTTTTGTGGCTCAGTCCTTTAAAAAGAACCAGGAATCACTGTACTATATTGATTTTAGATTTTTAGTAGGCCTAGTTATAGTCTTTAATAAATAAATAAAAATATTAATCACAGAGAAGGGCTCTTTTACTCATTAAAAGTGCTCATGTACCTATTCCACAGATTTACAGCTCTGAGTGATTTAATATTTGATAGTTATGCAGATCTATATGGCTGCAATGATCGAGTGTTAATAACTGAATCTAAATTCATCTCGTACACAGATCATCACGCACATAATGAGGATGTGGATACAGAAATGTGATTTTTAATATCTGATGTCATGGGCACTCATTTACTATAGGAACCTTTAAAATTGTAAGAGAATCAATATAGGCTCAAATATTTTATTAAAATATAAACAAGGAAACACTGCTTGCCATGAAAACATTTTATTAACCTACAAGTTTGTGACGCATTGAGCAACGTAACATCTCTTTAAACAACAACAAAAACGGTTGTGCTTTAAAACGTAAAATCAGCCGCTTATGTTTGTGTTTGTCCATCTCTAAAATGCATCTAAATTATCATAATTTGCGTATAAAATCCCAATTTAGTGCTGATCCGCGGCCTGCTGATCCTCAAGGAAATATGAATGAAGCGCTATTCAGCCTGAAGAACCCGGAGGTGAAGTCATCAAGATATTATTTGTAAACAATGACTTCATCTGACTAAAATTACCATGGTTACTAAATAGATAATAATTAAGATAGGCCTATTCTAGAGTTCTAGAGCACATAATATTTCTGTAATATGGCCAAATCAATTACAAAATCGTACACAAAGGAATGCATGCTGAGGTCTACACCAATAAGATTTGCCGTGTTATAAACCAATATAATTGGGGTGGGCGGAGCGACACGTGTCACCCCGCCCCGCCCCATCATCCAGGGTGCACTCTGGAGCTACTCGTTACAACAGCCAAATAAAAGCAAACACAAGAAGTTTGAGGAGCAAGATCCCAACTAAAGAAAACACTGTCCACCACAATGGTGAGTTCAATTAAACAAATACCAACATTTAAACCTCTGGTAATTATCAATAAAAGCTATAGATGTCTGACAGAAATAAAGTCAATCTAATGAGTGAAGCTGGTGATGCTGTTTGTGGAGATGTTTGATCCTCCTCTGCTGAGATCTTCATAGATGTATTGTCTTTAATTTGCAGTTGATTTTACCAAATGCTAATCATCAGTTATTTGATCATTTAATTAAACACTTTCAGTGAAGATTCTTTTATTTTCTTCATTTTTGGGCAGTGTCTGTGAGTTGCTTTGCAATTATAAATGGAAATTACTAAAAAACATGAGTTTAAATCTAATGCATCCTGAGAGTGTTTATTTGGTCCAGAAACAGTATAAATGATGTCAATGAATCTTAAATTATGTTAAAAATATGTCCACTGACCACATTTGAACTAGTTTTTATCCTTGTACGGAGGTTCACTGAACGTCTATATCAGACGTGCAGAACACGTCAAAAAAAGACGTCATAAAAACTTTCATTCTGGCTCCTCAGTGGACGTCTGTTCAACGTCTGCAAAGACTTCAAAAAGACGTCTTTTGGATGTAACTTTGCCCAGAGGGAAGGTGGCATCCATTTAATAATTTGAATTAAAACTATAATTTACACTCAATACGTTATTATTGCGTATTGTTTTATAATGTACTACAATACTGAGGTGCAGATAATTGCTACTATTTGCAATAAGTAGTATAAATAGCAGAAAATCTTACTTTTTAATATAGTTTAAATATAATCTATAGCTATTTGCACCTATATTTACACTTATTTGCACTTTGCATATTATTAAAAAATACTGCTATTTGCACTTAGTGTAAATAGTATCACTAAGAAAATATGCTATTTGCACTGTGTAAATAGCATCTATCGCTATTTACACTTAGTGCAAATAGCCGCTGCCATAATAATGTTTCTTGAGCAGCAACTCAGCATATTATTATGATTTCTGAAGGATCATGTGACGCTGAAGACTGCAGTAATGACGCTGAAAATACAGCGCTGCGTCACAGGAATAAATTACATTTTTAAATATATTAGAATAGAAAGCAGTTATTTTAAATAGAAAAAATATTTCACAATATTACTGCTTTTGCTGTATTTTGGATCAAATAAATGCAGGGTTGGTGAGCAGAAGAGACTTCTTTAAAAAACATTAAAAATCCTACTGTTCAAAAACTTGTGACTGGTAGTGTATGTGTAGAGGTATGGTTCTCAAATGAAGCTCTTATATTCTTTTAACTGAAGATTTCCTCACACATTTGTATAGCAAATTATGTGATTCATGTCAAATGAAGACAGTATAAAATAGTTATTGTGTAAAATATGGAACATGCAATATATTATCCTGTTATGTTTTTCTTTAAGGTCATGGTCCGTTCTCTTATGTATATAAGAACAAGTTCATCACTAAAGCTCCAAAGCCTGGTAAGTGTGCCTTTAAAGACTCCAAAAGATATTCTTTTTACTTTTTTTATTTAATATTTAGTTAATTACTTCATGAATACCTCTGTCTCAACAGTAATCATGTTAACAGATATACAATTCAAAGAGACATTCAAATGGTCTTTTCAGATCCTTATTCATCATTTAAAAAAAGGAGCAAAACAGCACATTAAACATGAGTGATGCTCTGTTTCTGTACATGTATTAGTTTTATGTTCCAGGTTACAATTTATTGTAAAGTCCTTATATGTTAAAAATGCAATATAATGAAAGGTTTCCATTGTGAAAATTAGTAAATGCATATGTAATGGCATTTCATGAAAGGAGTTACTGAAATTACTGAAAAATAAAGTGCACTTTTTTAATCATAAAAAAAAAAAATCAGCATAACTTTTTAGTGTGTGTGTGTGTATTTAGGTGTTCTGGTACATTATATATGGTTTATGAGGACACAAATGTGTATAATGACATGGAAACTAAAATGTAAGTGTATGAGGCTTATACTTCCCGTGTCCCTGTAAACCAAATGGCTTAAAAACACACTAAACTCTGTGTGCCTTTTTTATTATTATTATTTATTATTATTGTTTCTTTCATTTATATTTTTATTATTAAATTGGCAGTAGTTTTGCGTGATTGGTAGGGTTAGGTGTAGGGTGTGTGTGTGTGAGAGAGAGAAATAAATTATTTCAGTAGTATGGCTTCAGTTTCAGTTTTTTGAGATCACTTATGAAACATGTCATTTATAATAACCTTTTTTTTTTTTTTTTTTTTTTTTTTTTTTTTAGATGATCAGTGGAAGGTAAGAAAAACTTTCCTACTGTGCATAAAATGAAAATCGTGTTTTAAATTTGGCATGCATATTTTACAGTTCAGAATGCTGTTTTCTAAGAAAAAAAGTGCTTTCTTAACAAATAGACAAATTTAAACCTGATGTGAATACTATACAACCTACTAAGAGTAAACTAAATGAAATATTGTACTGATGAAAGAATCCAGTCTTAGCAAATATCAGTCATAACAAATGTGTACAGTAACACACAACACAAGTTTATGGAGCAAGTGTACTGGAGGGTTTCAAAGCAGAAATTTGTCAAATTACGCTTTGCATTTTTGATACAGCACTTACATTAAAGCAATAAATGATCATTCTGTAATCATTTCTCACCCTTATGTCCTCCCAGACCTTTATGACTTTCTCTTCTTCACTAGAACACAAAAGTCAAGCTCCAAAAAGGACACAAAAACATAATTTTAGTTTCATAAACATTGTTCTGAAAAGGGTTTAGAAAGACAAAATTGTTTTCTGTGGCTAGCCACAAAACCAAAATACCAATAAATTATAGATCTCTTCATTCAGTTGTAGATACTGTTGACAAGAAATGAGACACTCTTGGGTGTAGCACTCAAAGACTGTTGTTTTGTTTTGAATATTATCATTTACTGTAGAATTCTGTGTTTATAGCTGTATACAGTTGACATTGTTTATTGTTTATTTCTAAAAGTTATGACTATGTGTGAGAATTCATATATATATATATATATATATATATATATATATATATATATATATGTGTGTTTGTGTGTTTTATTCTCATAGCATGAGGAGGCCTCGATTTGGCTGTTCCTGGATATAGTAGAGAACAATGATTATCTGAAAAAAGAGCTGAAAGAGGAAGATCTCAGATTTATTCAGGAGTTGATAAAGGGAGTTGATACTTCAGCTGACGAGGTACAAAATCCTGTGAACTGCCATTTCAATGCCTAACAAGTTATACAGTGTTTCTGTTGAGTATTTATTTATTTATTATTCTTCCAGTGGCCAGCGAAAGGCAGGACTGAGGACAAGTCTTTCCTGTATGAGATTGTGGTAAATCAGTGGAATGGCATTGATGTGCGCAAATGGGACTATTTTGCACGGTAAAATGTTTAAATAAATCTTAACAAGAATTATTACATTGGAAAAATAGATATGCATTAATTTAGAAATCATGATGAACCTTTGATGTAGTATAAGAATTAATATATTTTCAAAAATATTCATATATTGGTGTGTTTTTAAACTAATCTTGTTTTTTAATTAATTATGGCTGAATAGAGCATTTATAGAATTGGTTAAATCTATTGCTTTTGTGTGATACAGCACACTGTTTGGTGTTTGTATAAAGTCAGAGATTTCAGTCATAGTGAATACTGAATATATATTTGTGTTCTCTCTTTCAGAGACTGTCATCACCTCGGCATCCCAAACAGTTTTGACCATCAGCGTCTGCTGAAATCTGCTCGGGTCTGTAAAGTGAAGGGGAGGAATCACATCTGCTTCAGAGACAAGGTGCCTCATACACAAGAGCACTTATAATATATTACTAAGTTCATTCATTACCTACACCACGGAAAGTTGACTTTATTTAACTGTGCTCTGTGATAAAACATTATATCTCCTGTAAAATAATAAGAAATGATTGTAGAAACAATGCTTCAGTCAGCTGAGTTAAAATGGAAACTTACAAACTAACATCCTCCATTACAAAACATAAATGAATTCAGTTTATATCAGTAGCTATAAGATATAAATATATGAAATCAATGTTCAGATTTGATAAATACATTTATGAATGAAAACTAAAAACCTTTACATTTCAATATTAACAACTTAAGACAACCCAGTGATGTATAGTTAATGTACCCTATTAGATGAGGCTTTGATGAATATAAAACAAATAATCACCTGATGTGTCATTCAGTTTAGCAGGAGTAAAATTATGGCTCTACTTCCATCTGATATTAAGATGTATTTTTGGTGATCTGATCACCAGTGGTCAGTGTTTTGTTATTAGTTCACTAAACCACATTTTCAGGCTGTGCTCTAATTCATCACTCTCTCTCTGTTTCTCACAGGTGGCTGATAATATTTATGACATGTTTCACACCAGATACACTCTGTATCTTCAGGCCTACCAGCACAAGATCGTCAACATCATCGAAGACAAGTATGTTTATGTTGATTGTATTCCAGTTTTAAAATATTTGTGTTTTTCTAGTTCCGTGTTGAACCAATAAACAACTTAAACAACACAGAACTAGAAAAACACAAATATTTAAAAAAAATATGTATACATATTATTATTTTTTTTTATTTTTTATTTTTTTATTAGAATCTCAGAAGCCCTCTTAGCAGCAAAAGACAATGTCACAAAGCTCTCACCGATTGCTGTATCCGAAATACAAAACGATATCGAGACGAAGCTCTCAAATATTCTAAGCAATGGTGATGAGAACCGAACAGCAAGTGCAATGAACGAGTTCATCAAACTGACCGGTCAGTTGAAAACATGGGTGGGATTGTAAATAATCAAATGAAAGTTGGTACAAAGCATCTTCCTCATCTATGACATATTTAATGTTATGCTTTCTATTTAGTTGTTTTCATTTTACCAGAGAATACTTATATTTGTATTTATACATTTTATTTGCAAATGTTCTCATTCTATCAGATCACATCTTTGAGGAGATCTTGTACTCCACTAAGGATGAGCTGAAAGATGCCCGGATGAAGCTAGAGGAAGTTGTGAAGAGATGCCTGCCGAAGTGTGTGGGAGAGACCAGAATAACGCAAGCTGAATACAAAAACAAAAGAGACTTAAAGGTAAAAGAAGACTTTTTTCAATTAATTTGGACAAATCACAAATCAATGGCATTAATGTAATATCTGTACATTCTATTATATATATGTAATATAATCCTTTAGATAGTATGCGGCATCAAAATAATGCTCAGGCTTTCGTAGTATCAACTTAGACTCTTGTTATTCCTAAAATTATATGGTAACGCTTTACAACAAAGTTCATTTTGCTAACATTAACAGTATCAGTTAACATAAACTAAAAAAAAAAAAAAAAATCCTTCTAAAGCATTTATTAATCTTAGTAAGTGTTTTCAAGTAAAGTTCAGCATTTACTAATACATTATTAAAATCAAGTGTTTTATCAGTTAATATTATTTAATGGTCCTGAACTAACATGTACTAACAATGAACAGTAGTATGTGTATTAACAGTAGTATTAACAGCAGTATTAAGTAGTATACAGTATATAGTATAATACATACTTTAACAAGTGTATTGCTCATTGGTAGCTGATGTTAATTAATGCATTATATAGTGTAAAATAATGGAATCTTATTGTGAAGTGTCACCACTTAATTATGTACAATAAAGACTGCATCAAATGAGTCACCCGTAGTCATCCATCTTGACGAGAAATGGTTGAATTCAACACGTAAATATCTGTAAATATTTGGGACAGCAATATGTGAATTGAAGTAGGCACGTTTAGTACTTTTTTGCACCACCTCTGCATACAGTGACTCATATATTATATTATGTTTGTGACTCATAGACATCGCTAGGTGCTGAGTATCTTCTCTGGTGTTGCTCTGCCAGCCCTGTACTGCAGCATCTCCAGCTCCTGCTTGTGTTGTTAGTTCCTTTAGCTAGGGGATTTCTCAGTTTTCAACTTAAATTATTTTGTTGCTTTAAAAGTATGATCATTGCTGAAGTGCCAGCCAAGGAATTTTGAGACATTTGCTTTGAATGTGATTTGCTAAGATGGTCCTCAAAATCAATTAAAAATGGGTCAAAAATGTTTTCTTTGTCCCAAAACATTATAGAGGATACAGCAAGGCCAATTTTAGATTTCACTAATCTTCTTTAACTGTTCTTAGTTATTTTGTCCTGTTTTCCTTCATTGCCACTGGATTCTGAAATCCAGTGCTTTTTATTTTTGTGAGTGATACACTGCTGTGAATAGAATCATACTTTTACATTTACATTTAATCATTTTGCAGACGCTTTTATCCAAAGCGACTTACAATTGTGGAATACATAAAGCGATTCATCTTGAAGAGGCAATCAGACAGAGGAAGTGCTCGTAACACCAAGTCTCAGTCATTGTTCAAATAAGTACAAGCTCACAAGGGAGGAATAAATAAAAAAAAAAGTTTTTTTTTTTTTTTTTTTTTAGGATGAAGTCAAGTAGTGTCAAAAGAGATGAGTTTTCAGTTGTTGCTTGAAGATTGACAGGGATCCAGCATTCCGGATAGGGGTGGGAAGATTATTCCACCAGCCAGGAATGGTGAACGAGAATGTTCTGGAGAGTGATTTTGAGCCTCTCTGTGATGGTATCACGAGGCATCGCTCACTATTGTAATAGTGAGTGGAAGTAGGCGGGTGCTGAGCCTGTGGTTGTTCTATACGCAAGCATCAGTGTCTTGAACTTGATGCGAGCTGCGACTGGTAGCCAGTGCAAGGAGATAAAGAGAGGTGTAACATGGGCTCTTATGGGCTCGTTGAAGACCAGTTGTGCCGCTGCATTCTGAATCATTTGTTGAGGTTTGATTGTGCTTGATGGAAGTCCAGCCAGATTACACCAAGATTTCTGACCAAAGTTGATGGGGTAATTGTTGATGAACCTAACTGGATCGTGAAGTCATGCTGTAGAGTTGGAGTGGTAGGGAAGACAAGAAGCTCAGTCTTTGCCAGGTTGAGCTGTAGGTGATGTTCTTTCATCCATGCTGAGATGTCTGCTAGGCAGCCTGATATCTGTGCAGCTACCGTTGGATCATCTGGTTGAAAAGAGAGATAGAGCTGTGTGTCATCAGCGTAGCAATGGTAGGAGGATCCATGTGCCTGTATGATGGGACCCAGTGACGTAGTGTACGTAGAAAAGAGGAGGGGTCCAAGAACCAATCCCTAAGGAACCCCAGTGACCAGTTGATGTGCTTTGGATACCTCCCCTCCCCAGGCCACCCTGAAATACCTACCAGTGAGATAGGATTCAAACCAGCGAAGTGGAATCCCAGTGATGCACAGTGTTGAGAGGACAGGAGGATCTGATGATTGACAGTGTCAAAAGCGGCAGACAGATACAGCAGAATGAAGACTGATGATTTTGAGTTGGCTTTTGCAATTTGCAGGGCTTCAGTGACTGAGAGTAGCGCAGTCTCTGTTGAGTGGCCACTCCTGAAACCTGACTGATTAGCATCCAGTTTGTTGTTCTGTGAAAGAAACAATGAGAGCTGGTTGAAGACAGCTCGTTTGAGTGTTTTCGCTATGAATGGAAGGAGAGAGACAGGTCTGGAGTTTTCTGTAAGAGAAGTGTTTAATGTAGGTTTTTTGAGCAGTGGGGTTACCCGAGCCTGCTTGAACGCAGTGGGGAAAATGTAGGCACGTTTAGTACTGAATAAGTATCATACCAACTTATTTTTTTATTACACAACACACTCTTAAACTTCTAAACTATACGATTAGAAACTGTCATTTTTTCAATGGGCAAATACAATTTGTTCCATTATTACTCTATTAAAATTACTTAAATGTGTTATCCTAGTCAGTTCGAGCAGAGGAGAAATGTAGCTGGTTCTAGATGCAGCAGTTTTATTCAAAGACATATTCCAAAATGACGAGCAGTAAAAAAAAAATACAAATTAAGCAAAGTAATGATGACAACAGACTATGAACAACAGAAACTGAGGGCTATATATACACAATGGAACAAACAAGGAAACCAAATGATACACAGGAGGATTAATTAGTAAACTAGGAGACAAACAAGGGCATGATCAGAAACTATGGCAACTAACGATGAATGAGTAAATGAAATCCATAAACGGGAAACTACAGCAAATATAAATGTTACACCAGGGGTGCATTCCAGAAAGCTGGTTACATGACATACAGGTGTATGTTTAATGCCGAGTTCACACTGCAAGATTTTCAAAGTCGTCGGATCACTGTTGTTTTCACTCTGCACGACTATCTGGGGTAGCATTCAGTTGCTGCTGTGTTCACATTGCACGATGGATCGGCGACATGAGGTTACACACTGCATGACTTTACAATAGGAAGAATCGCCAACAACTCTGTCCACAAACTATGTTTCCTGTAATTCCTCCCCAAACTTCCCGCTGCCCTGTATCTTGCTCTCTCATTGGCTGTAGGTCATCACTGATGTATTTTTCAGTCAGAACTCATTTCACACAGCAGGATTTTGAATTGCCGACATAGCATATTTAGCATGGCAAATATTTCACAGGCGTCGATGACGCATCTGTGATTCCCTCAGATTGCCTCTTTGATAATTCACACCGCGTGACTGTCACTTGCACAGCACCGATTTGCCTCCGATTTTGGACATTTGTATGCAGTTTGGCCATTCGTCTGCAGCACCAGGTCACTGAAACAGAACATTTTTGAAAACTCCTGCCAGGGTGAAGATTTTCAAAAACTCTGGTTGCAGCGTTATCGTGTAGACAGAGAAACCGAAGATTTTGGCTTGTGACATTGGAGCATGCGCTGTTATCGCTGTCTACTGGAAACTTTTTCAGGCTTTTGATTGGCCAACATGGCTTTACAGGTTGAAATTATATCGCCACCTGTTGGTTTGGCATGCTCTTGACAGTGCTTCATAGCATGCTTTTGCCTTTTCATGTGGACAGAGATTTTGTTTTTTTTAAAACGGAAGGAGGAAAAACTCTGTTTATAAAAATACCCGTGTACGTGTGGGCATGGCCTGAGTTGAATGAACTAAGTCCTGGACGCGTTTTTGGAACCAGCATACCTCGAGTAAGCAAGGTTTGTGTTTATCTACGGAGAGATGTGGGTATATGTGACGGTAAGTTAATCTTGCTTTCTGGAATACACCCCAGCACTCTGATATTCAATAGTTGCTAAATGGAACAGTGAGAACGGAAGGAATTAAAATAAGAAATTAACAGAAAAAGTATTTTAAGTAAAAATGTGATTAGCTGTTGTATCCCATGTGAAAATCACGACATCACATCACACTTCTTTAATTAATTTATACCACAACACTGTAGAATATTTTGAGTCGCTGGTAGATGTTTGAAGGTGTTGATTTTATTTTTTTTAACTGCATGTCTAAAGCAGTTTGACATTTTCATTGCATTACAGTTTCAAATCACTGTGATCAATTTCATATTTATTCATATCAATTTCAGATCAGCTTTTTATTATGTAAAAAAATCAATGGAAACATGCAGTTTAATTTAACAAACAAAGATACAACAAATAAATAAATAAATAAAATGGCTAAATGAATCAGTGCCTTTTTGTTTTCAATTATTATTGAGTGGCAGGTGCAAATCATAACACAAGTGCTCCTGTGGACAAATTGTTCTCATTTGTTTGACTTCAATCCCCAAATCTATAGAATAACTGGAATAAAGCAGTGGACAAATGGAATGAACTTCACCCAACTGTGTTCTTGGATAAGAAGGATTTCAGCATTGATGTATGTTATTTTCCAAACTCAAACTTCCCTTGGATATTAATGCCTTTACTTCAACACTTTAAAGGCAATGTGACATCGTAAATTTTCCCTCACACAGGTGATTCAACTGGATTATAACCAGAAGCAGAAAAAACCCACTGACAGTGTCTACTTCTACAGCAAGAGGAACCCCACCGAAGCCTTGCTGATTAAGGAATATCAGGTACTCATACTGTGCTCCTCATGGCATTTAGCATTTCTGAATTTTCCAGCAGTTACAATCACACACATACACACACAAGATGGAGGCGGCAGCACCTGCTCTGAGTGGTTTGGAAGGCTTCACTCATGTGCAGGAATTTTATAAATCTCTTAAGGTTATTTTTTTTGGTTTTTAAACAATTTTCAGTATGGTATTTTGAAACAGAGCTGCAAAAGCAAAATCAAAGGTAAACGTGACCAAAGCAAAACCAGCTTGTACCTCATTATCTGTGGCATCCTAATATCGATGCCTGTTTTACTCACGTACAACGCACCAAAGACTTTGGCTGTTAAAGCTCACTGTATTACTGCTGAACCATTGGGCATTCTATCAGAAAAGACACAACTGCATTTTTTTTGGATTTGGTTGTGCTGGAGTATTCACACAAATTCTTACTGATTGCCGGACTTTGGTCTTCAAGCCAGTATTAAAAACTTGGATTGTGATTGTGTGCTGATACTTATGAAAGCGTGCAATCGCTTTCTTATGCACACTGTTTTTTTAGGTTTCACTTTCAATGCATAGCCTACAAAGCATGTTTCCAAGATTCTGAATAAAAGGAGGCATCAGTTACTGTAGAAGATTTGTCGCCTCGTGCCACTTCCTGTGTGGACAGTCACCGCATCAACTGATTATAATGGGTTCTCTTGGTGTAGACACGGCTTTAGATACGGATTAATCACACGTCTTAGGCTGGAAATATCCAGAATTATGTCAAACAAAAGGTATCCATGGGAATGGAGCTAGTGAAACACACACGCCATGCAATGGCAATTGGGGATGTTTGGGGATTTTAATATTAATTGGATAAAGGGTAAATCGCAATTGAAATCAACTATGGAGAAATTTAATTTCAAGCAACTGATTGATAGACCCACTCGAATCACCAGAAAGATTGAAACGCTTATAAATTAGATTTCCCCTAACAGACCAGAGAGAGTAACGAAAACATAATCTAATTACTGGCCTTTCAGATCATAATATGACATTGATTGTAAGAAAATTAACTAAAAAACTTTTACTTCATCATAATAAAACCGAAAATCCGATTTTAACAACAAGAATCCCCAAGTCAAAAATATCCAGCTTTGAACATGACTTGAAGGAAATTAACTGGGTAAAGGTTAATAAAGAATCCGACTTAAATCACAGTGCATGTAATTTTGCCTCTATCTTAAGTGATTTAATAAGTAAACACGTGAAAACGTGGAAGAGTAGGCCTACCCAGTCAACAATTTGATCTCACAGTGATCTCACCATGACCTCCCAGGATACTCGTGATGAGGTCACAATGTGAGGTAACAGTGAGCTAAAAGTGTAACCTCACATACCCCCTTTCCACCAGCAGGAACCAGGTGCTAGTTCAGAGCCAGTGCTCTTGCCGGTTCTTAGTTGGTTCGACTCGCGAGCCCTTTAAGAACCGGTTGCTTTTCCACAGGCTAGAGAGCCAATACAGAGCCAGGACTTACGTCACTGAATACGTTTCATGTTTCGTTTCACTAGCGCGGCAGCACCAAACACAACAGTCTTGTTCGAGGTGCATTGCGCCACTCAGATCGATCGGCACACAACACACTAAAGCACCGTGAGAGCGATCCAAAAGCATAAAGAGCCGTCAGCTTTCCAGTCGCTCCCGCAGCACCCCGATGCCTCGCACCGAACGGTCCGCGTAGCGCCGATCCATCCTGAACAAGCCTAACAAACTATCAACAATGGCGGACGTTGTGTTGTTATTGACGTTCATGGCTTTGCGAATCTACATCGGCATCCAAACACAGCGAATCCAACGTGTCCGTGTTTAGCTGCTATTTCAAATATGGCGGTCCAAAGTTTCTGTCGTCTTGTTGTTCCCGGTAACCCCGCCCCCAGCCCCTGACGCAAGCGGTTCTTCCTTCTAGCCCAGCAATGTTTTGGTGCTACTTATGAACCGCTTTTCCTGGTTCGGAGCTGGTGCTTTGGGTGTCGAAAGACAAAGAACCGGTTTGAAACTAGGCTCTGGCTCCGAACCAGCACTGGAACTGCCTTGGTGGAAAAGGGGTAACAGCGCCCTCACTGTGTGCTCATACTAATGTGAGGTCAAAGTGCACTCACTGCACAGAGACTAGGTACCCAGCATGCACTGCAGCATGAAGCTTTTGATTGTCACCATTGTTGAGATTCATGCACTGATTCTTGATGTCTCTCTTTGTGTTTAAATAACACAGTATTTAATAATGTTTGTGTCTTATGCTTTTATAATTCTTCATAAATAATTGAGATTGCTGAATCCTATACTGTATAATCACAGAACTATTATTTTTAGAAACTTTAGATTAATAAAATCTCTCCAAGACTGAATATTGAATCTAGGTGATGATTGTTGTTACCTTCAACAACAAACCAATATCATCTGGTTACAATCTCTTTTTGGGTTTCTTTGCTGTAACAAATGTTCTTTACAAACACAGTTACAGCAGCCCAAAAAGTATAATGTTATAAAGTCAAGGGTCAAGAGCCCAACTAAAGCAAACAATACTCACCACGATCACCACGTCAAACGAAACAATAAAACTGGTGACAGATATTTGAACTGCCTCCTCTCAACCTGCTCAACATTTTGAATTCACAATGAGTTCACATATTACCGTATGAGGATCACCGGATGAGAATGGTGTGATGTCACTGTGATCATCGCGTGATCTCACGTGTTGACTGGGAGAGTAACAATCAGGGCCCGTATTTATCAAGCTTCTCAAAGTGCCATTTTAGTCTTAAGTGCTGAGAATTCATGAAATTTACTCCTACTTTCAAACTTAAGTATAAAAGCAAGTTATCAAATTTCTTAAAGCTAAGAATCACTCTTACTCTCCCAGTTATTTAAGACAGCTGGAGAGGTCTCTCAAGTGGTTAGGAGTTGCCAGCAGGGGCTTGTGATGGCGCTGAGGAGACAGAGACGTGCGTGAATCTTTCAGGAGAGGATGAATGTCTTTGAAATGTTTGGCGACGAGCAGTTAATCAAACAAGTTACATTTCCTCAGTTATTCAAAACGAGCAAAGAACATTTACATTACCAAACAACATCATAACGGACTTCAGTCTAGCGCGAGTATTATGCGATCTACACTGTATGATGAATAAATCTCTTACCCCTTATTTACACTGCACGCGTCTGCGGCGCGTTACAGCTCCATGGCCACCGGAGCTGATCAGCTGCGCCGTGGCAAGTTTCTGAAGCCGCTCTCCGCGCTGCATCACTAAAGATTAAAGTCTATTTTTGACGGATAATAATAATAATCGTCTCGCTGTCGTCAAAGGCATCAGCAACAGGCGATATCTGTTCCAAATGCCTTCCATTTAAGAATTATAGAGGCCACAGTTATAGATAGTCATACAACAAATTATTCTAGCTCACTAGTGCAATTGCACATCATTGTTCACCAGTACATGATGTAGCCTATTATTATTATATATATATATATATATATATATATATATATATATATATATATATATATATATATATATATATATATATATATTTTAACAGTGTAGTTCCATTCTATATAGTACTTAATAGGGATGTGCCCGAAGCCGAATACCTTATTCGGAAAGGCACGGATAATGGCTTCAAAACGAATAACGAATTTATAACAGAATATAACAGAAAAAATATTCGGCAGACACAATCAGAGCTTTGTCTGGAGTTATATCAACTAACTCGACAAAAATATCCTAAAAACGGTCCTAACTTCAAACCTTTTCGAAATCCAGTAATTTCAAAACTGTAAAAAAAAAAAAAAAAAAAATGTATACACACACACACACACACACACACACATATATATATATATATATATATATATATATATATATATATATATATATATATATATATATATATATATATATATATATATATATATATTTGTTAGTCAAGATTAATTTGTTCCAAAAGTGATTGATAATAGTGAGGTTAAAGGGATAATTCACCCAAAAATGAAAATTATGTCGTAATTACTCACCCTCATGTCGTTCCAGACCCGTAAGACCTTCATTCATCTTTTTTTTTCCCTTTCACACAAAAAAAATATTCTCGTAGCTTTGTAAGATTATAGTTGAATCACTGATGTCCAAACTACGTTTCTGGGTGTGAGAACATTTCAGTTGTGTTGCTGTCTATAGCGGGTCAGAAAACAATCAGCTTTAATCAAAAATGTCTTAATTTATGTTCTGAAGATGAACAAAAGTCTTATGGGTTTGGAACAACATGAGGGTGATTAATGACAGAATTTTCATTTTTGGGTGAACTATCCCAATTGAGTGGTATTCAAAATGTCATATAACAACTTTTATTTCAATGTTACATACAGAATCACTCACAAAAAATGCAACCCAGGGTAAGTCCAGGGTAACCCAGGGAAACTTGCTTTGGGTAAGTCAAAGCAAGTTTCCAAGATCTGTAATGACTGATCAAAAAGTTATGTTTGTTTTCACTTGTATCACAGGTATCCAGTCTGCAGCCGAAGACGTTTAGTGAACATGTTGGTCGAGTTTACTACACAAAAAACTCTGATGAGGAGGAGAAGGATGCTAAGGAGTGCTTTAAATGGTGGCGCCTTGGCATGGTGAGTGTTTATGGTTTGTTTGTGTCTATGTGTGTCAGTTCTGCAGGAATGACAGTGTATAAGCCACACAAAAAACACAATATAATGAGCACTTAAGCTATGTTTCCATAATCCTGTTTTTATGCGCATTTGAAGTATCGCATCAGAAGCAAGTGATGGAAATGTCAAATATCTTAATTCATAAAAAAGGTTTTACCCTCACTTGAGATTGTTTTTGACTGTTTTTTTTTTTTGAAGAAAGGATAATGCGAATAGTGGGAGATGGAAACGCATTTGCTAAGTAAAGTCCTCCATGTGCATCAAAAAAGTCATGTGACTTTGTGCTATGGGACGGCAAAACCTGACTAACCAGCGGACCGATCTTGTTGCACAGCATCTGAAATGTCGTTATGGTCATTCTGAAATGCCTGAGCAAAGTCTGTCGTCAAAGTATTTCTGTATAATTACTGTCTTACACGACTGCGTTCCCAAATAGCAGCATCCACCACCGAAAGCAATGACCGCAGTTATTGTGTTTCGTCTGCTCGCTCTGAGGCGCAAGTAATTTATTATATATGAAAATGATTATATTCAGTGGCTTCTCATACTTTTCTTAGTGATATATAGTGCCAGTTTATCCAAGTAGGGCTCGCTGCAGTCCACAAGATCCAGGGGGCGTGGTTGGATCCACATCTAGGGGGTGGAGATTGGTAGGTTTAGGGGTGGAGATGGGGTGGGTTTAGGGAGCAGGGGGTGGAGATGGGTACACAGTAAACTCCCCAGAGTAAAATTAACTCTATTCAGAGAACATTTGGTCCCACTCTAAATAGAGTTAAATTAACACTGAAGCAGAGTTAAAGTTAATGAGCTACTTAAGTGACTAATTAATTGATGATTGAGTATTAGTGATGAACATCTGCTGTTAACAAGTAGAATTACTGAAGAAAAGAGAAACACAAGAACTACTACAACTGACTTCAGACACAGATTAAATCAACTGAAATAAAACAAGACATTAAATCTCTCAAGATCTGATTAAACAACCCCACAAACAGCATCAGCAGCTTCACTCATTACTAACCAGACTGAATTTATTGTGTCTACAGAAGCTCTAATTGAGAATTTACAAAGGTTTAGATGTTGATGTTTTATTGGTCAAGAAACAAGCAAAAAAAACTAAAACAAATGATGCCACCATAATAGTGGTCAGTGTTTACTCTTGACCCTTTCAGTAACTTAGAATTGTTTGCTTTTAAGCAATATTGTTTCACAGCAAACATATTGCTCAATCAAAAGCTTGAAGTAACAGATTAACTTTTGCTTTCTGTTTATAACTCATTTGAAGGAACATTGTGAAGTTGTCTTTCTTTGGTATATTGACTGATATTCAGCTGCTACAGAACTGCAAAACCAACAAAAAAAAACAAATATTAATATATTTCTTCAGATTTAAAGATAAAGAACTGCATCAGCTCAGGCTTTTAGACATGGACATTTATCATATGATCCTCAACAGTGGTGACAACAATTGTTCATACTGCAGTGCATGATGGAAGTTTTTACTATGGTGTTACCCAGCATGCATTGCAGCATTAAGCGTTTTGTTGATTGTCACCATCGTTGAGATTCATATGATGGTTCTTGATGTCTGTGTATCTACATAACACAGTAGTTTGACATTTTTATACATTAAATGGACTTAAAATGATTCACAATAACCATTAGAGCAGCGGAAAACAGAAAACCTAAACATTTAATAAGAGAAAAGGAGACATAAAAGAAAAAAACTTTACACGTAATCAAACCAGCTCATGATGATTATCTCATCGTAAAAGCAGTTAATATACATGCTTAATGTGCAGCACTGATCTCGCTGCTTTACAACACCACATGCATTGCTGCATGGAAAGAGAGATCTAACACAGGAGTCAAGGGTTGATCTCCATGATGGTGGCATCATTTTAACCTATAAAACATCAACATCTGGGGCCTCATTTATAAAGCATGCGTACGCTCAGATTTGATCTTAGAGTGTGCGTACGCTTAAATCCACGCCAACGTTCATATTTATAAAAACAGTCTTTGACGTGGAAAAGTGCTTAGCGTCACGTCAGGGTCTGAGCAGACGTACGCACTTTTTATTGTCGGAGTATTGCAGGTTTTTTAAAATATAAGCTGTTCTTGCAGCTCGCTGTTCTAAATTATGATGATTGGTGATCTTTTATATGTTAATGATATTAATTAGGAGTCGTTTACAAGCAGAGAGCTGAAACCAGTCAATTGCACGCAAGTTCAAGATCATTTGCGATTCATAGATTTCACATCTGAAAGAGACGCGTACGTGCGATTTCTGTTCGTACGTTCATTCTATGAATCGCACGTACGCATATCTTAGAAATGATCGTAAGATCAAATTTAGGATGGTTTCTGTGCAACATTTTATAAATGAGGCCCCAGATCCTCTGTAATTCTCAGTAAGATCTTCTGTAGACGTGTGACAGTAATAAAGTCATTCTGGTTAGTAATGAGTGAAGCTGGTGATACTGTGTGTGGAGTTGTTTAATCCTCCTCTGCTGAGATCTTCAGAGATATACCCCCGGCTTCACAGACAAGGCTTAAGCCTAATCCCAGACTAAAATCTAAATCTGAGCTGTTTCAACTGAAAGAAACTTGCTCTGAATGATCTTAACATATATCAGTGCCTTTATTTTGTCTCAAAATGCACACCAGTAAAGTTTTTTCTAAGGCACGTTTATAAAAATTACTTAAATGTCCTAATTGAACTATGGCCTAGTCCTGGTTTAGTCTAAGCCCTGTCTGTGAAACCAGGGCTTAATGTCTTATTTTATTTCAGATTTAATCTGTGGCTGAAGTCAATTGTAGTTCTTGTGTTTCTCTTTTCTTCAATGATTATGTTTGTTAACAGCAGATGTTCATCAATAATGCTCAGTCATCAATTAATTAGTCACTTAATTAGCTCATTAACTTTAGCTCTGCTTCAGTGTTAATTTAACTCTATTTAGAGTGGGACCAAATGTTCTCTGAATAGAGTTCATTTTACTCTGGGGAGTTTATTGTGTAGGTTTAGGTACATGTAAGGTGGGAGGAGTTGGATCTGGATCCAACCATGCCCCCTGGATCTTGTGGGCTGCAGCGAGATGCTCCTCAGTTTATCAGGAAGTGACGATCTTGTTCTCTTTGACTCGTTGGATGGAAAGGTGCTTTTTCGCAAGTGTTTTATGCGATATTTCAATTTTGCGCATAAGCTAAATTCACAACTTTGGATGGAAACCCAGCTATAGTCAAGGTCTTTTGATGATGGCTCAAAGACATCACAATTAGCTTGATTCAAAGAAAAAAAACTATCTCACCCTCCCTTTTCTCTCTCTTTTTCTTCAAGTGTGAAATTGAGCTGTACGATCAGCCAGAGTTTAAAGGTACCAAGTGTGTGATCACAGGGAACTGTCCATCACTGGACCGCTGCAGTATAACAGAGGTCCGCTCCTGTAAGGTGCTCAGTGGTATTTGGGATCTCTATGAGGGTCCTGACTATGCTGAACCCAGTTACCAACTGAAGGAGGGAGACTATCCCAATCCTGGGTCGTGGTGTGCCAGTGACCCCACTCCTCCTGCTCTGTCTGTTAAACGTGTGACAGAGTAAATTCTATAATATCCATCCATCCATTGCCCTCTTTCACTTTAAAAAGCATTTTCAATTTAAAGCATTTCTTTAATGTAATTATAATTTCTAAACAAAAATAGTCTAATCAGTGATTTACTCTGCTGTCACAATTATGTAATATCTTTTACTTTTATTTTGTTTTCTCTGCAAATGGTAATATATGCACTGAATTGGGAATAACTTGATTAATTACTTATCATACCATGATAGCATATCATGCAATTCATTTGATTTAGCAGATGCTTTTATCCAAAGCGTCTAGAAAAGAAGTAATTCCAGGATTACAACTGATTGACAGCTATTGAAGCCACATGTGCCTAAATTAGATTATTTTGTGAATAAAACGTGTGACAGATGCTGCTGACAAAGATCCACGCAATGAAAAATCAGTGATGAGAAAGTAAAATCATGAAAGTAAATCAATCTAAAGAAACTAAAGTGGGGGAAGATTTTACCTTGATTTTAGTTCTTCACAAATACAGTAGACAGATATTTGAGGCTAATAGCTGATTTATGATAGTGTTTGAGCAGCTTTCTGTATGCTTGTTGTTATTATTATTATTCACAATGTGGTGCTGGATGTTGGGTGAATTGGCACTAGTTAACAGTAGATAATGGTGAAGGGTTGTGTTATATTAGGACAGGTTTGTTTGGTGATGGATAAATATAGGTAACTGATGGACCATTTGTTTTTTGGTCATTTCTTTGAGTGTGTGTGTAGAGTAAAGATCTGGGTACAGTTCTTATGAGATATTTTGGGGAGTTGCTCATTTTTAGGGATTGAATTTGATATGAAATCAGTCTTTCTGCATCTAATCTTTTACCTTTTAGGATGCAGGAGTTCAGTTACATCTTTCTTGTGTGATTACTGGGAAAACGGGTTATTAGGGGGAAAATGTAGTGCATTTCAGTTTGTTATTCTCAAGAACTGACTAAAATAAACTGTATTGTATCAACAACAATGGTGGAGCAATTATTTATTTCTTGTCTAATAAATGTTTGTTTTATCTTGAGTATTACTTCCTCTGGTTCATAGATGTGTGTATGATTAATGTATCACTAATTAATCTGTTTTCATACATTAATGAGAGAGTTTCTAAAGCCTAATAAAACCAGTTGGACAGATTTGAACAAATAATCAAAATATGCTGAATATATTTTATTTGTTTTTAATGCACACAGCTGTCATATTTTACAATATTGCAGCATTTTGATAAAATATGAAAATAAAAATTGCTCAATATAACAGCAGTGTACCTAAGACAAGAACACATTTAGGTTTTAGGACAACTTTGATGAAAGGTTTTGATCCACTTCAAATGTTGACTAGTGTAGATTTTGTACATGCTCCTGATTTTTGAACTACTGTAGGCACACAAATGACCAAAATGTTTACGGTTTGCAGCTTGTTTAGACCTGATTGCCAGTTAATGAATCTGAAAAAGATGATGAAGAAGAACATAAATCTGTGGAGGTGAAAATGGAAGTGGACTAAAGTGGACTCAAGGTGTGCAAATTCTGTAAGAACATTTACCCAGCCAGCAAACACATGTGGGGCCCTGATGGGTGGCTCCTGGGCTATCTAACTGGGGCCCAGACAGTTTTGTCCTCAGTTTCCATGAGGGCACCACATGGGTCAGCCCAGCTGAAACAATGAAATGAACATTGCTCAGTATGCATACTACAGAGTGTTAAAATAAGGCTGAAGCAGCACTGCAGTTCATTAGATAATTAAGTGATTAAACTAGTACTGATTGAGCATTAGTGACGAACACCTGCTTAAGAAGAAAGAGACGAGCAGAAACACAACAACTACTATTGACTTCCAGCCAGAGCCTGCAAAACAACTGAAGATAAAAGACATTAAATCTCTGAAGATCTCAGCAGAGGAGGATTAAACAACTCCACAAACACCCTTACTAGCTTCACTCATTAATAACCAGGGGTGCGTTTCCCAAAAGCATTGTTAGCTAACTATGGTCGTTAGTTCCATTGAACTCTATTGGTAACAACGGAACTTGCGACCATAGTTGTTTTTGGGAAACGCACCCCAGACTGACTTTATTTCTTTTAGCTGTCTAGAGAAGCTCTTATTGAGAATTACAGACGTTCAGATGTTGATGTTTTATTGAAGTGTTTGTCACTAATGCTCAATCAGTACTAGTTTAATCACTTAATTATCTAATGAACTGCAGTCCCAGCTAACAGGGAACGTTCCCACAACTTCCATTAACATTGTTTCAAAGGTATTTAAAGGTTAGGACAGGACTATCTTAAAATAATGTTTATAGGATGTTCTAACAACGTTATTATGGTTGATTTACATTATTGTAAAGAATAACAAAGAATAATAAAGAATTCCATAAAAGAAAACATTTTTATAACAACATCCTCAGAATGTTCTTTTGATGTTATTTGTACACAATGAAGTTTCTCATAATGGTTAGAGAAAATGTCCTTACACTGTAAAACCCAAGTTAGGGTAACAAACCGTTTGAGTAAACAAATTCCCCTTGACTTAAACCATGTAAGTTTTAAAACTTGCAGTTAAGTAATTAAGTGATTAATTAAGTGCTGATTGAGCATTAGTGATGAACACCTGCTGTTAACAACCAGAATCACTGAAGAAAAGAGAAACACAAGAACTACTACAACTGACTTCAGACACAGCCTTAGATGAAATCAACTGAAATAAAATACATGTTATTGTCTAGCTATCTTATTAACATAATGTCACATTATTATGTTTTTCAGCTTTCACAAAATGCTTTTGAGCACCAGTCAAGTCTGGACACACTCGACTGAATTTGTTTCTTATGATCTTTAAAAACCTTTTGATCTAAAGGCAAAAAACTTAATGTTAATTTTGTAAAAATATATCAATTCTGGATGTGAACTACATTTTTATAAAACAGAAATAATATAGATAGACAGATAGATAGATAGATAGATATAGATAGATAGATAGATAGATAGATAGATAGATAGATAGATAGATAGATAGATAGGTTAAATCTCTCAAGATCTGATTAAACAACCCCACA
This sequence comes from Aspiorhynchus laticeps, assembly GCA_023376895.1. NCBI lineage: Eukaryota > Metazoa > Chordata > Actinopteri > Cypriniformes > Cyprinidae > Aspiorhynchus > Aspiorhynchus laticeps. Next base: position 52,184,091 of record CM041797.1, on the reverse strand, counting down.
AACAGCATCACCAGCTCCACTTATTAATAACCAGACTGACTTTATTTCTGTCAGACATCTACAGAAGATCTTATTGAGAATTACACTGTAAAAAATGATGTCTGCCCTCAGCAAATAGAGCTCATTAAAATAAACAGATTTTACTTAAAAAAAAAAAATCAGTTTTGCAGATTACTTAATTTAAAGCTACAACTGTTGCATAACATATTGAATTCATGGTTTACTTTAATTAATAAAGAAACACAACAAGTAATTTTGAGTAAAATCAACAATACTCAAAAATGTTGTCAAATTAACACTAATCCAATTACATTAATCCAAGCAGATACCAGGTGACGAACTGGATTAACTTTGAAACACGCAATTTGTGGTGGCCATTTTAGAAAACCAGATCTCAGAAGAGGACTGCTTAAAGGTTAGGACAGAACACTCTTAAAATAATGTTTATTACTGTGAAGGTAAGAAGCTGTTATGTGAAATAAGTAACATTAGAGCTAGTCTTTATCATATATTTTACTAGATATCAAATGAACACGTTAAACATGTGCGTGCATGCCGGAGTCACAACTTTTGTGAGACCAAAATACAGATTGTACAGTTACGAATGTTAAATAATGGTGAGTGGCAGATTGTTTGGTTTGTGTGAAAAAAGGATGGTCCACAGTAGTTATATTTCGCCGTCTGACACCCCCCAAGATTTACATAAACTGTCGTTTATGTCCTAAGTGAATGTAAACAGAAAACTGGACGTGTGTAAGTACATTAAATCTGTGCAATTTTATTAATGTTAATCAACACACGACAGGAAAAAAATCGCTCACTGCTCTTGACTGATTAACTTTGATTAGAATCAGTGTATTGAATTCAAGAGGAAAGTCTACTGAAGTTTACCGTTTAGTGAAAATCCTCCTTACTTATTTTAGCATTTAAATTTTAGATGTTCACTGTCATTACTGTGTCATGCATTTTATTTTATTTTTAATATTAATATGAATTTCTATTTCTGTTTGTGGTCAGGATCACATCTTGATTGTCTTCATATCAAAGAACACTGACAATCTGATTGCACATTACCAGGTGTGTGAATATGGTAAATGTTGTGTTGTTTGCTTTGAAATTACTTTTATAGTAAGTGGAAAGTGCACATTTGAAAATACAATGACTAATCATAAAATAAGTAAAATTAAAAGTTTTTTGTTTGTTTGTTTGAATGATTTAGTCAGATTAATGACTGCCTGGATGTCTCCATCAGTGAGCTTCATACATGTTTTAAAGTTGAGCCTGACAACCACAAAATATGCATTTTATTTTTTTTGTGTTATAGGACACTGATCGGGAAATAGCCCAAGAAGACCCTACAAGGGGGCTCTCCAGATGGCAGTCCTTCAGACGCAGAAATAGTCTTGAAAGGTGTTGAGGTTCTGTCAGGATTGTCCAGTGTTGCAATGATTGTGTTGCCCTTCTTGGCATGATGTATTCTGTAAAACTGAGTTACCCCCAAGCCACTGAGGTATTCATTTTATTTATTTATTTTTTAATCCTGCTTGATTTGACCTGCAAAACTTCTAATCCCTGATTTACACTGCACACGTCTGCAACGCGTCCACCGGAGCTGATCACAGCCACTCTAATCAATGCTTGTGTTATAGCATCATGGCATTCACTTTGTATATCTTGCTCGCATGTACTCAATCTTCCTCACTGTCAGTACAGGCGATTCTTACCTCCAATATACTGAGATGCTTCTGGTGTGAGTTGGCACTGTGTGGAGGACGGAACAAAACCTCGTCAGAGCCATAACGCGCCGCAGATGTGTGCAGTGTAAACAGGGGTAACTTTGAATAACAAGATGCTGATTTTTTTTTTTTTTTTTAATACTTAAGTGTCTCATTAACGCCTTTTTAATGCCACAGAACATTGCAAAACTCACACATGCAAGTCAACAAGCATACAACACCACACATTACATACTAAGCACTTCACTGCACTCAGACGCACAAGCATACAACACCACAAACGTTATGTAAACAACATACTCCACTCTATACACCACACACACATAAAAATACAACACCACAAATATTAAAAAAGCATGTTGATGCTTACTGTTATTTGGTACAGAATGTTTACTGTTGTTCACTAATCTGTATTTGAGTCATTTTCAAAAATGTTTTAAGACATTTTTAAGTTGCATTTGTTAAAAAAAGGAAATAAAGAAAATAAAGATGTCATTTAATATTCACCAGTTGTCTGTTATGTCTTTCACTCATTGTAATGTATAACTAATGTAAAGCATTGAGCAGTAGGTATTTTAAAATACAAAAACTTAAAATTATCATTCTAAATGAGCTTAAATTTTCTAATGAGGTAAACAAGACTTTTATTGTAGAAATAGCTTAAATTTATTAATAAATCTACTTAAAATATTGTTACACCAGCTAATATATTTGAGCAAAAACGTTCATTGGGATACTAAAATATTTAAGCATTGCCAACTAAAGATTTGTAGGTAACACTGCTTAAAATTCCATGTGAAATTTACTTAAGAAGAGGGATGCAAAAGTATTTTTTTCAGTGTAACTAAGGTTAAGATGTTGATTTGTTTAATTTGAAGTAACCATGTTAGAGATCAGTGTCTGCTTTAGTTGGGCTCTTGACCCTTGACTTCTGTGTTAGTTTTTTTTTACTTCTTTTTCTCTGGCTGTTGTAATCATGTGTTCTTTGAACATATTTGTTACAACTCAAAAGCCCAGAGAAAATGACCAGTGGTTGGTGGTTATATATTTATTATGACGATCATCTATTAGTGACTCATTGTGAGTCTAATCTCTGATTACATCTGAAATGGATGTTGTATTGATTATAGTAAAAGTGATTCTACGAACCTGTAGTTCTGTGACAGTCAGTTAATATAAAAGACTTTCCAAACAGTTTGTACACAAAAAGTTTTCATCTATGGCAGTAATTAGACTCACACAGACATCAAGAATCAGCTTATGAACCTCAACAATGGTGACCATTAAAAAAAAAATAAAAAAATCATGCTGCAATGCATGCTGGGTACTTGCATAGTACAAAACTCATCCAAGTCAGTTGGATGCTGACTGTGGATGCAGTTGGATGCATCCAAGCATGCATTGCTGCATGATTTTTTTAATTTATTTTTTTAATGGTCACCATTGTTGAGGTTCATAAACCCCACAAAAAACATTCTTAATACATTAAAAAAACTGGACGTTTTCAACATGTACAAAACATTCCGAAATAACGTTTTCATAACTTAATAAAACATCCTGTGGCAAAGAAGCGTAGCGCTAGACATATTTGTAGCAGTGGAGGGATGCTACAATTTCTTGAAGTTTCGGGCCTCAGCTGCTCCTCCAAGTCAAATGCTAATTGTTGAATCGCGTGTCTTGGAAATCAAAATTTTTCGAACAGTTCCTTTTCAGAAAGGACTTCCAGTGGATTTGAATGGTCTTTGAAAACCCTTTCTCTTCTTATTGCACACTCATAAAACCAAAGATTAAAATTTGCCATAGCACAAGACAAACAAATGTCTGGCCACTTTTATGAATCTGTAAGCTGACAGTTGGTTTCCATGGCAACATAGATTGTAAGGAAAAGTTAGCCATGGGGTAATGAGTCTTACTTTTTAGTCTTAAATTAGACCAATCTAAGATTGTATGCAACTGGCTTACAAGGTAAAGACCAGTCTTAAAGAAAAAAATTAGATGACTAACTTATAAGACTAGTCTAAAACAGTTTTATGCAACCGGCCCCTGGATTTGTCATTCAATCCAAACCAACTGCTACTCCCTGCTTTCCTGCTGATTCCTTTATATGTCACTGCTATATAAACCCATCCAGTCCATTCAGACTCCCAGTAAAAGCGTCCAGTCAGACTCTCTCCACACAGAACCTGCTCATAGTCCTCAAATCTGTCTGGATGATCAGGATATGGCTGACAATCTTTGATGTGTATCACCTTTCTGTTGTTCTCAGACAGAAGGAGATGAATGTTTGCTGTGTTTGGATACAGTGTGAGATCACAGGCATCTGAACACAAGAAGATATTAGAACTACTGCACATGAAGGGCAAGTTTAGAGGTGTGTGTTTGAAAGAGAAAAAATACATAGATTTTCTCAGTCCTGGTGTGATTCTTAAATGTTCTCCGTGATCAAAACTAGAAAGACACAAATATAAAGCTCAAATGATAAATGTTTTATTATTGAAGTGGTGCCAGAAGCAGCTAAAATATCTGTACTTGAATATCAATATATAATTCTCAAAATGAGACACTGAAAAAGGGAAAACAGAAGCCAAATACAGTATAATAAACTATGTAACTATAAAAATAGTTACATATCTCCAAAACAAACCACACCAAAGTATTGGTTCTATAAATATGTAGTGTGTGATTTTATGTAATTAACCATATTTTGAGTACAAAATTAACTTCAATAAGTAAGAGAAACCTGACAAAACCTTTTGGGGTATTAAAAATAAAGTTTCTTAATGAGCCTGATGATCTCACCATCATCAAGTCTGCCTGGCAGACGTGATGATGATGATGATACAGATTAAATCCATAAGAACTGTTTCTGTTTTAAAGAGAAAGGGTGATCACCAAGCATTAACAGATTGGCAGTATTAGTAACCGTGAATGAAACCCCATTACTGTCCCACATACTTGAGTTTCTCCAGTTTATAGTGTGGATCCTCCAGTTTGTGTTTGAGCAGCTGAACTCCTGATTGTCCTGGATGATTGTAGCTCAGATCCAGCTCTCTCAGGTGTGAGGGGTTTGAACTCAGAGCTGAAGACAAATAACCACAGCCTTCCTCTGTCACCATACAGCCAGACAACCTGCAAAACAGAAGATTAAATAAGGAATCAGGAACTGAAAATGCTAAAATAAATATATGTTAATATGCCTCTAATTCCACAAGGAACATCTGATTTCTATCAGCTATTTCTATAATGCTGGTTATTAATCATCCATGTTTCAGAGAGCGGTCTGCAGTTGGTAAGGTGTGATCTGTGTGGGGCGTATGCCTAACATGAAGTAGACCTGTTTGATATGGTTGGATGTGAAATTGGTTCAGTGATTATTTCTCTGGGAATGCATACCTGTGAAAAGAGCTGGATAAGCGAATTAACAATGGGTCTAGTCTTAATGTTTCCATAAAAACACAAACTACTAAAGCTGGTTATGCTGTTTGTGGAGTTGTTTAATCAGATCTTGAGAGATTTAATGTCTTTTATCTTCAGTTCATCTAAGGCTGTGGCTGAAGGAAGTTGTAGTTTGTGTTCTTATGTCTCTTTCTTTCAGTGCTTGTTCACAGCAGGTGAAATTGATAGCACTAATTTAATAGAGATAGCACTAATTTAATAATTAAATGCCATGTCTGCATTTGTGATCAGAGAAATGGCAAACAACAAGCACTACTCTACACAGCTCAAAACTCACGTTTAAATCGTCAGTGGCAAATTCTTTAAATAAGAAAACGTACTTACAGGCTGTGAGTCAGAAGCGTCAGACTGTCCTTGCAAAGTTGGAATTGCCCCACTTTATAGAAACAGCCTTTGTACAAGCCTGCATTGTAGGCTACTCTTCCAGGTTCAGGAAATAGTCCTCCGTAAAATGCGCTGCACACACTTGAATATTTGGGTTGAACTGTTCTGGAACAGTGTTGTAAAAACTTCTTAACCACTGATTTCTAGTTGTGTCCTCTTTTGGATCCCAAACAAAGTACTTTCGCTTTCACAACGAAACACAGCGTCTCCGGGACATGACGCCAACAGCAGCAACAATACTACAGCGAGTATAATAGTTCTGCCTTCTTTCATTGCGTATACATTTGGGCCTTTTTTTTTGGTCAGATTTTGGTTTTATCAACGAGCTAGTCAAATATGTTCATTAAACTTTAAGCATTACTGCTTGCTTTAGTGATATGACAATATAAATGTTGCTGATGTTATAAAGTGTAAATCGATTGAACATTTTCTATATCATTTATATATTGTCATGGTATGCAAATATATTTGTGGAGCTTATAGTGGGCTGGAGTTATTGACACGTCAGAGCGATAAAGTATGTATTTTGTGTATTTTCAAAATACAAAATACTGTATTTGTATTTAAATAAATTTTCTCACAGATTATTTTGTATTTGTATTTAAATATTTTTTTTCCACACAGTATTTTTATTTTAAATACATTTTGATGTATTTGTGCCCATCTCTGACTCTAACTACCTCAAACATTAATTTAATGTTGACATTGCAGTAGTCTGCAATTTATCTTCATTAAAACAAGAAAAAAGTTTGCGTCTTTGCACACATAAAAAACACAATTTTATTTCCAGTATGGTACTGTATTTTTTTTTTTTTTAAATGCATCTTATAAATTTGGTCAACATTTAGATGTACACTAGCAACTGGATACCCTAAAAGCCAGATTACAAGCAACAAAACGATGTGTGTGTCTCAGTTTTTTTCTCACAGCAGGCTGATTAATTTGACACAGAGACACTGATGAATCAAACACCCCAAACCCAGCATAGAGGGGTTCAGTGAATGTGGTGTTGAATGTGTGTAAGTGTGTGAGTGTGTGTGTGTCAGAGACACTGTAGAAGGACAATGTGCCAGCCGACCAGTCCAGATACACTCCTACTCTATTAGAAAAGGGTGATGGAACAGGTATGGTATTGTTCACATTCTTGTGCCAGGAAGTAAAACCATTAGCAGAACAGTACAGACTCCAGGATTTGTCACTGCATCCAAACCATGATTCATTCCCACCTTTCCTGCTGATTCCTTTATATGTCACTGCTATATTAACCAAGCTGTTCCATTCAGCCTCCCAGTAACAGCGTCCAGTCAGACTCTCTCCACACAGAACCTGCTCAAAGGTTCCAGCATTTGTTTTAGTCTTAGAAAGTGAAGAATGTAACGATGTTAGCACAAAATACAATGATCTTTTCTTGTAAAATGTAGGGGTGGGCAGTATGACCACAATTCAGTTTCACAGTATGACTAATTTTATTTCACGGTAACAATATATTTCATGATATAGTTATTTATATATAGAATAGAATAGAACAGAATAGAATAGTTATATTGTTTAAATTTGTTCCATGGTATCTGCTTATTATACTGTATCTTTAAGGGGCTTGTTTTGCTCTTTTTGTGATTTCTGGCAACCCTTCACCTGGAGCTTTAATTAAGAAAGGGAAGAATTCAATAGTGACTACACTGTAAAACCCAATAAGTTAGGGTAACTCAAACCGTTTGAGTAAACCGATTGCCATAAAAACCTCAACTAAAGCAGACACTGGTCTCTAACATGGTTACTTCAAATGAAACTAAATCAACATCTAAACCTTAGTTAATTCTCAATAAGATCTTCTGTAGATGTCTGACAGAAATAAAGTCAGTCTGGTTATTAATAAGTGGAGCTGGTGATGCTGTTTGTGGGGTTGTTTAATCAGATTTTGAGAGATTTAATGTCTTTTATTTCAGTTGATTTCATCTAAGGCTGTGTCTGAAGTCAGTTGTAGTAGTTCTTGTGTTTCTCTTTTCTTCAGTGATTCTGTTTGTTAACAGCAGGTGTTCATCACTAATGCTCAATCAGCACTTAATTAATCACTTAATTACTTAACTGCAAGTTTTAAAACTTACATGGTTTAAGCCAAGGGGAATTTGTTTACTCAAACGGTTTGAGTTACGCTAACTTGTTGGGTTTTACAGTGTAAGGAAACATGAGGGTGAACAAAACACAAGACACAGGGACACAGGACTGACAATATGGAGTGTCCCACAAACCAGATGTTCAGGAATACTTCAAATGAACGACCTGAGCAAAATTTGTTCCCCGAGCGTAACTTATATATCGTTTAAATTATACTGAAAATATAAAAATGCAGAAAGTTTACTGTGATGGGTATAGGTTTAGGGGATGATACAGTATAAAATTCTACATACTTATAATGTAAATATGAATATTAAAAATGTTAAATACTTGATTAAAATGTATGATAAATGATTTGCTTTGCTTTAGTAACATGATAGTAACATGCTGTCGTATATAATTATATATTTTATTTATTACCATTTTTTTAAATAGAGATAAGTCTCTTTTTAGCTTCAAATGTGTGTGTGTGTGTGTGTGTGTGTGTGTGTGTGTGTGTGTGTGTGTGTGTGTGCTTGTTTCTATGATTTATAAGAAAACAAATTTGTATAATGACATGTGTATTACACTGACAATGTAAATGTATTTATGATGAAATTTCTTGAGTTGTCATAATTCAGATCCCTTAAAAAAAGTTTTTAATAAAAAATTGATGTATGGAGAAATGTTTGTGTGATGAGTAGGTGTAAAGTGTGTACAGTTTGTACAGTAAAAAATGATTACACCTATATTGAGTGTCCCCACAAACCAGAAGTGTAGTAATACTGCAAATGATTGACCTGAGCAAAATTTACCCCATGAACATAACACCTTTTTAAATTATATTAAATGATGTTTATGAAAATATAAAAATGCCGAAAGTTTACTGTGATGGGTAGGTTTAGGGGGGTGATACAGTTTAAAATTAATTACTATAATGTAAATATGAATATAAAAGTTTGTAAATATGATGCAGAGACTTCAATTTTCTGTGAAACTGCTTTGCAACAATTTGTTTTGTGAAAAAGGTTATACAAAATAAACGTGAATTGAATTGAATTGAATTATGTCTATGGAAATAAAACATTGAAAAATTATGTTTATGGCCATAAAACATGACAATGACATGTCCGGACATGTCGGGGCCTCCAATAGCCCTTATCATTTGGTCTGTTAAAATATATATATATACATTTTTCCCCTTTACTTATTTCGATGTCCCGCTGCTGGTAGAATGTACACCATTTTTATATTTTTAGTGACGACTAAAACTAGTGTAAATGTTTTGCTTTGTTTTATATCATGGGTGATCACATAATTTATTTATTTATTTTCATTTAAAAGAAGAGAATAAGATTGAATGTGCTGGCGTGCATGTCTGTGTGTGTGTGTGTGAGAGAGAGAGAGAGAGAGAGAGAGAGAGAGAGAGAGAGAGAGAGAGACATTTTCTCTTGGAAAAAATGTAAGAGGATTTTTACCCATTTCTATTATTTACTGATTTATTTTCAATTTCATTATTAGGAGTTTTATTTAAAGCCTTTTTTACATATTGCTGAGAAACGTTTTATACAGTTATCATATTACATTGTGGGTACACACACGCATATTGTGATATGTTCCGTTGATCTGTTAAAATTGTTTATTTATTCTGTTATTATTCATCATTACAACTTCTTTTTCTCACATCTCCCATACAGAGAGAGAGAGACAGTGACCAAAAATGCAGCCGGACATGTGGTCCGCAGATGGGAGGTACTCACCGATGCGGGAGTTCAAAACGGACCATAAAAAGTTAAAAAACATTACTTCACAACTCATTTATGGCTTTGTCACTGGGCAGAGTTGTACAAACAACATATTTCTCCCCCAGAGGTCATATGCTGACGTCAGAATTTCAAGCATGCCGATTTTCACATCTGGATGTTATTGTAAGGACACAGGGTCACATCCGGATATTATTATTTACATTTACATTTATGCATTTAGCAGACGCTTTTATCCAAAGCGACGTACAGTGAATTCAGGCTATACATTTTTTTTATCAGTATGTGTGTTCCCTGGGAATTGAACCCATGATATGTTAGCGCTGCTAACATAATGCTCTATCACTGAGCCACAGGAACACCTATTATGAGGTCACAAAATGTCAAAGTCATTAATCATTTTGTCATAAGCTCCCGGTTATTTACTACTGTGGTTTTTATCAAAGCATTACTGTCATTACTGAAAATCTGCAGTCACGACCAAAACATGGGATGTTTTGTCAAGAATAAAGTATACTGGGTGATCACGTGAAGCTTTCATGAGCCAAGACGCACATTAGCTGAGCTCCGTGTATGTAACCTGTCTTTTTCTGTTGTTCGACTTATTTTCTTACATTTGGGGTGTTGTTTTTGTTTGTCATTGGTCTGGAGATGTCACACAGTTGGAAACTTGCTTATCTTTCACCATCATCCTCACCAATTAAGAAGAAAACTAAACCAGCAGCCACAGAGGGCCGAGACATGGAAGACAATATAGCGGTCACTATAAAGCGATTTGAGGACATTTTGAAAACTGAATTAGCAGCAATGCGCACCTGATTTCGCCTCTCACTTGACTACAATCCAGAATATGTGCTCTAAAGTTGACTTTTTAATCGGGGAACAGAGAGAGCAGAAAAAAAGTGATCAACGAACAAATTGGGCATCTGGATGCCCTCGAGCAGCAGGTGACTGATTTACAGAACCGAAGCAGACGCAGTAATTTCTGCCTGCTGGGACTACCTGAAGGGGCCGAGAAGGATGACCTGATTGGCTTTCTGAAACGGTCACTGCCGATCTGGATCCCATCACTTGCAGGCAGAGATATCGAGATCGAATGTACGCATCAAGTTTACTCCAGAGCTTCAACTGACCACTCCAAACCGCGAGTGTTTCTCTACAGACTGTTACGCTACAACGACAGGAATTTGATTCTAAATGAAGCAAGATGCCGCGGTCCTGTAAAAGCGGGTGACGGTGCGATGTTGAGCTTTTCCCCCGACTTCTCTCCTGCGACGGCAAAAAAGGGGAGTTGAAAGAGGAAGGTCTGCAGACCTTTCTTCAGTATCCAGCTACTCTGAAGATCATCATGAAACACGGCGAGACCAAATTAATACACTCACCAGATGAAGCGCGTCGATTCCTGAGCTCCATTCCCGCTCCTCATTCTCCTGGGATGAATGTGGCATAAGGGTTTGATAATACCGAGTGACTCGACTTTTGATTTACTGATCTAGATCTTCTTGTGACAATCGGCTACTGGCAGTACTTCATGTAAGCTAAGAAACTTGGTATCACTAATGGACAGTTTTCAATGTACATGATCCAATTATTTATGTTTGCTTCCTTGTTATAGAGAGTATAGATACTCTACTTTTTTTTACCCCACTTTATTACTCGTGTAAATTTGAAGTTATTATGTTCTCTTATAATAGGGCTAATGGTGGTGTTCTAAAGAATGGTACTGGCTGTCATGTTATTGTCACTGATTAAGACAAGGGAGGGCGGCAGCCTGGGGTTTTCACCCTAGTCTGTAAAAGTTATATGGGGTGGGTTTTCTTTTTGTTGATGGGTTTTTAAAGGCAGACTTGAGATAATTCATTTGCAGTGGTTTTACGGTCTCTCTTTTATTCAGTTCACTTATTTGTTTGTTAGTAATGACTGAAATTAATATACTAAGTTGTAATGTCAATGATTTAGATGGCCCCCATAAACGCACAGGCTTTTTAAAACTATTGCGACGAAAAAAGATTGACATTGCTTTAATCCAGGAAGCACATTTGTGGAAGGATGATGTTCATAGACGCAGTAAGAGGCAATCGAGGGACCCAGGTCATCAGATGATCCATTGGAAATTGCTGCATGGACTTTGTCTGTCCCCTTTGAAGCGCTTCTGTATGCATGTGTCACATTCCCCATATTGCAGTTTGTGTCCATGGGGTGCACTCAGTACATGTCTACACTTTTTCTTATTTTTTGGGAGTGCTCTGCATTTTCTCTTTTCTGGTCTCAGCTCGCTCGTGACGTGTCATTCCTATTGGAAAAGGATGTGGTTTTGACTATGGATTCTTCTTGGATGGCTTTTCTGGATTGGCTCTGTCTCCGCAAAACAAAGGAACTTACTTTTAACTGCTCTCACGGCTGCATGCTTTTGACATTGTTTAATTGTTTGTTTCTTCTTTTTGATGTATAATTTATTTTGTATTCATGTATATTAGTTATTTTTCAGTTTGCCTTTAAATAAAATAAAAATAATTGTTCACAAAAAAATTAATAAATAAAGTATACTGAATTATCAACTAAGATGTTATAGATGATAGTTTTTGGTTTAATATATATTCAAAATAATGAATCCTTAACTTTTAAATCAGTATGATCAACTTTTTACCTTTTACAAAGTAAAAATTGGATTCAAAATACAATAAATCTCATAAATTACACTTGAAATATTTTAAGAAAAATTTAACTGTTATTGATTTACCTTTGAAAAAAATTTAATAAAATAGCAAAAACTATATAATATATATATATATATATATATATATATATATATATATATATATATATATATATATATATATATATATATTTACAATGTAGATGTAAGCAAAATCTTATGTCAATATAACCCTTCTAAATTAATTATTATCACTGTGTTTTGGTAATGACAAATTTGGGGAGAGGACAACTATTCAGAATTGACTGCGCAATTGCTAGAAATGTGTACCTTGCATTCTATACAATTTGCATACATACATTTTTGTTGGAAAAATAAACAGTTTTTTCAAGACGTTTCCAACTCTGACTTTGAACCAACTCTGTAGAATGGCCCATATATATGAAATAATATAAAACAATTATATAATACAATAAAGTGTCAGCGTGAGCGGAGAGTTAAATTATTTTTATTGGGGCAGTGTTTGTCATGTATTGCTATCACTATACGCTTATTGTTGTCACCCTCCCCCTACTCCTTAACTTTTTCTGGCAAACAAAAAAAAATACTACCAGCCATCACCGTGACCGAGACGATCAGTTCAATATTTATTCATATTTATTCTCATCTTGATGCATAGAAGTAGATATAGTCAATCATATGTCTATCATGATGATCTAAATAAATTACCTGATTGGTGATTGTTACAGTTAATGTATATTTTCAATGAACTAGCAAGTTAGTCTCTCATAACCACTATAAACGTTTTTACGTGGCAACTGGCAAGCCTAGTTGCCACCACTCATTCTGCTCTTGCCCCCCCCCCCCACCACCACCTTTGCCACTACAATTTTAAAATTCTGGACACGCCCTTGCTGTGGCCCTCCAGTTTTCCACCCCTGGTCTAATGGTTTTATCTTTTGCTCAGGTCATCAGGGCCAAATGAATGTGGCAGGAGCTCCTTCAGTGTCATCCGTTGGTAAGACCCATCAGATTTTGTCGGATAAATGTCCCACTCCAAGCCAAACTGCAAAAAAAGATGACATAACCATCCTGCACTGACGCTAAATGAAAGGTGAAAATGTATGTGCATTACTCACATTCTAATGCAGTTTTTTTTTTTTTTTTTTTTTTATAATCCACACCTAAAGCCAGACATGCAGGTTTGCCTTTGTAATAATAAAGCAACACTGATACAGTAATTATCAGTTTGCATAATTTTATTTTAAGAAGAACTAACCTCTCTCATGAACTGTCTGCAGACTCCACATGGAAAAATAAAATCTTCAAGGTCACTGCACAAAACACAATTGATACCAGGAAAATTACTCAAAAATATGTTATACTTCAGCCAATATATATACTGTATGTGTGTGTGTGTGTGTGTGTGTGTGTATGTGTGCGGGTTTATGTGGTTTATGAGGACACAAATTTGTTTAATGACATGGGTATGACAGAGGTATTACAATATGAAGGTGTTTTATGAGGACACTGCCTATGTCCCCGTAATTCAAAAGGCTTAAAAAACATACTAAATGGTGTTTATTTGAAAATCTAAAAATGCACACAGTCTCCTGTGAGGGCTAAGTTTAGGTGTAGGGTAGGTGTAGGGCAATAGCACACACAGTTTGTTCAGTATAAAAACCATTACGCCTATGGAGAGTCCCCATAAACCACAAAAACCAACATGTGTGTGTATGTGTGTGTGTTTGTGTGTGTGTGTGTGAGTGTGTGTGTGTGTATCAAAATACCTGGCAATTGCGATGGCTTTGAAGGAGATATATCCTTCAGACACAGCTTTTGAGATAGCAGTCCTCTCAGCACACAATCCAGCAGGGTAGCTTGCATTCTCTACATTACAACCTGTTAACAGAACATCACATGGTATATATGTCTGGTTTCCTTTTGTATGGGGGGCCAAATGGGAAATAATTATATTTAAATCTCAAATATATATATATATATATATATATATATATATATGAATATATAGTTATAAGTCACAATATATAGGACAGGATTGTGGGTATTGCACATAATTTTACTCATTCCCACAAGTCCCATGCTTATATTTGTGCTAAAAAAAATAGTAACATGCAGGTTGAATGAGTAAACTCGAACAGATCGAATCAATGATTTTAAATCTAGCTGTCAGACTGTAATTTCACAAACAACTCAAGTGAATCAGTGCAATCGCATCTTCCCTCTCTCTTGGAGTTCAGCATTCTCGCGAACACGAAAACTCAACGGAAAGTAAGGAAACTAAAATAAAAGGATAAAATTATGTAACGAGACTAGGTGTTTTTTCTTCTCATTGTGGTAGCAGCTGGCATGTAGGCCAGAGCACGCTGGAATGGCGCTCAAAGAGCACAGAAAGTGATGACAAACAGCATGGCTAAAAGTTAGAAGAGCAGAGAGCGCTAGAAGCAGAAGATGGAGTTGTAACGTTTCTTGAGCAGCAAATCAGCTTATTAGAATGATTTCTGAGGGATCATGTGACACTGAAGATTCAGCTTTGATCACAGCAATAAATTATGTTAAAAAATATATTACAATAACGTTACAGTATATGTTACAATAATTTTAAGTTACTGTTTTTACTGTATTTTTTATGGCTCGACATTTTGCAGCAAACGTCACAGAAATAAGCTTTTTTGTGCTTGAAATTTGCTCAAATAGATGCCACTGGATGGCCTCTCTGTTGTCAGTGTTGTCACTCGGCTGCAGGGCTATTCCAAGGCAAGCAGAAGGCTTCTTCTTTGTCTTCTCTTCTTTGGAGTCAAGCAAGGAGCAAAATTATGATGATAAGCCATTCAACACTGACATATATAGGCAGGTGGCCCTGCCCAATTTTGACAGGCTGAAATGCCATTTGTCCATGCAGGTGCACAGACATGAGTGACAAGCACCAGTCACTTTGTACAGCATTGGACTGACCTCCTTCAACTACCTCTTCTGACAGTCTGAATAAAGACTGCTCTCTTTTTGTCACTTTAATAGAATAGACTTAATAAGCTCTTTGCACTACACCATTCATATTCTGCACTGTCTGTGTATTTCACTGGTTTGCACTATTTACCATGTGCCTTATGCCACTTTATCTATTTATTATTATTATTATTATTTTTATTTTTTTCTACATGTCCTTATTTGTATATTTGTGCGTTCTACTGTTAGTGTTTAGTGTTATCTGTATGCACCAGGGAGTAAGAGAGTAATGCAATTTCAATTCTCTGTATGTATGTACGGTACATGTGGTAGAATTGACAATAAAGCTGACTTTGACTTTTTGACTGACTTAATCAGGCTTCAGCTTATGGAGAGAAAAATACATATATTTTTTAAATTCTTTCAGAGCAAAGACCTGCATCTTAATAAACTGGTAAAACTTCAGTGTTAAGAGAAACAGTCGGTCAGTAGGTTTGTAATTCTCTACTACAGCTTTCCATATTTTCTTCAGCTCTTCCTGAATTTTCAGATTTGAGAGGGTTTGAGACATGTTTTTCTCAGTCAGTTTCTTTCTTCCTGGAGGTGCATGAGGACCTAGGTCTTGGAAGGCACCTTTTTCTGCCCGAAACAGGCCTGGCGTCTCCTCCGTCCTCACCACCCTTGACGGTGGGGTGGCCCAAGGGTATGTGAAGATCCCCCCAGGCGAGCGCGCTATTGCCATGCAGCTTTGCCCGCAAAGCACTGCCACCTGGAGGGGTAATCCACGCCTTCCGTCCAGGGCCTGTAATTTCTCGTCCGCTCTAATGGCCAAGGATTACAGTGCTGCTGGACAGGCTGCTTCCACCCTGTACTGCATGGCCCTCCAGCAAGTCCACCAGGCCAAGGTGTTAAAGCAGTTGCACGAGGGTGGTGCTGACCCAGGTGTGTTGCAGGAGCTGCGTACTGCGACGGACCTCACCCTAAGGATGACGAAAGTCAAAGCGCGGGCCCTGGGTCAGATGATGTCCACGTTAGTGGTCCATGAGAGCCACCTATGGCTGACCTTGGTGGACATGAGGGAGGCTGACAAGCATCGCTTCTTGGACTCCCCGATCTCCCAGGCCGGCCTATTCGGCGACGCGGTGGAGGGCTTTGCCCAACAGTTCTCCGCCGCACAGAAGCAGACGGAGGCGTTTCGACACATCCTGCCCCGGCGGTCCGCTGCTGTCTCCACCCCACCGCCGGCTGCTGCCTGTCCGTCTGCTCGTCGCCGAGGGCACCCTTTTGCGGCCACCACCTCTGCTCCAGCTCGGCCACAGCAGTAGCCTTCACAACGGCCGCAGCGTGGAGCTGGCTGCAGGAAAGCGGCGCAGCCCGCCTCCGCCCCTGCCAAGCCCGTGAAGCGCCAGGGCAGGCGGCATCCCTGAGACGGGCGACCCAGAGTCTTTGGATCCTGCTCTTTAGGAGATGGTGACCGCACCACTCTTCCCCGGAGGAGGGCCGGGTGGATAATCTTTTGTTTCCATTTTGTTCTGTTCCGCCACTGGCTCCCCAGCCAGTGGTACCCAAAACCTAAAAAAAAGAGCAGTTTCCTTTTTCTCCGGGTCCCAAGAGGGCGAGGATGGCAGTGCACGAGACACAGTCTCCCGTCCCCCTCTCCTTTCCCAAGTGGGCACGCGATGCCTTCTCACGCGCGCCCTGCCCAGCCGTGGAGCCAGGTAAGTGTCGCACCGCACACTCAGACTCCACTTCGGAACGCACTGCCTTCCGAGTCGGGTCCCTGTGCACCACTTCGCTGCCCCACCGTGGGTACATCGGTGGCTCCCCTGGTCCCGCTTGTACTGTCTCTGGGGGCCTGGCTAGCGCTCCCCAGGCCGTCTCGCTGGCCAGAACCATCAGACTCTGCTACGCGATTCACTTCGCCCGGCGTCCTCCCAAGTTCAGGGGCTTTTGGTTCACCTCTGTGTTGAACAAAGATACTCCTGTCTTGCGTGCAGAAGTCACGGTCCTGCTGGCGAAGGACACGATGGAGCCGGTCCCTCCAGCCGGGATGAAGTCAGGGTTCTACAGCCCCTACTTCATCGTACCCAAGAAAGGCGGTGGGTTACGACCAATCTTGAACCTGCGCGTTCTGAACCGGCCCTTCACAAGCTCCCGTTCAGGCAGGCAGTTCGCGTGTGAGATTAGCTTTGTTAAAATCACCAAGAATTACAATGAAAGAGTCTGGGTAACGCTGCTCTGTGTGTGTGCTTTGGTAACATTTAGAGACATTCAACAAGAAAAATAAGAAAACAAAGGAGTTTTAATCCAGTTTTGCGTGTGGGTGAACAATTTTGCACATACAATTAAGAAAATAACATTCAAGAGATAAAGATTTCAGTTTTTCGTAATAAAAAAATAATATCTTCAAGGATTAAACTGTGGGTTATATTAGTACAGTTAAAAATATAAAAACTTAAATCAACCCAAAATGTATTGGTTATACTACAATCATAAGGGCAGCTGTTTCTTCAACAAGACCACAAAATGAACAAATTTCATCAACATCAAAATATTTACAGATAGATGAATTAAGCCTGTCGCTCATAACTTTTAAGTTTGTTTTTGCGCTTGTTATAACGTCATAGATCACATGATAACGTAAACATGGCAGATCGTATTCATACTTAACGAGATTTGGCTGAAAAGTACGTACTCTTTTAGCGCTCGTTAACTAAGTACTTATTGAAATTAAGTACCTACTCATTGAGTAGGCGGTTTCGGACACAGCCCTTGTTTGTGCGGGTGAGGAGTTCGTCTGATTTATTTGCAAGGGAGCGGAGATTCGCCAGGTGAATACTCGGCAGCGGAGTCCTTAAACCGCGCTGTCTGGTTTTCATGAGCGCACCAGTGCGCTTCCCTCGCTTGCGTCGCCTGGAGCGCTTGTATAGGAACGCAGCTCCTCCGACTAAAATGTCCAGTAAAATGTCTGAATGTTCAAACGTCGGCAAAAGGTTATCTGGTGTGCTATTTCTTATGTCCAAGAGTTCGTTTCTAGTGAAGCTGATCGGAAAACCGTTGCTTAAGACAGGACAAACAAACAAAAACAGAAAAAGTACCAACGAGCAACAAACCGAAGCAGCCATGTGCAGCGCCATCAGGTCAGGCCATCTTATATCTGCTAGCTATGCTATTGTTTGTATTTTGTTTGCATTGTTTTTAATTGATCCTATATTGTTTTCAATAGACTACTGTATGATTGTATTGTGTAATTATTACATTTTCTAGTATGTATTTTTAATTAAATTTTCTTTAGTGTGACTTGTAACATCTTTAGCTAATTCAGGTATACTACATTTAAAGGAATGTTTTATTAATGTGCAATGTCCACTGTCAAACTAAATAAATAAATAAATTCTACTAACATTAAGGAAACTGGATATTTTTATGTTTTTGGAATGTTACAAATCAACGTTCCTAGAATGTTGAATTTTAAATCAAAATTAAGTTGAAAGAACCTTTGAGGAACATCATACCTTTTAAAAACATGAATCTAACGTCAAGAAAACTGGACATTTTTTATGTTCCCAGAACCAACGCTGAATATTTGGAGAACGTTCTTGTAAAAAAAATATATATATATCTTAGCTGGGGAGCAGCCAAAACTGTGACAGTCAAACATCTGATAGCATGCAATGCAAATATTTAATTTGTTAATCAAATGTTTATGTTCCTGAGGATGAATGACTGGTATTTATATTGGTGTTGCTTAATGGAAATGTATGATTATACATGTAAATATAAAAGAGAGCTGCCACAAATTTAACCTCTATAATTTCTCTCATGTCACGCATCTGCTCCAGTCTCTTCTCTGGCTGAAGTGCAAATAGCAATGGATTCTATTTACACCAAGTGAAAATAGCAGTATTTTTGAGCGATATGCTATTTACACTAAGTGTAAATAGATATAGATTCTATTTACACTATGTTAAAATAGCAAGATTTTTCTGCTATTTATACTACTTATTGCAAATAAATAGCAATTATCTGCACCTCAGTATTGTAGTACATTATAAAACAATATGCGATAATAACGTATTGAGTGTAAATTATAGTTTTAATTCAAATTATTAAATGGATGCCACCTTATTGGGACAATAAAGCCCTCCCTACACCTACCCTAGCCCTACCCGATACTTTATTTTCAACTTTTTTGTTATTTCCTTCATTTTTTATTGAAAATAAATGCCTTTCTGATGTGATATGAGATTTGAAAAGGGAGAAAAAAAGTTTGGCAAAAGGCATGTGCCTTACCATCTGTGCCACTGAAATTAATGAAGAACTATTGTCTTGTTTTAGTGTTGACTAACTCAATCACACATTAGTAGGGTGGAGTTAGTGTAAATATATTATACACTGATTGGCTTCATCACTCTGTCTCCTCTCCACCAGTAAGCTGGTGTGTGGTGAGCGGTCTGGCGCACTATGGCTGCCGTCGCATCATCCAGGTGGATGCTGCACACTGGTGATGGACGAGGAGATGCCCCCCCCCTCACAATGTAGAGCGCTTTGAGTGCTTCGAAAAAGCAGAAAAGCGCTATATAAATGTAATGAATTATTATTATTATTATTATTATTATTATCATTATTAAATAGCCTTTGCCAACAAGATGGGCTATTTGCACTTAGTGTAAATAGACACTCCGTAAAAGGCAAACATTTCCTGACAATAATGTGCTACACACACAATTTATGTATCTTTGGAAAGAAGACACTCTAGGCTTTACTATACATCATCCAGAGCTGATAATGCTCAAAAAAATAAAAAGTTATAGACACTGAAGTGCCTTGAAAAATGTTTTACCACACTGAATGTTTTTTTTTTTTTTATTTCATAAACAAATACATGAAATAAGTCCAGGAGCAATCCAGAAAAGTAATGGGTTGAACGTCACATGTCTAATGAGTTTATATTTCAAATTTGAAGAAGATACCATGAAAAATGAGATTCCTGCAATAATTTTTCTGACAATATTTCCAGATACCCCCCCCCCACCACCCCGTTTAATGAAAATTACCACTAGATGTATTGAAGAATTCCACAAACTATTTTAGTCATTATACATAGTTTTTCAATTATAAAATAATAGACAGCATTTTAGACATCATATAAGTGATTTATTTCAGCACTAAAAATACAATAAGAATAATTTGAGAAAAAAAAAAGAAAAAAAAGAAGAATTTGCTTTGTACGTAGTAGCCTACATACTCAATACTCTGCACTGCCAGACATAAACTGATATTGCCAGACATTCACACTGATTGCAGTCAGTAATCACACGCTGATGTGCATCCATACAGATGATAATCATACAGATGATAATCATACAGATGGGCCATATCATCAATAATAGCCGGTCATTGACAGCATTCATTAGCAGTCATATAGTTGGTAATTACACGCTGAATTCAAATGAACAATATTCCGCTTATCTGTGACTCTTTTTTTTTTGGATGATCTCATTCTGTGTAAAACTGTACGCTACAAAGCAGTGTTGTTGTTTTTTACCACCAAGATGCTGTTTTTGAGCATAATTTATTCCATAACGGACACAAACAATAACTCTCCCGAAGAAATGAAATGTAAACAAAGGAATATGCATCCTTATTACAACGTTATTGTTTCTTTGGACTAAAAGTGCTCGCTGGGATGTTGATCTGTGGACCCTTGCCTTTCTAACTAAACCAGAATTTCAGCAGTGGATGCATTTATGACTCGTTATTACAATGATAATGGTACGTACTGCTTTTTTATTATGCATGTTTTGATGTGTACTGCTTGAACAAATTTAGCAAATACATTCCTTATAAGCTTTCAATCAAAAAAAACAGTGATCTATTGTCGATGCTTGAGGCTTAGACCTTCAGAAATTTGAAATCCGTTTCATTTAATCTATTCAGAAACAATCACATTCAAACAAAGAGCGTTCAGTGCGCTGGCGTCCTGATGCGGGTTAACAGGTTAATGGTCATTAGATGTGTTTTATAGCTCAATTTGTGATACAATATGCATAAAATTGTGCACTTTCTTCTTTAACCATCTGGGGTCTGAGGGTGTTTTTGGGCCCCCGGAGAAGTTTTGACATGCCCTGACATTTGTGCTTTTTTCAGTTGCTTATAAACATATGAATGGCTAAAGTTGAATAACACTGTAAACAGCACAAACTGGGCTACAATAATATGTGAGCAGCATTTATGTACATGATTGTGTTTGTGAGAAAGCAACGTTTAGGCGTGGTTAGTGAAAAACGTCTTAGGTTACGTATGTAACCCCAGTTCCTCGAAGGAACGAGACGCTGCGTCCAAAAGACGCTAAGGGAACGCCAGCAGCGTAACCGTGCTCTGAATATATGTAAAACTGTCCAACAGATGGGCGAGACGTCACAGGCGGGTGACGTAATCGGCCAAGTAGCATATAAGCGCGTGCGGTGGAACCGGCGTCAGCTTCAGGAATGAAGCAACCGCTCGCAGGGATGCCAGAAGTGTGGCCTCGCGACGCAGCGTCTCGTTCCTTCGAGGAACTGGGGTTACATACGTAACCTAAGACGTTCCTCTTCAGGAACTCGAGCTGCGTCCAAAAGACGCTAAGGGAACGAGATACCCACGGCACCAGACTGACAAATCCCTGCCTAGTGTGAATGGAGCACAGCTAGGGCGAGAGAGAAACAGAGTGGCTAAGAGGGCGGAGCCTGCGTCCCAAAGGCCAACTTCTGAGAAGTGAGTCTTGATCCCCAGAGGGGAGAGCAGAGGACTCGAGGATATGGAATAGCATCCTGATCCACCACATCGCATAAGCCGTCTGGCCGGAGGCCTCAGTCTCTGGAGGAAACGTGTACTAGGGGGTGTCTACCCACAGATAGGCCACCGAGAGGGGCGCGGTAGGCCGGAAAGCCGCCACGTAGGCCTCCAGGGTGGAGTGGGTTAACCCTGTGGAGGAGCAGGCCTGCACGAACTCCAGAACTGTACCAAACGGGCAGTTGGCTGGGTCGGGCTGGCGATCTCCGCACCATGAAGTGCTACACTTCAAGGCGTACAGTTTCCTCGTTTTGAGAGGAGGCTCACCTACCATACACACAGCTATGGAGGAAATGTGTACCCAGGGGGTGACTGCCCACTGATTGCTCACCAAGAGAGGTGTGGTAGGCAGAATTGCCATCACGTAACCTTCAAGGTGGAGTGGGTTAACCCTGTGGAGGAACAGGCCTGCACGAACTCCAGAACTGTACCAAACGGGCAGTTGACTGGGTCGAGCTGGCAACCTCCGCACCGTGAAGTGAAAGTACCTACTTCAAGGCTTACAGTTTCCTCGCTGAGGGAGCTCTGGATTGGAGTACGGTCCCAACAACCTCGGTTGAGAGACCGGAAGCTACGAGTTGCGCCCCCCAGGGGCCACACCCAAAACTTCGACATCTCCGGGCGGGGGTGAAAACCCCCGCTTGTGAGAGGAGATCCCTCCTGACTGGAATCTCCCAAGGAGAGCCGTCGAGGAGGGAAATCAGATCCGAGAACCATACTCGGCCCGGCCAGAACGGGGCTACTAATAGCAGCCGAACCCCGTCCCGGCGCACTCTCTCCAGAACTCCGGGGAGCAGAGCAACTGGGGGAAAGGCGTAGAGACGAAGCCTCGGCTACGTCTGTACCATGGCATCCAGCCCCAGTGGGGCTGGATGAAGTAGAGAGTACCAGAGGGGACATTGCGCTGTCTCCTGAGTAGCGAAGAGGTCCACCTGAGCCTGGCCAAACACTCTCCATATCGGCTTCACCACCTCGGTGTGAAGCATCCATTCCCCGGGCGAAGGCCCCTGTCTCGACAGGGTGTCTGCCCCCACATTGAGATGCCCAGGTATGTAAACTGCTCTGAGTGAGAGGAGTTTGTGGGCCCACACAAGGATCTGGTGCGCCAACCTGTACAGATGACGCGACCTCAGACCTCCTTGGTGGTTGATACAAGAGACCACCGCTGTGTTGTCGGTGCGACTAACACATGGTGACCTCTTAGGTCTGGGAGAAAGTATTTCAGAGCCTGAAACACGGCCAGCATCTCGAGCCTGTTGATGTACCAAGCGAGATGATGACCTCTCCACAGACCGCGGGCAGGGTGGCCACTCACGACCGCTCCCCAACCGGTGAGGGATGCGTCCGTCGCTAGCGACGTGGCGACACGAAGCTCCCACCGGGCCCTGAGACAAGAACCAAGGTTGTCTCCACATGTCTAAGGCACGTAGGCAATGCCGCGTGACCTGATCATGCGAAGCGGGTTTCCCCTCGGGGAGAACCCCTTGGTCTTGAGCCACCACTGTAGGGATCTCATGTACAGCAGGCCAATAGGTATCACGTTGGACGCAGCTGCAATCAGACCCAGCAGCCTCTGAAACTGCTTGACAGTGAGTGACTGGCCTTCTCTCACTCTCCTGACTGCCGCAAGGATCGACTCGATCCGAGCAGGGGACAAACGTGCCTGCATCGTGGTCGAATCCCACACTACCCCAAGATAAGTGGTTCTCTGTAATGGAGAAAGCACACTCTTCTTGGCGTTTAGTCTTAACCCCAACACTTTCATTCAATGCAATTGAGTATGCGGATGCCTTGTAGCCACAACGGAGCTAACGCAGCATCCACACACTTTGTAAAAGTGCGGGGTGAGAGTGCTAGGCCGAAGGGAAGAACCCGATACTGGTAAGCTTCACCCCCGAAAGCAAACCTCAGGAACTCCCTGTGAGTGGGAAGGATGGAGATATGGAAGTCTACGTCTTTTTAGATCGACAAACCAGTCCTCGGACTTGATCTGAGATACTTACCTGTGAGCATCTTGAACCTCAGTCTGCTGACTGAACGGTTCAACTGATGCAGATCTAAAAAGGGACTTAACCCTCCATCCTTCTCGGGAACTATGAAGTACCGGCTGTAGAACCCGGACTCGCTTATGTGAGGAGGGACCACCTTGGTGGCCTCCTTCCTCAAGAGAGTACTCTACTTCTCGTTCCATTACCAGAGCCTGCTCGGGGCCCACCAAAGTGGGATTCACCCCGTTGAATCGAGGCGGAGGAGAACCCAACTGGATTCTGTAGCCTCTCTACAGTGTGCAGGACCCATGGAGACACACTTAGCAGTAGTTTCCACGCTGCCAAATAGTCTACTAAGGGAACCAGTCTGTCGAGACTGGCCTCCGGTGTTATTAGAGCGGCTAGTTTGGTATCCTGGAACGGCACACCGGCAGGAGAAAGCCGAACTAGCTGCTGCAGAGACCCCCGAAGGGGTAGCGAGCATCTCGGCTCCGCTACGTTTCCGGGCGGAAGAGACTGAGATGTGTGCTCGCTGGAGACCGCTGCGCCCTGGAACACTGGCAGGGTTGGCAGACCGATCTCCTGAGGGCACTGAGGAGAGATGGGCACCGTATACCGCGGTGTACGCCGCTCTTCCCCGGCGGGGCCTACCCTCATAAGTCCTGGCCAGTGGGCACCAGGACTGCATCAGCCGAAGTCTCCTATTGAAGAGACGGTCCTCAGACTCGCGTCATCTCCTAAGAAGACTAGACTGGTAAAACCAAAGCCTGCAGGCAGGACCCTATGAGACACGCTTGGCAGGGGCTCCCACACCGCCAGGTGCCTACTAAGGGAACCAGTCTCTGGAGACTGGCCTCTGGTGTAATCAGAGCGGCCAGTTTGGTATCCTGGAACGGCACACCGGCAGGAGAAAGCCGAACTAGCTGCTCTAGAGACCCCCGAAGGGGTGGCGAGCATCTCAGCTCCGCAGCGTTTCCGGGCGGAAGACTGAGATGTGCTCGCTGGAGATCGCTGCGTCCCGAAACACCGTACGTGGCAGGGTTGGCAGATCGATCTCCTGAGGGCACTGAGGAGAGACGGACACTGCTGTACCGCATGTACGCCGTTCTTCCCCAGAGGGGCCGGCCCTCATTAAAATAAGGAGCCGGAACACGGTTGGGGCTGCTCCGCCCAGCAGCCCCTGCTTGACCACCTCAATCTCCTTGGAAGGAGAGAGGTCACAAATCGTGCTCCTACTCCTTAAATATATATATATATATATATAAACCTTCCCAAGTTAGATGAAATACGGCATTCAATTCCTCAAAATTAAATGCAGCCAAACACCCAGACCAGTAACATGGTCTGATATGAAAGATTCATCTATAAACCCGAGAACGTTACAATGCATGCGTTGCCTAAGCAGCGCCTGCTACAGCAGCTGGCTCTTTCTCAAAAAGGGGAGGGGCCACAGCGCGGGGTTCCCCGAGAGAGAGCTAGATCTGAGGAATGCAGGTGGAGACAGGGCGAGCCCGTCTCCAACCCGTCCGCCAGATCCATGTGCGATCCCCGCGATCTAAATCGCCGCCGTGTCTGAGCAGCAGCGGGACCGCGACCGCGAGATCACACACTAAAGTTTCATACAATGAACCGAAATGACCGTAACGCGCGCGCCGCCTCGGCAACGCGCGCTGCAACAGCGCGCTCTCACCCACGGGGGAATACCCTTACTTACGCGGGCTTCCAGCCCCGAGTGAGAGCGCTAGATCCGAGCAAAGCAGGTGGAGATGCAAAAAGAGCAAAGCGAGCCCGTCTCCAACCCATTTGCCAGATCCATGTGCAACGACCCGCGATATCCGTCGTCACCGTGCCTCAGCAACAGCGGGACCGAAACCGCGAGATCATACGGCGAGGAGGAGCACAATCAGCCCATTAAATTCCCATGTGCTGATAGCGCGCACTCTGTTCTCTCGTTCATCTCATGAAACAAAGCTTGCTGATACAAAACTCATCGACGTGCTCCACATCTACCTCCTCGGAGGAAGGCAGGCAGAGCGTCGAGCCCTCTCTCCGGGGGGAAGGAACCGCAGGGCGGGCTTCCGAACCCCGAGAGCGGGCGTTGGATCTGATGGGAAAGAAGAAGATAAGGACTCACCCGTCTTCGTACCTACCACCTGATCCATCTGCGATTCCAACGAGCGCAGCCAGCGCTCCGCCTTGTTCTCCGCGAAACGGGCCGGCACCGTGAAGAATGCAGGTGAAGGCTCTTACTCAAAGTTAACGCCTCCGAGAGCGAGCACGCAGTGTCCCTTTTTACACGGGCAGTCAGCTCCCTAAAGAGCTGACTCCGCTTGCTCTGCTCTCAAGCAGACAACCCACAGACTGTGTGTATCTCCAGCAGAGAAAACTTTCGCTTGCAAGGAGGAACACACAGCCCGTAATGCGATCCGCACTCGCCAAGTGCTAGTAAAACTTTACACTTAAAGCTATCGTGGAGCTTATCCTGAGTGTCTGTGAGACACAGCCAACAGAAATAAGCGCCAACAGATATCGACAGACACACACAGAGCGGTTGCTGAATGACAAAAGCTGACGCCGGTTCCACCGCACGCGCTTATATGCTACCTGGCCGATTACGTCACCCGCCTGTGACGTCTCGCCCATCTGTTGGACAGTTTTACATATATTCAGAGCACGGTTACGCTGCTGGCGTTCCCTTAGCGTCTTTTGGACGCAGCTCGAGTTCCTGAAGAGGAACTAAAATTTTGAAGTCATTGAAATAAGGCCATTAAACATACAGAACATTTTTTCACAAGACTTTTGAGAACTGTATCTTGTAGTCTAGAGTTTTTGCTTAAAATGATGTGAAAATCATTGTTTACTCGCTCACAGAAAATAATATATTGATTTAAATTTTCTAAGACACTTTTTGAGTAGAAAGGGTCTATGCGACAGGGCGTAAACAATCCTGGATAATGCTGTGAACTTACTACTGCATATGGTGATACAGTGACGTGAGTATTTAAGACATACTGCTGCTGCACAAATACACTGAACAAAATTATAAACACAACACTTTTGTTTTTGCCCCCATTTTTCATGAGCTCAACTCAAAGATCTAAGACTTTTTATATGTACAGAAAAGGCCTATTTCTCTCAGATATTGTTCACAAATCTGTCTAAATCTGTGTTAGTGAGCACTTCTCCTTTGCCGAGATAATCCATCCACCTCATAGGTGTGGCATATCAAGATGCTGATTAGACAGCATGATTATTGCACAGGTGTACCTTAGGCTGGCCACAATAAAAGGCCACTCTAAAACTAATACTTGACAATAAAAGCTCTTTCTGATTCTGATTCTGAAGAAAGTGTGTAAAGGATGTTAATGTTTAACCAGAGATTTATATGTACAAAAAGATGTGTTATATACAGATGTACAAATTTCACCTTTCTTTATCAGAATTAAACTGTTTCATACCTAAATAAATAACAAGGAAATAATTGTCTTGGCATGTTATTCATATACAAACATGGTTATGAAATATGGTTCATTAGTTAACATGAACTAATAATGAACTGCACTTATACAGCATTTATTAATCTTTGTTAATGTTAATCTCAACATTTACTAATACATTATTAATCGTGCTAACATTAGTTAATGCCAGTGTTAATTTCGTTGACGAATAATTTTCGTCATAATTGTCGTCAACCACATTTTTTTCACCGACGACAACGAGACGATGACGAACGAAAACTCTTTTTGAATGACAAAAACTATGACGAAAATCTATTGACATATTCGTCAACGAATAAAAACGAGACGAAACTGTTAGGGAGGGACGATTTGGAAAGAGATTCATTCAGAACATAGTTCTGTAGTGTGTAGTTAGGAGGTTAGATGCATACATATGAACCGGCAGGACATAAGCTATAATACACTTGCAGCACGTCTCATAAAACGTTCAAAAATATCAATATGTGGGAGAAGGAGAAGAGCAGACATATGGATAAATCTGACGACGCAAGAGAGAACTCGATTCGGTCCGGTTTTCTGAGCACAGACACTGAAGCATACACACACAGAAGAGAGTACTCTCTTGCGTCGCGTGAGCGGAGAATTACACATGAAATTATGCCGTGTTGACGAGCATTCACATAAACACAGTCGATGACGTCTTAAGTGAACGTAAACAGTAGGCAGAACGTGCATCAGTACATTGCATCCATTGCAGCTGTGCGTTCGGTTTTAAAGGGATAGTAGTCTAATTAAGTTGCTATTGTCTCTGTCATTGATGTTAAGCAAGCAACAGAAGAAAGACAGAAAATCACTCACTGCTCTTGACTGAAAAACTTTAGTAGCCCTAAAGGTTCATTTCAATTTATTTATAGAAATAAATATTTCTGCTTGAAAGAATGAAGAATATGGTAAACAAGTTGATATAAAGAATGGATAATTATCCTATATAACCATTGGTATTTCATTAAAAAGAAGACCTTGTTCTTGTTCTTTATGAGAAGTGGTTTTATTTAATTTTAACATAAAGTCATGTTGTGTGTCACTACAGTTAAATCGATGTCTATCATGATAATACCTTAATATCAAACCTATATAATGAGTTTGGATATTTTAGAGAAATAATTAATAAATGCACTGTAACTAAACCCATTATATTTTAGCCGACTAAATTTACTGTAGATTTAGTCGACTAAAATTTTATGATATTTAGTCGACTAAAACAAGACTAAAACTAAAAACAATTCAAATGACTAAAATATGACTAAAACTAAATGGTATTTTAGTCAAAAGACTATGACTAAAACTAAATCAAAATTTGCTGTCAAAATTAACACTGGTTAATGCTCTGTTAACTAACATGAACAAACAATAAACAACTTTATTTTCAATAACTAACGTAAACGAATATTAGTAAATACAATAACAATTGTATTGTTCATGGTTAGTTCATGTTAGTTAATACATTAATGTTTAATGAACCTTATTGTAAAGTGTTACCATTCATTTTAATAACATCTTAAGACATGACTGTCATGGTGCACACATGAGGGAGGATACAGAAACATGCAGATGAGGACTTAAACTCAAATATTAGTCTTTAATGTAGACATCAAGTCAGGACAAGGCAGGACTCAGAGACAGGATACACCGGGGAAGTAACGAGTAGACCAGACGAAATCAAACTGAACAGACAGGACTATAAATACACAGGTAAATTCCATTTTTGCATTTAGCAGACGCTTTTATCCAAAGCGACTTACAGTGCATTCAGTCTATACATTTTTTTTTTTTATCAGTATCTGTGTTCTCTGGGAATTGAACCCACAACCTTTTGCGCTGCTAACGCAATGCTCTACCACTGAGCCACAGGAACCCTGTTTGTCTAAATCATAGATAATTAGACAAACAGGGCTGGACAATGATTAACTCATAATGACACTTAACGAGGACAGGAAACCAACCAAATATGGACATAAGAGGTGGGAACACATGACACACACACGACAGAGGACTGACATAACTCCCCCCTCCCGAAAGGCTCGTCCCGAACAGTTCCATCGGGGAGGGGGGGTGGGCGCTCTGGAGGCCCCTCAAGACAGACACGGACAGGAACACAGGAGCTGGGAGCTCTGGAGGCCATGGCAGATGGTCTTCGGGGCCTTGGCCTCGGTTCACTCGGCCCGGCCCGGCCCCTACAGCCGGAACTCTTATACCCCCCCCAAAAAAAATTTCCCTGGGGAAGGTAGGGGGTATCAGGAGCCCTCCGGGGCTAAACACACAACATGACAGTACAAAACACGACAGGAACGCCCTCCAGGGCCAGACAGACAGGACAGGACAGCCCTCCGGGGCTAAACAGACAGGGACAGGACAGCCCACAGGAACCAGAAGCCCTCCTGGGCTGGCTTGGAGGCTGAGGCTTCCTCCGGGCATGACCAGGAGTCAGAGGCCCTCACAGGGTCCCTCAGCGACCGCCTCCATATCTACGACAGAGTCAGTGCCCCAGACGAGTCTCCATGGACAAGACATGACAAGGTTATTTAAAATGTTCCTGTGGGCACAACAAGACAGACACACGGCACTCCTGGCCGTGACGTGTGGACTCTATAGACGGGGCTAGGGATAGCGGCGGCCAGTGGCCATGAGTCAGCGCCAATCCGATGGGCTTGAGTCAGCGGCAATCCGGCAGGCTTGAGTCAGCGGCGATCCGGCGGGCATTGAGTCAGAGGCGGGCCGGTGGGCATTGAGTCAGCGGCGATCCGGTGGCGTGATCTCCCACAAATGGCGCGCCTGAGGGAGCGGCAACCCGGGAACTAGGCAACCAGCCGTCGGGCTTAGGAGAGCCACCGCCGGCGGCGGATATCTCCCGTGATCGGTGGGCATGAGGGCTCGCAGCCAGTGGACTCGCGGCACTCGCGGCGATCCCGCCGAACTCCCACGCCGCCTTGACGCGGGCTACGAGCGGGATGACGAGCGGCGACTTCCTTGCCGCGGGACAGACAGACACAGGAACAAAATAAAAAACTTTTTAAAAAACAAACAAAACAAAACGAGGTGAAGGGGCGCCGCTTAAATTTCGGTCTGGTCTTCTGTCACGGTGCACACACGAGGGAGGATACAGGAACACGCAGACGAGGACTTAAACTCAAATAATAGTCTTTAATGTAGACATCAAGGCAGGACAAGGCAGGACTCAGAGACAGGATACACCGACAGGACACACTTTTTTTCTTTTTTGGAGGGGACTAATGGAGAGTAGGCTTAATTAAAAAAAAATATATATATATATTTTTTTTTTTTTGGCTGTGTGAGCCTTTCGGGAGACATGTCTTGCATTGGAGTGGATCGGTCATGAACCATCACAATTTTTTGTTGCTCAGTCAGACCTATGTTCTCGGTAATGTGCGGTCTGAGTTGTTCCTTGTTTATGGTTGTCAGATGTTCATGTTTTTATGTTGTTTTTGTTTGTTACAACAGAAATTTATACTTCTATTTATTTTACCTTATTTCTAAAGGGATTTTTCATCTAGGAGGTTTGGTATCTAAAATGCACATCAGCGTTTACATGTTATTTACAGAATGGAAGTGCTTCTGCTTTTTTTATTTATTGAATACAATCTTGGGATTATGAATATTCAATGCAAACTCTAAATATTTTATCACTGAATGTGAATGGTTTAACTTCTGCTGTTAAACGAACCCATGTGTTAGAATAACTTTCATAGCTTTAAGGGGTTCATCTATATTTAATTTAGAGTTTAGTGTTTGGTAACTATTCATTTTCTGTATATTTCTGCTGAAGGGCAAAGGAAGCTAAATATGTAATTTATTATAATGGATTCGTGTGAAGATTGTTTTAAGTTCACTTAAATTAGAAGTTAAGTCTAATAAATGTTAAAATTGATAGCTCTCAATTATACTGTAATGCTGAATGGCTACAGTCAATGGTTAAATATTAAGGGGGGAAAACAATTTTATAGAGACATCAGTAGTATTGATATCAGTGATGCTGGCCTTCAATCATAAAAAAGATGCCATTAAAGAAATATTAAAAATATATTGTCTTTATGTTGTTTGTACATTGTACATTTGAAGATTGAATGTGAAATTATTGCAATATAAAAGTATATTTAAAAACTTTAATGTTAGTTGGGATTAATAGTGATTAATAACGATTAATTTTAGAAAAATGTGTGATTAATTAATTCTTTTTTTTTTATCGATTGACAGCACTAGTTTTTCAAAGAGATCAAAAAACTTCACTGATTTCATTACTTCTAAAAAAGGGAAAGATCCATTAGATTGTTCCAGCTACAGACCGACTTCGCTTATCCCATGTGATCTAAAAATCTATGCTAAAGTTTTTGCTTCTCGTATGGAGAAGGTAATTTATAGTCTGATCAAGGAGGACCAAACTGGTTTCATCAAGGGGTGCAATGCATCTGACAATATGCATCGACTCCTTCATATTCTTGACTTTGCGGACTCTCACCCAATCCCTTGTGCGGTCTTTTCACTTGATGCTGAAAAAGCCTTTGACAGGCTGGAGTGGAATTATATGTGGGCAGTTCTGCAATGTTTCGGCTTCGGTGAACACTTAATTTCTATGATTAAGACATTATATCACTCACCTGCAGCATCAGTCATAACTGGTAATATTATTTCCCCCTCATTCCCTTTACAGCGGGGAACGAGGCAGGGGTGTCCGCTCTCCCCCTTATTGTTTTGTCTATCTCTTGAACCCTTAGCACAAGCCATCAAGAAATCTGAAGTATCGATTAAGATTCATGATCATAATCATAGTATTTCATTATACGCTGATGATATTATTCTATATTTAGACCACTTTGATGTTTCAATCTCTAGTATAATTAAGGAATTTGATAATTTTAGTAGCCTATCAGGATATAAAATAAATTGGAGCAAATCTGCTTTAATGCCAATTAACAATGTTAAGGTTAATTATTCTATTCCCTCATTTATCCCTATTAAGGAATCTTTCATCTATTTGGGCATTACCATATATAAAAACATTCATAAGATTGCCAGAGACAATTTTAATAACATTTTAGTTAAGGTCAAAAATGACATTCAAAGATGGAATAATCTTAAAGTCTCCCTCCAAGGAAGAAGAATCTCCACTGTTAAGATGAATCTGTTACCTCAATTAAATTTTTTTTTTCTCTATGCTACCACTTTCTCCCCTCCAGGTTATTTTAAGGAGATCAACTCCATAATTTCTAAGTTTATCTGGAATGATAAGTGCCCCAGAATTAAACTTACCACATTACAACATCCTAATAGCGCAGGAGGACTGGCTGTACCAAATTTTGAATTATATTATTGGTCGTTCCAGCTTAAGGCTCTTCATAATTGGGTTGATCCTCAATGTACAATTTCATGGAGAGTGATTGAAGGCGACAAGGTTAAACCAAATAGACTTCAAGATATTTTATTTACTGGCACAGGAAAAAAAAGGGATAATTATAAATTTGGTCCGGTTGTGGCTAACTCTATTCAAATCTGGAAAACAGTTGAACGTCGGATAGGTGGACCCTTCAAATTTGGTAACAGTACTCATTTATGGCACAATTTTAATTTTGTATGCGGAAATCGTCCATTTGTCCAACCCTCTTGGTCTTCTTTAGGTGTAAACATGTGCGGTGATATATATGATAACCAGGGCCTCTGTTCATTTCAGACATTAAGAACCAAATTTTGTCTACCAGCATCCACATATTTTGTCTTCAATAATGTTCTGCTCTCAAAGCGTATGGCGTTCTGTGGGCATCTTCTATTTCCTCTCATCCTATGCGGTACTGGATTGCACCATCTGCTGGTCGGCCATCTGTTTCCTTAATAAATAATAAAATTATTGATTGCATTACAAAACTCCTTACAAAAGATTTAAAATTAAACTACAGTCAAATTTGAACTGCCATATATGTAACACTACATCATCAGGCACTTTTCTGCATATGTTTTGGGAATGTCCTGACATCATCAGTCTATGGACACATGTAAACCTGGTTTTGTCATCATTACTGAGAATTGATTGGTCTGTTAACCCAAGTTTATGTCTTCTTAATGATGATTCTGGTCTCTGTATTAGTTCAATGCAAAATATAATGTTGTTTGCTGGTTTTACAGCTGTGAAGAAGACAATAATCCAGAACTGGTTTACACCACACATGTGTAGAAAAACATATTGGATCCATAGCCTCCTGCAAATACTGACGTGTGAATGTACAACGGCGCGAGTCGGTGGGGCCAGGCCTTCAACCATTGAGGCTTGGCAGTGTTTTTTGTTGTATATACGTGATTGTATAAAGGAGTGACTTTTGTGTTTTTATTGTCCTTCCCTCTCTCCCTCCCTTTTGATTGGACCTTGAGATGTTGAGTATGTGTCTGTTGTTTTGTTTTGTTATATTTTGGATGCTATGTTGTGTTATGTGTGAAAAAAATAAAATACAAAATTGTTGATAACAAAAAATATGTACCTCTGAAGTTCTTGCCCCTTCGATTAACTCTTTAATGAAGTTGACATCTTTATCATCCAGTCCATGTTCTTTCATTCTCAGCCTTCAAACTCTTCACAATGGCATCGAACATCTGAACTGACAACTGCTCATGCTGTTGGTAAGAAGAGAAAGACAGATGAAATTATAAATACATTTATGACCAGAAGAGTGAATGAGTGTAAGTGATTATGAAATTGTTGATTATTTTCAGTATCTACAATTTTCAATGTTATCAATCAGTTGTTGTAGTCCTAAAATTGCTCACCTTCCACTTTTCAGGAATGTCATCAGGCAGGCCTAAGAAAAAGAATGAACTCTTAGTCATATCTACATTAGCCAACTATTTCAGTTTCAGTGTAATCACAGATACATTGTCCCAACAAACAGCTTGAGTTTTGCATGTCCAAATATAACAATCACACAAGTATGAAACTTGCATGTTCACTGATCTTTCTGATTAGATTTCATTTTACACAAACACTTACCTTTGGATCGTTTAATTTTGTTGGCTTTAGGAATAACCCAACCATCAAATGAATGCGAGATTGGACTATGACCTAAAAAATAAAGAAAAAGAAAAAAGGGTTAATACGAAATAATAATACAAAAATAGTATTTTTGTGTAGAATTAAAAATATTACTGGGGAAAAATCTATTATATTAAATGTTATAAAATATTGATGTTATTCCTCCTTTTGATTTTAATCTATATGACCCTTTCCTTTTGAAATAACTTTTATCCACACAAATAAAGACGCACACGGAAAAAAAAAAAAATAACAGCACTTCAAACAAACGCATCAAATCGACACAAATATGAGATAAAGATACCAGTAATCACTAAAAACGGATGCAGATTTATTATTTTATTTTTATTTATGTTTTTATTTGCTGTATAATTTTCCATAAGCATTAGTGCTCCTCACCCAAGTCGTGACACAGGCCAGCGATCTGAACACACAGGAAATCCTGTTTGGTGATTTTGTTTTCTGGCTGACCGTCATGAAGAATATTCACCAGACAACTTGCTAAATACGCCACACTAACACACAAACAAGATATTAGATTACTGAACCTATAGCATTTTTACTGAGCAGACTGAGTGATTATACAATACTATAATATTTTTGGTTAAAGGGAGACAATAAGCCCTTTCACACATACTGACTTTTCCGGAAAATTACCAGTAAATTGCTGTAAAGAGATCATGTGTGAACAGGACCTTTTCAAAAATACCGGTAAATTCATTCCGGCAATTTACCGGTATGAGAAGTTGAAACATTACCAGTAAATTGCCGGAATGATGCTGTGTGTGAACGCAGAATGAAGATTACCGGTATGAGGACGTACAAGTTCAGAACGCGGTGATGCAAGACGTGTACACTGGGCCAATCCAGAGCCGTTGAAATTCAAAAATCCAGCGGCTCTGGGCCAATCATAACATTCGGCGCATTTACTCCACGCAGTGTGCAGTGTTGTCAGATTGGGCGGGTTCACACACGCACGCTGCAAAGAGACTGGTGCTGATGTTGATGTCGCGGCAGCACTTTTAGCCAATCACTAGGGATCAGCAGACAGACGTGATGATGCGTCATGAGCAGAGCTGGCGCCAGCGCAGCACTGATGAGGGGGCGACTGAGGTAACGAAAGGGGGCGATGACGTAGCGCAAAGTAAAAATAAATAAATAAATAAAAACATTTGTGGCCCATTCACGTATTTGTCGGACCGTAAACAAGCCTGCCCGCGCTACTACTACAACTATTAGAATACTGGGTTCACACACAGATAGTGTTTTGGTCGCGAGACAGGTCAGTGGAAGAGTTTTTTTTTGTTTTTTTGTTTTTTCAGTGCAGTGTTTTAGAATGATGTATTATGCGCGGAGAAGCTGCTATAAAAGACGAGACCGCAGCATTCAAATTCAAACACACCCGTAGCGCATTTACTTTGAAATACAATGGAAAAGTACCGCAGTGGAATGAAGAATGCGTTCTGAGTGAATGACCCTACTATAAGGTAGCCTACTTAGCAAATACAGATGGCAGAGTATAATAAAACAAAATCGCATCAAATTCGAAAATCTGACATCCAGGAAATATCATGTCTTAGGGCAGCAGTTTTACCACAAATACGGGCCGCTGCTGGCCAAATGGTGCCCTAAGCAGAATTGTATTGTCGTGCCCCCTCCCCAAAATATTATGGAAGTAAAAAAAAAAAATATATAGGGGTCAAAATAGAGAGTCTGCTGCGATGGTTTGGATGATGGATTATTATTTAAGTAAATAAATAAAAAAATAAATTGAAATTAAATTGAATTATTTACAAATTACAATTACAGTTACCACCTATTACCACCTATGGCTATGGCTATGATTTTATTAATACAGCTGTCAGATCGATTTAATAGTCCAAAGCATTCAGAAATCACACAAAAGAAAATTAAGCAGCTTTACTACGATAAAACCATGGTTAATTTTTGTAAGGGTTGTGATGTTCACAAGTTTTTCTTGAATTATAGAGGCTGTAGCATTTCTATTGTAAAAAGGTGGCCAAAAATAAAAGATTAAGTGGATATTTTAATTAAATATTTGGTCGATATTAAAGGACTTGATCGTCCTGTGTAACAGCAGCAATTACCAGGCCTTTGGTGCCCTTTGCAGGCATTTGTAATAATATGTAGCCTAATGTACATAAATTGTATATTTTGTATTACTTTATGTATTTTAACAGTTATGCAATATGATTATAAGTAAGTAACCGATCATTATTGCCTCATTGTTTTATATAATGTTTTATAAGTCATTTTAAAGGCTATATGTTCGCTTAGGTCTGTTTTTATAACCACAAAAACAAACAAAAAAAACAAAGAAAAATCTCAATACTTATTTGCAAATTATTATTTGAAGTAACAAAACCACGTTAATTTGTGGTTACCATGGCTACAAGAACATGGAAACTCAAAGAGAATATTAAGGCAGATGCTGATGGTGAAATTATTAGACATTATTACGTCAACAGCCAAAAAAGTTTCACAGGATTATAAATGTACATGAAAATGATGCACGGGCTTCATCTTGGGCTTTTTTTCTTTTTTTCTTTTTTCCTTTCTGGGCCCTGGACTGGGCATAGTTTTCGATCATTTATGATAATTTGCATTCAGCCGCAAATATGAGGTGTGGGCGGGCGCGAGCGCAGATGCGGGAAGGGCGCGTCACATGTGCTTAGCTTCGCTACTGCGTTCATTTCTTATCATTATATATAGGCTATCTGTTCATGTTTATATTTTTATTTATGTATATGTATTAATATAGAACGAATTTAATCTAAAAAAAAATGATGCCCTATGCAAACTGCGTACTCTGCTTATAGGGAGCGGCGGTACACCACCACAACCACCAGAAATACTCAATCGTGTCTGTTTTACAATGAAACACAAGCTTATTGTGACCGATTCCCTGATATAACACATTCATTGCGGCCCATTTAACAGATGCATCATTTTAAGTTTAACAAACTGAACAGCATCAAACAATACAGCAAATTAATCAATTAACTACGAAATAGCCCTCTATTAAACATTAAAAATTATTTCATCATACCTTTAGCTTAGTCAGTAGTGCTGCATAATGCCTGCATTTAGTTGAACCGCTTGCGTGGGAAGTTTGTGTGTCAGATGTAATTAAAATGCGACTTTGTGAAACAGACTGTCCTAAATGTTTGCTATAGTAGCATCATATTAATGCTAGAAAGCCTATTCATTTGGCAACTGTGTTTTTCAAATAAACCTTTATATTTCATAAATAAAATCTATTTTCACACTCATCTTGAGTGAGGGGGCGGGATAGTCCGAGTGAGGGGGCGACGCCCCCTCACGCCCCCCCCGTGGCGCCGGCCCTGGTCATGAGTGACGGGTTTTTAGCGCGATAACGGATCTGATTTTGAATGTATAACTGTAAGTGATCATAATGCCTAAATATAAGTTTGATGGTAAAGAGTGGAGAGTGTTTTCTCTCAAAACGTGAATTACACCTGTTGAGGGAGATGACATGAAGACGATGATCACTGCAACTCCGAAATCAGAGCACAGTTAAATTATTTAATCAAAATATTTATATCTATACGATCCTGTCTTTTATCTTTTAAATGGTCCAGATTGGATCCTTTAAAGCTGCTGGACTTGTTAGTTTTGACTGTGCAAAGTTCTACATTATGAACTTCACGAAAGACTTAGTTCTGTGTGAAATTATAGAGCGACACGAAGGTAAGAGCATTATTGTTGTTGTTAATTTGTTTTTATTGTCGGATTATCATACAGAATGACACAGTTTTGACTGCCATGGTGTGTGCATGAACGAGTGTGAAATACCTATAATGACGTTACTTATTCTGATCACTTATATTGGGCACTTTTTTTGCATTTAAATTCTGTTGACATTGAAAATGATGCATGTGTTTTTCGAGGGTATCGGTTAATTTCTTGATTGCCGTTTTGACAGTGTCTGCTTCAGGGCCGGTTCTTGACAGCTATAGAAGGGTGGGCTGGTAGATATCCTGGGTGGGCTTTTTTTTTTTAGGGGGGGTTGCAAGGTGAAAAAAAGTCTAGATATTTATAGGTACTGTAGTATATTGCTATATTAACTATAGGCTGTTGTATGTACACTGGAAAAAAAAAGCTTTCATGGGCAGCCTAGAATATTATGCGCTTTCACAACAAATTAAGCATTTTTTTCTTTTTTTAATAACAATAAAAAAACAACAACTCTGTTCTCTTTCTCTGAATCGTTGTTTCTGTGGTGATTTTTTTCAACTAACTTTTTTATTTATACAAAACAAGGCCATAATCATATCTAGAACATTAGGGAGACTATTGTTTTGAGGAAAATATTAAGACCAGACCAGCGGACCAGCGGAGCAGAGCGGGGAGCGAGCGGGTAGCGGAGCGTGCGAAATATAGTCGGAGCGCGGAGCGGGTTTTTATTCAAAGGTTCCGCTCCGATACCGCTCACACCACGAGTCTAGGACATGCACAAATCCACCCACAATTCACCTGTGCCTTCAACAATTAACAAAACTGTCAGCCTACACTTCGGTTGGCTAGGGCCTCAAATTTAGCCCGGCCCGTGTCCGAGAGCTTGACAGCATTACCAGCCCGAGTCCGTCCCAAGCCCGTCTCTTTCCCCCTTCTCCCAAGTCAGATTATACTGTTTCAGCTATTAAAATATTTCAGTTTTGTATGTAATGGCAAAGTGATAATATTTTGTTTCATTTATTTTATTAAGTTAATTTAGAAAAACATTTGGAGCATGTTTTTGTTCGTTAAATACATTTTTTTCTTTCTTAAAGTAACGACCAAGCGGCCAGCAGCAGACAGTGAGCTGATCATAGCCATGTTTGATCAATTTAGCCTTCTCAAATCATCACGACTTGCCTAAAATAAAATCTATAGATATACTAAAACAGTTCAAGCATATAACAATGTTTAAACATTAAACCTAGATAAATGTGCGCTGCATCCTAGTTTGTGCGGAGAGCGGAAGCTAAAGCGCAGGACATGGAGGCACCAGCTCAATCAATTGCATTTTTTTCAATGGAAACAACTGATGCAATAATTTTTGCTAGTAAAAGTGACAGTAATACATCATTCGTAACTGTAAAGGGTCTAGTTTTATTTGTGTGCACTCACAATATCAACAAAACTTTTTATAAAACATATAAAATCATTTTATAAAATAAAGAATACAATGATGCACCGTCTCGTCTTGAACAGGAGCGCTTCACAAAAATGAACCGAAAGTCAGTGAATACATGTCTCACAGACATGATAAATATATCTATAGAAAGCTTTAAATTACTACTTAACGAAATAAATCAAATTGAGAACAAAAACTCTTTCATTATAATCCGTGAAGATGCATTTCTCTCTAAAGGCGCGTCTAATGAGGAGATGGAGAGTCAGGATCATATCATCTTCATCTTTGCAACACTGACACAGAAAACACTAGTTTATTAGTAAATAATTAAAATATCTCCTTACTATTTCCCCCTGACACATTCATGGTAATTACTTTTGCTGGGGCTTTGCAGCAAGCTTCAGCCTATTGTGTGCATTTGAACGCAGAACTCTTCAGAAACGGCAGGTGTTAGGCATGCAGAGGAATTTTAAATTTGAGTGAGCGTGGAGCGATTTCACCGGAGTGGGATGAAATTGTAGTTGAGCGGGGTGCCGAATTGAGTGGAGCGGTCTGTTGCGACTTTGAGCGGTGGAGCGGGGGGGAGTGAACACCCACGTGAGCGGGGAGCGGAAATTCTCACCACTCAGCTCCGCTCACATGCTCTGATCTGAACTGCAAATAATATTTTTTATTTTAAAATATGCACCCATTCAATGTTAGTTGTATTCCTAATATGTTAAAACTGCAAGACAGAAAAATGCTATTGTTGCCACAATAATTATGAATTACATGAATCATGTAAATGACAGCCCAATTTTCATAAGCGTTTTTTTTTTTTCTTTCTTTCTTTTAGGACATTAAAACTGCTCAGGTAATTTCAGTGGTAGTCTATGATACATATTTGTTGCTGGAGCCGGCCCTGGTCTGCTTGCATATTTTAATCATATTTGGTCATTCTCTTTAATGTATTTGCCCCGATTTTTTATCATCAACAATTTTTTTTTTTTTTTCACACACAACACAACATAATATCCAAAATAAAACAAAACAAAACAGCAGAAACATACTCAATATCACAAGGTTCAATCAAAAGGGAGGGAGA
Source organism: Aspiorhynchus laticeps (assembly GCA_023376895.1). Lineage (NCBI taxonomy): Eukaryota > Metazoa > Chordata > Actinopteri > Cypriniformes > Cyprinidae > Aspiorhynchus > Aspiorhynchus laticeps. The sequence continues at coordinate 52,143,420 of CM041797.1, read as the reverse complement.
GAGGGAAGGACAACAAGAACACAAAAGTCACACCTTTAAATAATCACGTACATTCAGTAAAAAACACTGCCAAGCCTCAATGGTTGAAGGCCTGGCCCCACCGACTCGCGCCGTTGTACACTCACATGAGACAATTTGCAGGAGGCTATGGATCCAATACGTTTTTCTACACATGTGTGGTGTAAACCAGTTCTGAATTATTGTCTTCTTCACAGCTGTAAAACCAGCAAACAACATTCTCTTTTGCATTGAACTAATACAGAGACCAGAATCATCATTAAGAAGACATAAACTTGGGTTAACAGACCAATCAATTATCAGTAATGATGACAAAACCAGGTTTACATGTGTCCATAGACTGATGACGACAGGACATTCCCAAAACATATGCAGAAAAGTGCCTGATGATGTAGTGTTACATATATGGCAGTTCAAATTTGACTGTAGTTTCATTTTAAATCTTTTGTAAGTCATGTATGCTCTGTGAATGACTTTGAAGTGAATAAGACGATGAGCCAGATTTTTAGATGTTAAGCTGAGATTAGACCACACTCTCTCCCAGTCGACAGATAAATTAAGGTCAGATAATTCCCTATTCCAAATAGTTTTAATAGAAAGAGGTTTTGTAATACAATCAATAATTTTATTATATATTAAGGAAACAGATGGCCGACCAGCAGATGCAATCCAGTCCCGTATTTGCCCCGATTTGATCCATGGGAAATGTATCTAGAATTATATATATATTTTTTCATCATTATTTCATTATAAGGAGTTAAAAATGGCTCTTATCAACCTTGATTTACATTATATCACATTATTTTGACAGTTAAAGTTTTGGCGGGTTTTTGTGAGCTTTTGGGCTGGAAATCGTCCATCCAATCTGGCAACACTGACGCGCTGTGTAGTTTGCTTTGAAGTCATGCAATGGATGTCTCTGGGCCAAAATCGCTGCGTGAATGTGAACGTTTGATACAAAAATGAAAACATCAACAAAAACACTGACCACGTATACCCCTTCACGTTTACAAACACAACACCGGGAGGCACAGCCGTTAAGAGGTCGTTTCTGGTTAATGATGTCACAGAATTTACCGGTAATTTGAAACCTATGTGTGAATGGTGCTTTCCCGGAAAAAAGACGGAACGTTGTTACCTGTGTGAACAGCACATTTTTTTAATTTAATTCCGTTCCGGTAATTTTATGGCAATTTACTGGTATTACTGTGTGAAAGGGCTTAATGAAACAAAATGCAATAGCACAGGTCAAACGTATATCTAGTGTAACAACAACAATTAAAATGCAGCACAGCTGAACACAGAAAAAAAATACAGGGAAAGGGATTAAAAGGAAACTCCATCCTTTCCACCCTCATGCCATCCCATATGACTTTCATTTATCAGATGAACACAAATTAAGAGTTTTTAAAAAAAAAAAAATCATGTGAATGGGACATGCAAAAATTACACTTCAAAAACTACACAAAGTGAATATGACAGTAACTCATGCAACCCCTGTTAATGAAACAGTGACTTCTTAAGTGAAACTTATGTAAGAAGGATACAAATACTAATATTTTAAACTTGACTGCCGTGTTCACTTTGTGTGGTTTCTGAAGTGGTTCTGTCCCCTTGCATTATCTGGACTAAAAATATTTGCTTGTGTTCATCTTAAGAAAGACAGACATAAACATCGGGGATGACATGAGGTCAGTACATTTTTGGGTGAACTATCCCTTTGAAGAGCAAGATGTGATGCAGAGGCTGGAAACATATTCCAGACAGAATACAAGACTGTGTTGAATTAATGAGGAGAGTCATAGAATTACAACATTAACATTTTAAAAGGCCACTTTTTTGTGTGTTGTCTATTCAATGTCACCGTCTAATAGGATAATTAATATTTTAATTGTTTATTTGGGGCAGTTAGAGTTTTTTTCTCAGCAAATATTGATAAATAATTATTTGCTACTAATTAGATTAATTAATGAGCAAATAATGCAATTATTAAAATAAAAATTCATTGACAGTCCTAATTCCAGAGACAGTAACTAAGTGCATTTACTTGAGTATTGTACTTAAGTACACTGTTTGAGTATCTGTACTTTACTTGAGTTTTATCTTTTCTGGAAACTTATGACTTTAACTTCACTACATTTGAAAGACAAATAATGTACTTTTCACTCCACTACATTTCTATCAAGGTCCTCGAAGTAGATAGTCGTTACAATGTAGCAGCTTTGAAAGTCAGAGGGTGATTTTTTTTTCTTCTCTAAAACGTGACTTTCTGTTTTTCAGACAGTTTATCAGTAATCACTCTTGTAGGGCTACATGAAGTGATTTTCCAGCATTTTTTTGAGTGATTTCACATTTAAATGTGATATTTATTTACAACAATTTAATAATAAGAAGTTAATATTAGATCACGTGACCCTTCGACCTCGATGCACGCGTATTCTTTCGCTCTGCTGACTTTGCCAAACATTTTATTATCCTGTCAGTAAATTTCAAAACATTTTGCATCGGACTCATTATGAATACTTCAACAGTCAAAGGCGATCGGAAAAGAGAGATTGGACAATCGCCAATAAAGAAATAAATCAGGGATGCCACCATCTCCAGAGAGGATATCGACGAGGCTATTGCTAACGGTATCAAGGTTGCATTTAAAGAACAACAAAGCACTTTGGATTCGATCGTGACTTCGGCAGTGAGAGATGCTGTGGACTCTGTGCTGATTCCAGCATTACGTAAACTGAGTGAGGACTTACAAGCGACTAACAATTCTGTTAAAGAGCTGAGAGAGGAGTTTGAGGCCATGGCTGCCGCGGCGAAGCAGACACGTGACCGTGTTGATTCTGTGCAGGCAGATACACGTGAGGACAGGAATGCAGTCACGGACTTAAGAAATCAGCTAGAGCAACTCACCGAGAAGATGACGGATATGAAGGATAAAAGCAGGAGAAATAACATACGGCTTGTGGGCTTACCAGAGGGGATGGAGGGATCCGATGTGGCTGGTTTCCTCAGAATTAATCTTTCCAAGTGGATTCCTTCTCTGAAGGGTCGTAACATCGAGATTGACCGGGCACATCGCGTGTATGATGGAAGGAAAAACTCAGATCGGCCGCGTACTCTCATCTTCCGTGTACTAAGATGGCATGACAGATTGGAGATTCTGAAGGGTGCTCGGCAGGCCTATTCGGTGAAATGCACGCAGGACAATGTCTACTATTTTTTCCTGACTTTAGTCCAGTTACAGCCGCCAAAAGAAAAAGCTTGGTTCCGGTTTTGAGATCGATGACGGTGCTTGGTCTCCAGCCCTTCCTCGCTTATCCTGCGGTAATTAAACTACGGCACGAGGGTGAACAGAGATGCTTCAATTCTCTTCGGAAAGCAGAGGATTTTGTCGGATCCCTGTCACAGAGTGGGACATTTGCTGCGGATCCACAGGGCAGCGGGAGGGCGGCGGCTGCCCTTTCTTCGATCCGACGGGAGGGGCTTGGTGACCGGTATGGAGGAGATGGTGGCGGGAGAGACAACAGACACATACTCCATGTTTTAAAAGTCCAATCAAAGGGGAGAGAGAGAGGAAGGGAAAAAGCAACAACAAAACAGGTCCTTCCTCCATACAATCACATATTTTATGGAGTAAATATTCTAACACACAGGTTCGTCATATTCAGCAATAAAATATGTATGTAAAACTGACATATTCTAGACATCTTTCAGATGTTTGTACACACAGCAGATGCTTTCCAGATCAAGAGATCTTTAACAGACATCTTGCAGATGTACGTATGCTATCTGGACATACACTTATTTCATTTTATTAAACTTATTTTATTTCAAACCTTCATCACTCTGTCACGCAGACGAGGATTAAACTCAAATAATAGTCTTTAATGAAGACAGCAGGGCAGGGCAAGTCAAGGCAAGGCTGCCATAGACAGAAAACACCAGGGAGTAACGAGTAGACCAGACAACACGAAACTGAACAGGCAGGAACTAATATACACAGGCTAATTAACTAATCACACTAAACAAGGACAGGAAACAAACCAAATATGGACATAAGAGGTGGGAACACATGACACACATGACAGAGGACTGACAGCATTCACCATTTTTTACATCCAATCGAATCGGTTTAAATAGAAGATGTAAAAGTTGTGCTCTGTAGCGCTCATCTGTGCTCAATTTATGTAAATCAAAAATGTAATAATTAATCCAGCATGAGTCTGGCAAACCAGAACTTCTTTGAATAATCGGTATAATAATGAATAATCACTCATCTCTTTTCAGTGCAGCAAATCTCAGGCCGCTTCATGTCATCTACACACTATTTTGTGAATCTCACACTCAGATTTAAAGATTTATTTTTTTTAATAGCTGTGTTAAATAGTCCTCAAGTGTCAATTATAGAGACGGTCTTTCCACCAACTTTACCTTCCTGTTTCTCACAGAGTTTATTGGTTGATTTAAAGAAATCAATAATTAGTAAAACTCTCCCTCTCCCGTCAATACAACCAACGTGGCCTGCACTATCACTATCAGTGAGAGGGGGAGTTTTCAGGAGTGATGATATTACTGCGCCGAGGTCGAAGTGCTGCAAAGTGCTCTTCCGCCACACATTATAGTTATCATTTTTATCCGCTTAGAAAATCGCTTTATTTTGTGTCACCATACTTACTCGTGTAACTACTCATGTAAACGTCTTTAAATAGGGAAAACATGGAAGTGTTTGGTGGCTTCTAAATTTATTCCAGTTTGGATCCTTATAAATGAATGGTGCTAAGCTAAACGCTAGCATAGTGGTGCCGCGCGCTAGAGCGATTAAGTGCACGCACTGAGACGGGAGAGGTACATATCAACTCGTCTAAGTTGAGGGAAGAACATATTGGAATATGGAAAAACGGTGGCGTTTTCCTTTAAACTAAGTGTATAAATTAAGAACTTACCTTCTTTCATTAAACTGGTGTAATTAGCGTCGTCAATTTTAATCAACTTCTTCTTTCCTCCATATACGATTTTGAAGAGCATTGTTACTGAAGAGTGAAAAACGAATAACGTCACAGCTTTTGTTTGATTAGCCTATGGTTTGACGCAGAAGCTGCCGTTCATTCCGAACGATTTAGTTTAATGGATCAGAAAAAGAAAAACAATTAGAGTAAGTTGAAATATTTTAACTTAAATCTTTAAGCACGATTTCTGTGTAAAGGACGCGTTCTCAAAATTTGCACGCCTCGGAAGTGGGCGGGAAACCCCGTGCACTGCTCATGTGCAGTGCTAGCCACGCAAGTCCATGGCGAGACGATTAAAACTGTATTAATTGGAAATACGTTACTGATTCGCCAAACAAATACACCGTCTTTAATTAGGAACCTTCAACCTTGATGACTAACTAATCTAACAATCTTTCGCATTTGCAGCCCATGTGCAAAATATTTTCTAATACATCTCTAATATAGAAATAATACAGATTTTAAGGATTATTAAAAATATGATAACATATATACATACAATTTGATATTTAAAAAACAATCCACGTGACAATATGCTTCTGGCTGAGAAACCGCTGACACAAAAATATGTAAAAGCATTAAAACGATTCATAAATATAATAAAAGACTATTGTTATCTTTTCTACCACAAAAATCGTTAAAAAAACGATTGAAACTTACTATTGAACCGGGAGCTAACGTTACCGCGCTAACAATTTCCCATTCCCAACTGAAAAGAGCCGTAGAGAATTGTGGGAAATACACCGCATATTGAGTTAAATGTTTAACTCTGAAAAACTACTCTCTTTACAGACGCTGTTTTACACTTGTGGATCAAAATGTACTCCAGTTGTAACACTGAGCAACACCAAAAAATTAACTCCGTACATTTAACACTGGTAAATTTGCTGTGCAGACAAAAATGTAATACAACCCATTTAAAAATTAAAAATGGCTATATCACAATAGTCAATACACTAAGGAAAATAAATAAGTTTTTAGCAGGGACTTAAAAACAGACAGAGAAGGGGCCATTCTAATCTCTAGAGGCAGGGCATTCCAAAGTCGAGGCCCTGCCACTGCAAATGCACGTTCACCTCTACGCTTAAGCCTAACACGAGGGACTACCAACAAAGCCTGGTCATGTGGGTTTTAAGTTAGCATGAATGCAAAGTATCAAATTAAACTAGAGAAACAGCTACTTTAGGTTATGTAATTCAAAAGATTGCATCTACAACACAATGATTGCTAGGCAAAAAATAATATTATTGAAAAATATTGTCAAATATTTCCTGAAAATCAGTTTTTTGGTCATAAAATCTACAATGTTGCTCACATTCACATGCCACTTCTTCTCTAACATTAAAAATGTGAATGGAGTATATTGATGACATCACCACAGCTCCTTTCTGACTTGTCAAACTGACCGTGTTACAACACTACCCGGTCTCCCCTAATGATTAATCTCAGCAACATTCATAAAGCAGTAACCATGAGAGACTATTGAATCACAATCAGTTCAGCTGTATGAAGCCGGTCGTCTCTACACATTATAAACACATATTAACAAGTAAAAAAAAAACTAAGTGAAAGTTCATGATGGAAATCAAACACAGATCAGCTGTTTGATTAACTTTGATTAACTTTATTAATCCCAAAGGGAAATTCACATGTCACAGCAGCTCACCACAAGAAATGGATAAAAGAGAAGATACTGCACAATACGGTATTTACGGTGTTCATCTAGACAAACAGCACTACCTGTTCTTCACACATGTAACAGAACCTGTTCCTCTATCAACCTTTAATTCCTGCAAACCACAGAATGATTTTTTTTGTTTATGTGATCATTAACACACCTTTCCACACCTTACAGTTGAACCTGCTAAGGGTCGTTGGTGTGTTTTATGTTTTTCTATTATGTTTTATGTTTTTTTATAATATAGGTACCTGTCACTTTTACTAACAAGACACACCTGAAAAATCTGACAAAAAAAAAAACACACAAAAAAAAAATAATAATGTAAACAATGTTTAAGTTATGCTTCTAAGGCTGTCACTGAATTATTTCAGCCAGAGAAGAGACTGGAGCAGATGCGTGACATGAGAGAAATTATGGAGGTCAAATTTGTCCAGCAGCTTACATTTATATTTACATGTGTAATCATACATTTCCATTAAGCAACACCAATGCAAACACCAGTCATTCATCCAATGTTTGATTAATAAAATAAATATTTGCATTGCATGCTATCAGAGGTTTGACTGTCAAAACTTTGCTCAGCAGGTCACTGTGTGGAAATATATGGCCGTCTGAGGAAATCACACGCAAAACACTGAGCTTTAGGTTTAGATCAGGAGAGGAAACTGCCCCAGGACAAGATATATTTGAATTTATGCCCATCTGTTGTGTGGCACTTTATCTCCATCTCTCCACCATGTCTTTGTTCTCTCTCTTTCAGTTCTGAACACAAAATTGCTTTGATAAGCAATCAATACATTGAACCATTCTTACATTTGAAACCCCCCTCCAATATCTTATATAAAGGTGTATGATGTACCAGTGTCTAATGTACAGATATGTCCTGTACTCAAACTGCTCTGGCAATAACTCATCTAATAAATAATCTCCTCTAATAAATAACTAATCTAATAAAACTCAAGAACAATTTACAATATAGGAGAAAACAAGATCAGAATAGTCCACTGAAACATCTACTTGTTAAAAAAAGCTAAATAAATATAAACTTTAGAATATAAACTACTGTACTATATTTTGCTTATTTAAAACTGCATAATGTTATTGGGATGCCATCCAATACACTTTATAAGGTCTGTGGAACTTCATACATTATCAGCTGGCACACATACTGCATTTTCATGCAGAACATATTATAAATGATTCATCTAAACATATATAAAACATTACTCATCGCATCTTTCTCAACAATTTATGGGTTAAAAGAGTCAAACAGCATGTTTGTTTACATTTACATGTATATTTACATTTATGACTCAGCAGTTCTCATCCAAACTGACTTACAAATGAGGAGAAAATCATAAACACCAGCGATTCATCAAAAAGCAAAATAAACATTTTAAATGCTGCACTGTGAGGTTACAGAAATTAACAGCTACATATCCAGAACTGCAGAAATGTACAAAACACATTAGATGCTTCATTTTTATCTTATGCATTGTACTGTATATATATATATATATATATATATATATATAATTATTTTATTTTTTTGTATCAATATATTAAACAAAATAACAGTTCGGTCAAATTTTACTCCGACAAATGACACAAAACACAAAGTCTAAAGTAGCTGTGAAAGTGAAAGTGTGTATGAATGAAAATTGAAACACAGATTATCTGCTCATCCGTTTCTGCATTAAATAGAAGAACCGGATCAACTGGATTCACTTGCTTTAAAACACTGAACACTTTTCATTATTCTTATGAATACTTACACAAAAGAAACCAAGCCCTGTGTGTTTACTCTGTCTCAGGTGAATGTTTTACATTGTGTTGTTTTTTCTTGTTCTGAAGTATGATATTTCCATTTGGTCTTTGATCAGTAAAACACATCCAACAAAAGATCTAACAGCAATTCATGTTAGATTATTACAAAAACTCCAGAGAAAAAGACAAATGAACAAAAAGAATGAATTGCTAATAACAGGATCAGTGTTGAGTGATGAAGGCTGATGTACACTCTCAAAAAAAAAAGTTATAAATCTGTACCTTTTAAGGTACAAGTGGCCATCACTGGGGTGGTACCCTGAAGTGTACAATTTTGTATATCTAGTTGTACTTTTTAACAGAGCTGTAAAATCCTGGGGTCAGAAAGTAAAAGTCCTGCCATACGTTTATTCCACCCATGAACTCATCCAGCTGATTTCATTCATTAGTTCTAGCTCCTGGCTGAAAAATTGTGCTAGTTAGCAGATGTGGGACCAAGTCATTCCTTTCAAGTCACAAGCAAGTCTCGAGTCAAATCCCAAGTCCTCAAAGAGTTAAAGATAATGAGATAATTAAGTGACTAATTAAATGATGATTGTGCATTAGTGATGAACACCTGCTGTTATTGAGAATTACAGAGGATCAAATGTTGATGTTTTATTGGTTAAAATGATGCCACCATCATGGAGATCAGTGTTTGCTTTAGTTGAGCTCTTGACCCTTGACTCCTGTGTTAGATATGTCTCTGTAATAATGCAAGGAGTGTTGTAAAGCAGAGAGATCAGTGTTGTGCAGTGAACAGCTGTTAGCTGTTTTTATGTATGATAAGTGTTCATGTCTAAAAGCTTGAGCTGATACATTTTTTGGGGGATTATTGAAGCATTACGGTGGCATTTGTTTAACTGACTACACTGTCAGAGAAAAAGTACAGCGGAGGTACAGTGTTGTTCCCAGGTGAAAAACACATATAATTTTACCCTAAGGACCTATAATGGTACCATTATGTACCCAAAACGTGATTTAAAGGCAGAGGTGGAAAGTCCAGGCTCATAAATAATATTGATGATAATAAATCATCAAAAAAAATACAACAGAATGATTTATTGAACTGAGGATGCTGATCGGGTGGAGAGACTTGCAGGTAAGGAATCCGGAGAGTGAAACTGTTCTAATGGGTCTTAGCTGTGAATTGATAGGAGTCTTTTGCAGGATCGGAGGAGAGCGGGAACCAGGAACAAACGGGGAACTTTGATGGAGAGACACAGGAGGATCGCTGAAGAAACTGGAAGGTAAGAAGCACAGGTAAGTATTGTTGGGTCTGGTGACTGTTCGAGGTAGTGAACGGTAGACCGGACGACTAGGGACTGGAAGGAGCTGGCTTTTGTGTGGTGAGTTGATTGCAGATGACAGGTGCGGGGAATCAGAACTCAGGTGATTAGCAATTATGGTGATAGGGATCTGCTGCGTGTCGGAGCTGGTGACTGATGACGGAGGTGACAGAAACTGAGAAGGATCACTGACAACTGTACGGTAGTTTTTGTTTTCTGATCATAAACTATAGTAACACTAATAGGGTGTTGTGACTGTCTGTTACAGGAGATTTCTCCAAGAAAAAACAGGATCCTGAATATGAGGGCAGAATCATCATACAGCCAGCTGTCCATTTTACAGAAATGCAGAATTGGGTAACCCAAAATACATTTTGTTTTACATTGCATTTACATTTATGCATTTGCCAGATGTTTTTATTCAAAGTAAGTTATATTGTATTTAAAGTAGGGAGCACGGGGCACAACCTATCACTGTTAGACTTTCTTAGTTTGTGTAAATCCACGTGGGGTTCGAGTATAATTTTTTTATACACTTTAATTTCACGCTTGTCTAGTACAAATATTTTGTGTTGTTTCATAAGTAGTGTATATGTTTTTCATTATTTTTTGTGACGGCATGCCCCGTAGGTGGGGTACATTGTAACATGTGAGGGGCACATTGTAACATAACCATATGACAGCTTAAAATGTTATCGGATCTAATGAAAGAAATATACAAGACAAACTAAAATATTTTGTCAAAATAAAATCATGAACTTTTTCAAATAAAATAATGGCGTTTTTTAAGAATTAAAACTAATCTAATTTTGGAGTTTGACAATGAACACATTGCAACCATGCTTGGGACGGCCCTGATCGCAACACATAGCTACGTATACAGTGTAGTTCAAAACAGAGTGTGCAAATGAAGAAACACATTCAGAAATTCAGAAATGATACACTCCCCTCCCTCCACACACATCTATCATAGGACACAGGACACAGGACACATAAACAAGCCAAAATGCTTTACATTTCTTGAAATAATAATTTCTGAACATTAAACATCGATTGTCAGTCTTTATTCACCTGCTTATTGTGGCTTCTCATTAAAACTCATAAAAGTAAATGGTGTAAATTTCATCACTAATGTCATAGCATATGTTAGCATAGTAGCTAATAGCAATAGCATAGTTTAATAATAGCGGGGCACATTGTAACGCAGTGTTATAACGTTCCCCATCTGTGCAACTGGAATTTAAAACTGGTTAGTGTCTTCTGCTAGTTAGCGAAGCATTATAAAACTATCTAAACTGATAAATAACAGATTGGAGATTAAAATAATAGCAGATTTGTCTAATTTTAAATGAATACTTAAAACTGAGATGCCAAATTTACTTCAGCCAGAAATGTACTTCTACTTTGGTAGAATAAATATTCAGCGACATCTTCAAAAGAGTTTTGAATTTTGGTGCTCTTTATTCTCTATATAGTGTTGATATGGCAGCTAGTAAATACTGTAAATTTGGTTATGCTAGCATGTGTGGAAATATTTAAACCATGTGTGTTACAACTAACTAGGGGTGGGAATCTTTGGTCACCTCACAATCCGATCCGATTCCGATTCTGGGAGTCACGATCCGATTCCAGAACGATTCTTGATCTACTTTTTTTCCCCCTTATTAATTAATTAGTTTACCGACTTGAGAATCTTAAAATCCTTACATTTACATATGCAATAAGTACATTTACATATACAATAAGTAATTAAGTACTTTTTAATTTTAATTTTTTTTTTTTTTTTTAAACCGTTGTATGTTAAGAATTTTAAACTAATATAACTTAAAAACATACAAGCAAGTAGCAAATAATAAAGAGGAGCATAGAAACATACAAACAACAAAGAGTGCTTTCAGTATTTAAGATTTCCATTCAAGAACTGTGAGTGATTTGTCGTAATCTATAGGGGAGAGTGGGGACGGTTGCAACACTTTTTGCATTTCCTTTAGTTTTTCATAGACTGTTTGCATTAGAAAGCCATACTCGCCCACATTGCTGAAACGCGTGCACATATGATTATATACATACAATTTATACTTGAATAGACAAAGTTAAATGTTGCAACTGACCCCACAACAGGGCATTCATTAAAATGTAATTAAAACCATTCTTAAATATCATTTTGCAGTTTCTTTATTTTATTTGTGCACAGACATGGTCTTTAATAAGCTAAATTGGCTGTATAAAAACAAAGAATAGTAAATGAAAGAAAAAACAATTCAAGTAACAAGTAACAACCTTGTCTTGGTTAATTATTACAATACATTTGAACTTCAAAATATTAATTTAATCAGAATCAAGACACTAAAATTCTGTTAACATCTGTGAAAGGTTACTGAACTAAGGTCAGTTGCATGAACATAGTCACTAACTTAAGACTGTCTTAAAAACTAGATTGACCAACTAGCAGCTAACCAAGTGTATCAATGATGTGGTAAGGGACAACATGTTGCAACTGTCCCTACACTTGACAGCCGTGATAAAACTTGGTATAATAGCTTGACTCAAAATCTTTGACACATGCTAGCTATGCCTATTAGAAGCTAAGAAAACACAGATATAAATCATGTGATTTTACAATGCTTCATGCAAACAACTTAGACAGTATGACAAAAAAATACTTTTTTTACCAGGAAAATTATTTTTTTGTAAAAGGAATGGTTACATGTGCCTGATTTCATCCAGGAAGGATGGGGTTGATTTAGCATGTGCAGTATGAATATCATCACTGTAGCTCATTCCTGATTGAAGAAATAAGCCATGTTGAACCATCCCCTCTCTCCCCTACTGTTGTTTTTTTACTATGACATCATTGACAGTGGGAGATCTATTAAGCTGCATTCACGCGCGGATCTCTTTTGAAATATAAGAAGTAATGTGGTTTGTCTTGTCCGTTTAATACCTTAAGACATAACTGGCTGTGTTTACATAAATTTTGCATCATTTTGAGACGCAAGCACATTAAACACTTACACGGAGTCGTGCACACACAGCCGCCTGTGCGAGCAGTCTACACAAACAAAGCGCGCGTCAGCAGTTGAAATTGAAAGCACCCTTCTGTTAGCGAGGTTCATATTTTAAATATATGAGTCCACTGCATTCCAAACCACATAAATGATGGATTCGTAGAGCATTTGTAAGGTAAATACAGACGGGCGAGACCGCACACTTCAAGTGTAACATCAAACAAAGCATGCGTATCTCACAGCGCATCCTGTGCAATGAAGCCCGCGAATGTCGTTGTAATTCGCTTCAACCTTTCCTAACTTTGAAAGATTATTTTACGGAAGGTTCCAGTGGTGTATGTGTGTGAGGAATTGGAAGCAAGCAGAATACGGGTGTTTCTAAAGCAAACTCCTCGTCATCGCACATCTGATTAAAAACTATAAGCTCAAAATCGATTCTGAAATTCTCAGAATCGATCCAGAATCGTTGGAGAGAGAAACGCGATGCATCGATTTTTTTCTCCCACCCCTACAACTAACCCTGTGTTAGTTTGTGCCCTGCACTTCTCTATACATTTTATTAAGTGATTCATTTAAGTGTGCGTCTCTGCACACAACAGTGTTTTATTACTGAAAGAATTTACCTTTTTTGAATGCCTTGAATCATTGATTCACTGATCCATTCATAAAAATAGTTCCTGAATGAATCAGCAGTTTTTAATGAATTGATTGAATAAATGATTTAATGGCTCAGTCATTAAGATAGTGGCTTGCTGCCACCTACTGGTAATTTTAGTCTCATTTTTAAAAGTATCATTCTATTTTTTTTTCTATCATTACATATTTTTGTGTTCATTTTTTGTGTATATATTTAAAACATTAATTTCATAATATTATTTATTTGTAAGTGCAAATTATAAATAATTATACTTGTCCCTTTAAAGAAAATTAAGCCACTTATGCCAAGTTCACACTTTTTTTCACTCGCCGACAGGTTTTGATAAATCGCCGACAAATGCCCGAAATTGGAGGCAAAACGGTGCTTGTTCACGCGAGTGACAATCGCGCAGTGTGAATTATCAAAGACGTAATCTGATAATCCTGCTGTGTGAATGAGTTCTGCCTGAAAAATACATCGCCGATTACCTAAAGCCAATGAGAGAGCAAGTTACAGGGCAGAGGGAAGTTCAAGGAGGACTTTTTTATATTATTTTTATTATTATACAAAGCGATTAGCCATTTACAAACAACGTGCCTACATTTTTGCATTAGAATATACAGAACAGGTAGGCTACATGAAGATGAAGAAGGGGCTTTTTCCTGTAAATAATATTATTCTATAAAGGACAAAAGATTTATTGCATTTTTCTTTTTCATCACTTTGAGGGCTTTTATAGGCTATAAGAAATAAACTCATTATAAAATGCACAAAACGGTGGTATCACTTTCAAGTAGGCTATTTAGATTTGTGTAAATAAAAATTTTCCCAGCAGAAGTACACAGTAAAATCCCCAGTGTTAAATCAACACTGCTTCAGAGTGTATTTGGTCCCACTCCAAATAGTGTTAAAGTAACACTGATCCAGAGTTAAAGTTAATGAGATAATTATGTGATTAATTAAGTGCTGATTGAGCATTAGTGATGAACACCTGCTGTTAACAAACAGAATCACTGAAGAAAAAGAGAAACACAAGAACTACAACTGACTTCAGACACAGCTTTAGATGAAATCAACTGAAATAAAAGACATTAAATCTCTCAAGATCTCAGCAGAGGTGGAACAACTCCACAAACAGCATCACCAGCTTCACTCATGATTGACTTTATCTCTGTCAGATGTCTACAGAGGCTCTTATTGAGAATTATCAGAGGTTTAAATGTTGATGCTTTATTGGTTAAAAACAATGCCACCATCATGGAGATCAGTATTTACTTTGGTTGGGCTCTTGACCCTTGACTTGTTGTGTTAGATTTTACTTAGCAACAGCACATATGTTGTTGTAAAGCAGAGAGAACAGTGCTTTACACTGAGCACATAATAGCTGCTTCTATGTGGTGAGGAAATCATTGTGAACTGACCAGATGTGTTTTTTTTTTCTTCTACCATTTATATATTTAGGGTTTGCACAACTAACTCTCTGATACTACAGCATAAGAACAAAACTTTGCAGCCAACAGTTCTCTTAAATGATTTGAAATCCAAGTGCATAAAATTTTTCAAACAACTGAGTCATATAGACACACACAGACATCAAGAATAAGCATATGAATCTCAACAATGGTGACAATCAACAAAACGTTTCACACTGCAATGCATGCTGGGTAACACCATAGTAAAAACTCCCATCGTGCTCTGCAGTATGAATATTTATTGTCACCACTGTTGTAGATCGTATGATGAGTGTTCATGTCTAAAAGCTTGACCTGAAGCTTCTCATAGTTGAAGTGTTATAGTGCCATATACATATACACATATATACATATGTATGTATGTATGTTTATAATGTACAGTAAGATTATTGTGACCAGGGCCGTTCCAAGCACCTCATCTGAACTACTCCAAAATTTATAACATTCTAAATCAACACTTGGAGGTGATGAATACTATATTAAGGCAATTATAATACTGCATTTTATGCGTGTTCTTCGAGCCTGTCTATGAACGCGCCACACACAGGATAACACAAGGACATCTCTTCCAACGTGTTCCTGTGGCTCAGTGGTAGAGCATTGCGTTAGCAGCGCAGAAGGTTGTGGGTTCGGTTCCCAGGGAACACTCATACTGATAAAACATGTATAGCCTGAATGCACTGTAAATCGCTTTGGATAAAAGCGTCTGCTAAATGTAAATGTAAAATTTTGTCCGCGTGTGTTCAGAGATTAGAATATAAAGCTTACTAAATGTTTTTCATATATTAGTGCTAAGACCCAGAATCTGCCCCGCCTAAATTTACGGCCAGGAGCCGCTGATTTAAACGTGAAAAACGTCTGAAGGTCATTTTTCTCTCTTCTTTGAGATCGTCACCATTGAACGGTGTTATTTTAATGATATCCAATAGAGAGCAGACACCTGTCGCTAAGCACAGGTAAGGGCGTGACGCGTGAGGTCGCCATGGAAATGATGCTTATATAAATCTGGTGTAAATGATCTCAGATCATCACTTTCATCATTCAACATTCATCCTGTTGCCGTTTCTCAACTAACAAAAGCTCTTCATTCTTTTTATTTGTTCATTTGTTTTTGTAATAATCTAATGTGAAGTGATCTTAATTGGATGTGTATTACTGATCATCAGAGACCTAGGCTATAGCTTTTCATATTGCAGAACAATACTTTGATGCCTTAAATATCGACAGTTGGCAACGGTTCGTGTGTGTGTTTAACAGAAGAGATTTGGAACAAGTGAGTAATTAAATTATGACTATTTTTGTTTATTTTATTTGTATGTTACACTGAAAAAAATGATTCATTGAATTTAATCAATTTTTTTAAGGTAAGTGGTTGCAATCAATTTATTTTAGCTACATTTAAATAAACTAATTTAGTTGAACGTTAGAAAACTAAAAAAATTGAGTAAATTCAATGAATCATTTTTTTCAGTGTATTTGTATTTATTTTTTAACTGTTCCTTTAATAAGCAGGCTGGTTAAACATCACAAGTTTTGTTTTAGTCCCTGAAATGTACAAATATAAAGATATATATATGAGAATATGTAGGATACCTACTATGTTTCTATTGGCCAGTATATGTGGAGTGAAATGACCACAAAAAAAAAAAAAAAGGTAGCGTATTAATTTTATTATTAAACTTATTTTTTTTTTCCTGGCCGTCTAGTTCTGGAGTTGAGATTAATGTGTATTAATACTTTAAAGCACAACTGCTCACACTCCTGAAAATGTGATGCTGCTCTGCGACACTCGAGGGAGTATGATTTGTTTCAGGAGATGAGAGGTAATGGTGAACAAGATCCACCTTCACTAGGTGAATTACTGAAAGTAAAAAGACGCCATTTTCAGGGGTTTAAATCTTATAACACAAGATAATTAACGGCCCCATATTTCGTGGTATAGGTTCAGAACATATTCTTCTGGTAACTTTAAAATGGTCTGCTTTTCGTCTTTCTGTTATTGTTTATGTGATAGGCTTGAAACCTGGATCGCTACAGTTTTTGTGCAAGCTGACTGAACAAATGGCAGAAACGACGATTAAGCAAATCATCTTGATATTAGGACTTTGTTTTAATATTATAACATTTGCATGTATATTTTTGTTTTTATAAACTAAATAATATACTGATCATCATCTAAAATTGTTCTGTATCCTATGACATCAATAAAAGGTTTGACGATAAAATATTTTGAGTTTGAAGATATTTTAATGCAGCTAGTGGAAAAATATTTGTTTTTTTTTTTGTTTTGTTTTTTTATGCACTTCCCATCTAAATTATTTGCTGGACAGACACCTGCCAGCCCCAAGCTTATTGCCCAGTATTTCAAAGATTGGTTCTTGGCTTTGAACTGAAGCATCTAAAAGATGATCAAGCTCACCGGTCTTTTGACAAACCCTCATATGTTAATGACAAGAAGCTAATAGAGTAATCTAGTGCAGCGGTTTTCAACTCCAGTCCTCGCGCCCCCCCGCTCTGCACATTTTGCATGTCTCTGTTGTTTAAACACACCTGATTCAGATCATCAGCTCATTAGAAGAAAGTTCCATGAATGAACTGTGTTCCGATTGACATGCTCCCTACACAGTGTTCATTGCTCCCTACTCCCTAAGCATGAGAAATCCGTTGACGTTTACTTCACTTCGGAACTTATTTATTCACGGATTTGCGCTACGCCAGCGTCATCACACACAGACGAAACTTACTAGTGAAGTGTGACAAAATATACCTCTGTAAATAAATCCAATTTAAATTCACGTCTCGCACACTTCAATGCCCTTTGGATGGAACATATACGCTCGCTTCGAACTGGAATGATGGCGGAATATCCTGTGAAGTCCACTTCGCAGGGCACTTACGGTCGAATAGAACAAAGGTCTGAAGTGAAGAGAGCAACATACAAAATGTGCAGAGCGGGGGGGCGCGAGGTGGGTTGAGTCTCTGAATCTATGCAATCTCTACACAGTACAGATCATCATTGCCATCATCCTCATTTCCAACGACACAAGAAAGACAACAACAGATCACTGAGAAAAAGTGAAAATGTCTGAAGATACAACAAACATTGAAGAAATTATGTTTGATATAAAAGGGGGTTACAAGAAAAACGAAGGTAATGTTTTCACTTTAAATTTACACTTCTTTTTTTTACACAAATAACATTTTAGTGAAATAAAATAATTACAGTGAAAATAAACAAATAAAACAAATATATAAATGATACTTGTAATTTAAACAAATAAATAAATATCTACTGTATCTGTATAAACCAGTTTGAAGACTGTAATAAGGTGTCAGTAATCTTTTTGTGGCATTTTTCTCTTAGTTTATCACTGGGCACTGGGCAAAAAAAAAAGTTGTTGAACGAACTTAAAAAAAATAGAGTAAACTTTTCCACGAAATTTAATTACATTTTTCCACCAAAATATAATTTGTTTGAAATGATTTGTTGTAATCTTGTTGTATAAACTTAAATTCCTTCAGTGAAGACTACAAAAAAAAAATTGGTCATGCCTACTAGATAAAGTTTTGCCATGCCATGCCTGTGCACAAAACAACAGCAGGGCACAGTAAAATATAAAATATGATAAGCAAATAAAGAAATATACATACAACAGATAAATTAGGTATATACATACAAAATAGACAATGTAAATAGGCAAATTATATATGTAATAGTTGCAATCCAGCCGCTACATTGTGATTTTAACATCAGTAGCCTACACTCAAAAAAATAATTCATTGGATGAATTGTAATTGAGTTGGGCCAACTCAATTGAGTGAGTAGCTCCAGAGTGCACGCTGGACGATGGGGCGGGGCGACATATTTGGGCGGGGCGACACGTGTCGCTCCGCCCACCCCCAATTCTATTGGTTTATAACACGGCAGAGCTTATTGGTGTAGACCCGAGCATGCATTCCTTTGTGTACGATTTTGTAATTGATTTGGCCATATTACAGAAATATTATGTGCTAACTCTAGAATCATAGGCCTATCTTAATTATTATCTGTTTAGTAACCATGGTAATTTTAGTCAGATGAAGTCATCGTTTACAAATAAACACTTGATGACAGCAGCTCCGGGTTCTTCAGGTTCATTCATATTTCCTTGAGGATCGGCAGGCCGCGGATCAGCACTAAATTGGGATTTTATACGCAAATTATGATAATTTAGATGCATTTTAGAGATGGACAAACACAAACATAAGCGGCTGATTTTACGTTTTAAAGCACAACCGTTTTTGTTGTTGTTTAAAGAGATGTTACGTTGCTCAATGCGTCACAAACTTGTAGGTTAATAAAATGTTTTCATGGCAAGCAGTGTTTCCTTGTTTATATCTTAATAAAATATTTGAGCCTATATTGATTCTCTTACAATTTTAAAGGTTCCTATAGTAAATAAGTGCCCATGACATCAGATATTAAAAATCCCATTTCTGTATCCACATCCTCATTATGTGCGTGTTAATCTGTGTACGAGATTAATTTAGATTCAGTTATTAACACTCGATCATTGTAGCCATATAGACCTGCATAACTATCGAATATTAAATCACTCAGAGCTGTAAATATGTGGAATAGGTACATGAGCACTTTTAATGAGTAAAAGAGCCCTTCTCTGTGATTAATATTTTTTTTATTTATTAAAGACTATAATAACAAGGCCTACTAAAAATCTCAAATCAATATAGTACAGTGATTCCTGGTTCTTTTTAAAGGACTGAGCCACAAAACCAGTAATTGAATTTGTGCATAGTCTATATAGCCTATAAAAGTATGAATAAAAATGTTGCAGAGAAAATTAACATTTATTGCTTAAATACGCACTAGCACATTAATAATAATATTTGCTGTAGGTCATATTTATTAACAGCTGTTTTAGTAAACAAAAAAAAAACATTTAAAATAGGCCTATATGCAAAATAATAATAATAATAATAATTGTTTCAGCAAGGTTTTTATTCCCATTATCCACACATAAAACCTCAGTTCATGCTGATGGACTATTTGGTATTATTGTCTTATTTGTCACCGCAGTTGTTCTTTAAAATAAAACCATTTGCAGGTTTGTCTTAATGAACTACAGTGTATTATCATCGTAAGTTTTTGCTTATCCACCGATCCTAAAATAAAGAATATGGCTACATATAAATATACATTATACAAAACAGCTTAATCTCAAACAGTGGATCATTTTTATCAACATCGCCCAGCTAAAACTGCTCAATGTTTAAGTATCTGCTTCTGTGAAAAGTGCAATAATATCTGACTTCATTTAACGTGCAACCCACCTGTTGAGATTGAGGACCACTATTTAAGTTCATCACACAGAAACATAATTAATATTTCTCATAGGGGAGGCTATTTATAGCATAGGTAGGACTATATCATGGCCACGAATTAAGAATTTGTTCCCCAGACTTAATTCGTGATCCGCTCATATTACACAGCTCTGTTCTGCCCGAAGTACTGAAGTAGGCTACTCGGAGATGCCGCCACCAAGCGTTTGATAGGAACTTAATCTTACTAATTCGTCATAAGTTTAAAAAAAACACATTTGCTAATTCGAACTAAAATCGCTGTTGTTAGCACTTAATATTTCTGTAGTACAGCCAAACAGCGTAGATCATTCATAAAAACGGATATAAAGGAATGCTCATGCGCAAACCTCTACACCAATAAGCTCTGCTGTATCATAAACCAATGAAATTGGGGGTGGGCGGAGCGACACGTGTCGCCCCGCCCAAATGTGTCGCCCCGCCCCATCGTCCAGGGTGCACTCTGGAGTACTTGAATTGAGTAGCTCCAGAGTGCACCCTGGACGATGGGGCGGGGCGACACATTTGTGCGGGGCAACACGTGTCGCTCCGCCCACCCCCAATTCTATTGGTTTATAACACGACAAATCTTATTGGTGTAGACCCGAGCATGCGCATTCCTTTGTGTACGATTTTGTAATTGATTTGGCCATATTACAGAAATATTATCTGCTAACTCTAGAATCATAGGCCTATCTAAATTATCTGTTTAGTAACCATGTTAATTTTAGTCAGATGAAGTTTACAAATAAACTCTTGATGACGGCACCTCCGGGTTCTTCAGGCTGAATAGCGCTTCATTCATATTTCCTTGAGGATCGACAGGCTGGGGATCAGCACTAAATTGGGATTTTATACTCAAATTATGATAATTTAGATGCATTTTAGAGATGGACAAACACAAACATAAACATAAGCGGCTGATTTTACGTTTTAAAGCACAACCGTTTTTGTTGTTGTTTAAAGAGATGTTACGTTGCTCAATGCGTCACAAACTTGTAGGTTAATAAAATGTTTTCATGCACTGTAAAACCCAATAAGTTAGGGTAACTCAAACCGTTTGAGTAAACCGATTGCCTTAAAAACCTGACAAGTTATGTTAACTCAAACCATTTGAGGAAACTGGTTGCCTTAAATATTTAAGTTTATAAAACTAACAGTTATGAGTGCTCTGAACTTATTTCAGTTGAGTTCACTAAAATAAGATAAACATTGCAATTAAGTAATTAATTGATTAATTGAGTGATAATTGTGCATTAGTGATGAACACCTGCTGTTAACACACAGAATCACTGAAGAAAAAGAAACAAGAACAACAACTAACTTCAGACACAGCCTTAGATAAAACCAACTGAAATAAAATACATTAAATCTCTCAAAATCTGATTAAACAACCCCACAAACAGCATCACCAGCTCCACTTATTAATAACCAGACTGACTTTATTTCTGTCAGACATCTACAGAAGATCTTATTGAGAATTAACTAAGGTTTCGATGTTGATTTAGTTTCATTTGAAGTAACCATGTTAGAGACCAGTGTCTGCTTTAGTTGAGCTCTTGACCCTTGACTTCTGTGTTTGTGGGGGTTTTTTCTGGTTGTTGTAACCATGTGTTCCTTGAACATATTTGCTATAACTCAAAAGCCCAGAGAAAATGATCAGTAGTTGGTGTTGTCATGTATTTATAATGACAATCATCTGTTAGTGAACTGATCTCATTGAGAGTAAACATAGACTCATTGTGTGTCTAATCTCTGGTTAAATAGATGTTGTATTGATTATAGTAAAAGTGATTCTAAGAGCCAGTGATTCTGTGACCGTCAGTTAATATAAAGGACTTTCCAAACAGTTTGTTCACAAAAAGTTTTCATCTATGGTAGCAACTAGACTCACACAGACATCAAGAATCAGCTTATGAACCTCAACAATGGTGTCCATTAAAAAAAAGAAAAAAAAGAAATCATGCAGCAATGCATGCTGGGAGCCATGGATGAGTTTTGTATTTATTTTTATTTTTTTTAATGGTCACCATTGTTGAGGTTCATAAGTTGATTCTTGATGTCTGTGTGAGTCTAGTTGCTACCATAGATGAAAACTTTTTGTGGACAAACTGTTTGGAAAGTCCTTTATATTAACTGACAGTCACAGAATCACTGGCTCTTAGAATCACTTTTACTATAATCAATACAACATCTATTTAACCAGAGATCAGTTCACACAATGAGATCAGTTCACTAACAGATGATTGTCATTATAAACATAACAACCAACTACTGATCATTTTCTCTGGGCTTTTGAGTTGTAGCAAATATGTTCGAGGAACACATGGTTACAACAACAACCAGAAAAATCAAGATCATAGAAGTCAAGGGTCAAGAGCTCAACTAAAGCAGACATTGATCTCTAACATGGTTACTTCAAATGAAACTAAATCAACATCTAAACCTTAGTTAATTCTCAATAAGATCTTCTGTAGATGTCTGACAGAAATAAAGTCAGTCTGGTTATTAATAAGTGGAGCTGGTGATGCTGTTTGTGGGGTTGTTTAATCAGATTTTGAGAGATTTAATGTATTTTATTTCAGTTGATTTCATCTAAGGCTGTGTCTGAAGTCAGTTGTAGTAGTTCTTGTGTTTCTCTTTTCTTCAGTGATTCTGGTTGTTAACAGCAGGTGTTCATCACTAATGCTCAATCAGCACTTAATTAATCACTTAATTACTTAACTGCAAGTTTTAAAACTTACATGGTTTAAGTCAAGGGGAATTTGTTTACTCAAACGGTTTGAGTTACCCTAACTTGTTGGGTTTTACAGTGTGGCAAGCAGTGTTTTCTTGTTTATATCTTAATAAAATATTTGAGCCTATATTGATTCTCTTACAATTTTAAAGGTTCCTATAGTAAATAAGTGCCCATGACATCAGATATTAAAAATCCAATTTCTGTATCCACATCCTCATTATGTGCGTGTTAATCTGTGTACGAGATTAATTTAGATTCAGTTATTAACACTCGATCATTGTAGCCATATAGACCTGCATAACTATCGAATATTAAATCACTCAGAGCTGTAAATCTGTGGAATAGGTACATGAGCACTTTTAATGAGTAAAAGTTCCATGTGATTAATATTTTTTTTATTTATTAAAGACTATAATAACTAGGCCTACTAAAAATCTAAAATCAATATAGTACAGTGATTCCTGGTTCTTTTTAAAGGACTGAGCCACAAAACCAGTAATTGAATTTGTGCATAGTCTATATAGCCTATAAAAGTATGAATAAAAATGTTGCAGAGAAAATTTACATTTATTGCTTAAATACGCACTAAAGCACATTAATAATCATATTTGCTGTAGGTCAGATT
Organism: Aspiorhynchus laticeps; assembly: GCA_023376895.1. NCBI lineage: Eukaryota > Metazoa > Chordata > Actinopteri > Cypriniformes > Cyprinidae > Aspiorhynchus > Aspiorhynchus laticeps. Next base: position 52,119,780 of record CM041797.1, on the reverse strand, counting down.
TAATAACAGCTGTATTAGTAAACAAAAAACATTTAAAATAGGCCTATATGCAAAAAAATAAATAAATAAATAGTTTCAGCAAGGTTTTTATTCCCATTATCCACACATAAAACCCCAGTTCATGCTGATGGACTATTTGGTATTATTGTCTTATTTGTCACCGCAGTTGTTCTTTAAAATAAAACCATTTGCGGGTTTGTCTTACTGAAACAGTGTATTATCATAGTAAGTTTTTGCTTATCCACCGATCCTAAAATAAAGACTATGGCTACATATAAATATACATTATACAAAACAGCTAAATCTCAAACAGTGGATCATTTTTATCAACATCGCCCAGCTAAAACTGCTCAATGTTTAAGTATATCTGCTTCATGTACTGTGAAAGTGCAATAATATCTGACTTCATTTAACGTGCAACCAGGGGCGGACTGGCCATCGGGAGAACCGGGAGAATTCCCGGTGGCCTGGCAGCCAATTTGGCCCGCTGCCCTGCATTTTTCCTTTTTTTTTTTATAATTTATTATTATTTTTTTATATTGTTTGTTTTTGTTGCCTACCGAATTTACTAAAGTGATTATTTCCGAATTCGCAATTCAATAATAAAACTCTAATAAAAATCATGTCTTGACTGGTAATGCGATTCACCTCGCGCGCGCTCCGCGTATCCGCGCGTCCGCCAAAAGGACGCGAGACTCTAGAATGGAGTGGAAGCGCCCAGGTGGAGCAGAGAGGCAAAACTGTCCTGTTCAGGGCTTCAAGTGCGGGTCAGTTACATCTGTAAATAGACTATTGTAGTTTTATCTTTGTTTACTTAGTTAAACATTAAACTGCTAGCAAATGTTAGTAGTAGCTTAACAAAACTTAACAAAAGGACATAATTACTATTGTAAATAGAAGAAATTTAGCAGACAAATATTCACAGTTTTATAATGGGTTTAGGAGGAGTTATGGCAGACAACAACACAACCCTTAGGAAAATTAACCGTGGTTTTACTAAAAATAAAACCAAAAAACATGGTTACTATAGTTAAACCATGGTAACCACAAATTAATACTTTTTCCGCGGTTGCAAATGATATAGTTTCACCATGGTATTTGTAATAAAACTCTGGTTATACAAATAGTAATCAATCCACCAAAAACATGGTTACTTTTACCATAGGCCTAATTATACCATGGTTAATTGTCCTTAGGACAAAACATGACCCATGATAATGCAAAAACATATTCGATTTTAAGATTGTTCTATAAAGATATATTCAAGATGAATTATTGTGCTATTATTGTGCTAATTTTGACAAGATAAAACAATAATGTAATACTTATTTTTTTTCTAAAATAAATGTATACTATGTGCAAACAAATTACAATGAAGTGGCTGTTTTGCAACAAGGTGCTGGAAGAGTGACAGGTGCAAGAAAATGAGTGAAAAAAGTAAACATACACATGAGAGAGAGAGAGATGTCAGGGAATATGAAGAGACTAAAAAGGAAAATGGAAGTTCAAAAGATAAACTTTAATTATTTTGCATGGCCCCAGCCTAGGAATTGAAACTTTTTTATGCAATGATGATGATGGCCATACAAAAACATATTGTTGTCCGGTTTCAAAATTTGTTGTGGGTGTATGGGATGGCCTGGATGAGAGTGAGATTTCCCGGCCTGAAATTTTGTCCCAGTCCGCCCCTGCGTGCAACCCACCTGTTGAGATTGAGGACCACTATTTACGTTCATCACACAGAAACATAATTCATATTTCTCATAGGTGAGGCTATTTATAGCATAGGTAGGACTATATCATGGCCACGAATTAAGAATTTGTTCCCCAGACTTAATTTGTGAGCCGCTCATATTACACAGCTCTGTTCTGCCCGAAGTACTCGGAGATGCCGTCACCAAGCGTTTGATAGGAACTTAATCTAACTAATTCGTCAGAAGTTAAAAAAAAAACACATTTGCTAATTGATTCTAACTAAAATCGCTGTTGTTAGCACTTAATATTTCTGTAGTACAGCCAAACAGCGCAGATCATTCATAAAAACGTATATAAAAGAATGCTCATGCGCAAACGTCTACACCAGTAAGCTCTGCTGTATCATAAAGTGCGGAGCGACACGTGTCGCCCCGCCCAAATATGTCGCCCCGCCCAAATATGTCACCCCGCCCCATCGTCCAGGGTGCACTCTGGAGTACTTGACTCAATTACATCAAATATAGTTTAAATGAAATTGATACATTGATGAAATGATGTTTTTATGCTTGCTAAAACATTTAACCAGATAATAAATTGTTTCTAGACTCAGAATAAATTACTTGTTGAATTTACTTAACTTTAGGCATTAGCCAACTTGTTTGATGATATTGTTACATCCATGGCATGCCCATAATTGTTTCCCTTTTATTAAAACAACTATGCATCATCTAGCTGGTCCTCAACCCAAGCACATGCTCTACACTTTACCACAATGGTAACCCCCCAAAACACTAACATACCAGAAACTCTTTTAAATACAAACATAAAAGAGCATTAAACATTAACAAGCCTCCCAAATTGATCATCTAAATAAAAAATGCCTAAAATAACATTTTATTTCAAGATTTACTCTCCTTATCCAGCCCTGTGCAAATCATGATGGGAAGGGGAAATCCACTTCCTACACAGTAAAATCCTGAGGGAGTTAAATTAACACTGCTTGGAACATACATGGTCCCACTCTAAAAGAGTGTTAAAGTAACACTGAAGCAGTGTTAAAGTTAATGAGATAATTATGTGATTAATTAAGTGCTGATTGAGCATTAGTGATGAACACCTGCTGTTAACAAGCAGAATCACTGAAGAAAAGAGAAACACAAGAACTACTACAACTGACTTCAGACACAGCCTTAGATGAAATCAACTGCGTTTGCTTTAGTTGGGCTCTTGACCCTCAACTTTTTAACATTGTTTTCTCTCTATACTGTAATTTTGTTTATGAAGCACATTTTTTATGGCAAAAGAAGCCAAGAGAAAATGAAATTAGTTTATGTTGGCTATTATTTGATAATGACATACTTATCATGTAGTAGCCTGATTCACTGATATCATCAGTAGTGTTGCATAATTCAGTTAATGTTACTGATCTCAACTGCATTTTAATGAAATATGAAGAACTTTAAATACACTTTGCACACCAGTTTAGAACAATTCTGTTTAGACATTCAGACATCAAGAATCAGCATATGAATCTCAACAATGGTGACGATCATCAGACAGATTCATGTTGCATTGCATTCTGGTTGCACCAATCATAACTCATCCATGGCTCCCAGCATGCATTGCGACATGAATAAATTATGCAGCTGCATTGTCTTAGTATTTGTTATTCTTACTTTCACCATTGCTGAGACTCACATGCTGATTCTTCATGTCTGTGAGTGCCAGAATGGAAGCTTCTTTATGAGCCATACTTATAAAAGTGGTTTATAAAGTTTTCTCACATTGTCATTTCATAGTACTGCAATGATATAGAAATCATAAAAGCACTACAGATTTAGGTAAAATGCAATCAGAAACTCAGACACAAAGTAATTTCATCATATTTACTTGCCATCACATATGTGTTTTATAAACACAGTTGTAACAGCTAAAGAGAAACTTGTATTTAAAAAGTCAAGGGTCAAGAGGCAACTAAAGCAAACACTATTCACCAAAACGGTAATTTGAAAAAACAAAACCAAGCAACAAAAACACCATCTAAACCTTAATTCTCAGTAAAGAATTAAGATAATCCAGAAATAAAGGCTAACTTGTTAGTAATGCATGAAGCTGTTGCTGTTTGTGGAGATGATTAATCATCTTCTACTGAGATTTTGAGAGATTTAATGTCTTTTATTTCAGTTGATTTCATCTAAGGCTGTGTCTGAAGTCAGTTGTAGTAGTTCTTGTGTTTATCTTTTCTTCAGTGATTCTGTTTGTTAACAGCAGGTGTTCATCACTAATGCTCAATCAGCACTTAATTAATCACTTAATTATCTCATTAACTTTAACACTGCTTCAGTGTTACTTTAACACTCTTTTAGAGTGGGACCATATATGATTCGAGCAGTGTTAATTTAACACTCAGGATTTTACTGTGTAGTTACACAAGTAAAATCATTTATGTTCTTTCAAAATGAAAATATTGAGTTGAGCTAAAACGCAACTGTTTCGAGTCAGTTTAACACAATGCAATTGTATAAATGGGAAACCTAACATAATGGTGTTAAATGAAAATGTTTTTTTTAAATAAACTGAACAGTGTTGGAGAATCATTTTTTTGAGTGCAATACCCCCACCAAATTAATTAATTAATCACGCTTTTAGAAGCTCGTAACCAAATGGAAACGCATTTATGCGAATAAACCTTCCATCACTTTATTTCTCATATAATCCACCTTCAACTTTCGCAGTAGCCATATTATGCAAAGTTTATGTGCATTTAAAGCGTTTCCATTCTGTTTATAGTCTACGCACTAATGCTCATCAAAATAGATGGAGTGTGATATCTTTAGCTTGTTGGAGGACCATGTATCCCGAGATGAAAATGTCGGATCGCAGTAACTTTTGTTCTTAAAGCTAAAGACAAATACGGGAGAACACACTCAGCATTCAGCACTCGTTTCAGTGGCTTGGTGTCAGTAATGGTCGCACGAGCACCACAGTTACCGACTTCTGCAATTTAATTATAGTTCAAGAGAATCAAGCTACTGTAATGTTTATGTAGCATTAGTAAATTAGTACCGCTAAACATTTTAATAATAAAAAGAGCATACAATTAGTTTAATGAAGTGAACAAACTTTCTCATTCTAACATTTATTTAAAACTATCACTTGTGAACCCTCGCTAATACTGCGTATTGTATAGAATACAATATATACTTTTTTTTTCTTCTTTAAGCTGAAAGAAAATATTTTTAACAAAATTATTTCTAATAGACAAAAAAAAATGTCCCTCCGCAGAGAAAAGACGGACAAAAATCACTGAGGATTTGGGGAACGTCAGACAGAAATACTGCCTAGACTTTTCAAAGGACATCATGAAGGCAAGTGAAGCATCAGAATGGAAAGAAGAAAGTTTCATGTATATAGTAAATTTAGCTTATTGCAAACAGAAATCATCTCATTTCAGTCAAATGAATAGCCTACATGTTTAATTGCCAGCTTTGATTACATGGTTGGAGTGAGATTGACTTGGGCTATATCACACATCACACATGAACGTAACTGATAGCCCTTTCACTTTCAACACTAGCGTACAGTAAGACCTAATAAAATATACAATGCAAACAATAATCATCATTTTTGTTGTACAACAATTAATATTTTTACCTTTTGTTTTTGAACAGATACCATTTAAGTTCATCACTGATTTAATTTCCAAATACATATTCTCAGTTAAAGTTAAATTTAAACCATCTTGTTTCAAGATAAATATTTTAAACAGCAATTGAAGTCAGTCTTTAATAATTTATAATTAAACTAAGAACTTCACACAAGCCCATAATAAATGTCACATTGAAATGTGTCGTTATATTTGCGAAATAACTCCAGATTATATCCGTTTGCTTTCTGCTTCTGACAGTTTTCTCTAGCTCAGTTTCTATAAAGCGTTTTTCTGTCCTGCAGATCTTCAATGACCCCGTTCATGGTCACATTGAGCTGCACCCGCTGCTGGTGAAAATGATTGATACTCCTCAGTTTCAGAGACTCCGATACATCAAACAGCTGGGAACGAAATATCTGGTGTATCCGGGCGCCACTCACACTCGCTTCGAACACTCACTTGGGTAACTTTGCCCTCTTTTTGGAGACTGGACCTTTGCATTGTTTTTCCTTGAAATACACTAATACTGTTTGTGTTTGCGTGTGTAAGCGTGGCGCATTTAGCAGGATGTCTTCTCAAGACTCTACATGAGAATCAGCCAGAACTCAACATTACCAAACAGGATTTCCTGTGTGTTCAGATCGCTGCCCTGTGCCATGACATGGGTGAGTACCAAACATTCATGTGAATATTTACATAGAACATCTTTAAAGAAATCGTTAAAAGCAAACTGTGAGTACCAAACATTCATGTGAATATTTACATTGAACATCTTTAAATAAATCGTTAAAAGCAAACTGGTGTGTTGGTTTAAACAGTTTATTTTTATTTATTTTTATTTTCCTATAGTCAACACATGGACAATGGGGTAATAATTTGCAGTGTCCACTTTATTTCCCTTATGGGTCTCTTTTAAGGGTTTCATTTTATTTTATTTTATTGTATTTTTATTATTATTATTTTAGAAGAATGAGATTCATAATTTAACTTATAAAAACAATAATGATGTATAAAAAACATGTTACCTTCTCCTTTCAGGTCATGGTCCGTTCTCTCATTTGTTTGATGGCATGTTCATCCCTGAAGTCCAGCCTGGTAAGTGTCTGAGTTTTCTCACTTCAGTGATTTCAGCTTGGCATTTAAGCAAGCAATAATCAATATTTATTAAAGCTGTTGAACATGTAAATAAACGCATTTAATGCTAAACCACAAGCAAGGCAAATATATAATGTATGCAACTGAAAGAAAGATGGAGATCAAAATATTTTGCCATTGCTCAATAATTGTTGTGGTCTTTATTAAATCAATGTAGTAGTTTGTGTTTGTGTGTGTGTGTGTGTGTGTGTGTGTGTGTGTGTGTGTGGAGACTGACAACTGTGTAAATGAGTCAGTGCATGTATATGCACATTATTAAATCTGCCTTACATAATACCTAAAATCTCTCTACATTGGCTGACAATTTCTGCCCATCCCTTAAAATATAATCCCCTGTACTTTTTAAACTTGATGAAATTACAGATTTAACTGGAATCTCATATTTCTGAAAAACACAAATATTCCTAGATTTCCATAGTGCATCTTTAAAAACATTTATAATTGCCCACCACCGTATCCATTTTTTACAATGAACCTTTTCCAATTCTCCATACCAAATATCACCTTCGCTTGGCACTCTGTACAAATTTTGTAACCATAATCGAATAGAAACCCAAACCTTCTGGGCGTAAGCACATTCCCACAAACAATGTCTTATTGTCTCTTCTTCTCCACAGTTTACTCTAGGACACAGAGAAAGACGAGAACAACCTCTCCTCTTCAAAAAGGCCCGGGTAGGTAAACAGTTTAGTACAGCTTGCCAAGCGATGTCCTTATGGGAATTAAACAAGAAATCATCATTTACATTCCTCCAAACCATAATACATTCTGATTCAATGAGACGACCTACAGGAGTCATTTTAAATACCGCTGGGGATAGCTTTTCCTCTATTAACTGTCTATTTAAACTCCCAATCTGGATGTTAGACCAAGATGTTCTCTTTAATATCTGAATTACCTTATTGTACATAGCTGGTCTAGTTTCTGCATAAGGAGTATTTTGAGGCATTCTCTTATTCCAAATTCTCCCCACTTGTCGGCCTACCCAAAACTTCGCAAAATAACTACTATAAGTAGTCGCTTCTTCGTCTAGGCAAGAGATCAACACAGGAAAGAGAAACATAGCGTCCAATTTAGCTTGTATATCGGGGACCGCTAGGCCTCCTTTCTCGATTTTTCTACATACAATTTCTCGTTTCAACCTCTCCTGATTAGAATTCCATAAAAAACGAAAAATCTTTTTCTTTACCGAAGTTAAAAACCATCTTGGGGCTGGCAAGGTTGCAGCTACAAAAGTAAGAGCTGCTACAATCTGCATTAATAATTAACACTTTACCCCTAAAACTAAGATTTCTTTCCTCCCACTGTTTTATTTTCCAATCCATTTTCAAATGCATTTGGCAAATGCATCGCTACAGAAGCCAAATAAGACAAATGATTAATAATAAGAGTTAAGAGCCCAACTAATGGAAACACCAGTCACCATTATGGTGACTTCAAATGAAACAAACGTTAGATTTAAACCCATGTTAACTCTCAATAAGAACTTCTGTAGACCTCTAACAGAAATAAAGTCAGTCTGGTTAGTAATGAGTGAAGATGGTGATGCTGTTTGTGGAGTTGTTTAATCCTCCTCTGCTGAGATCTTCAGAGATGTAATGTCTTTTATCTTCAGTTGATTTCATCGAAGGCTGTGGCTAAAGTCAGTTATAGTTTTTGAGTTTCTGTTTGTCTCTTTTTTTCTGTTCGCTTCTCTTCTTCAATGATTTAGCTTGTTAACAAGCTTAGTCAAGCTGAGAGGACTCTATAAATAATATATGAAGATTTTGTCGCTCAGAAAAGGTCCATTGTGGTTTATTTCTTTGCTCTTGGCTGACATGTGGCGTTGCTATGGCCTGCTTTTGGCCCAGATCTGGCAAACAGGAGCGGTCCGCCCAAGTGCCATCATTCCATGCCACATGTGAACCAGATCATCATTCCAGATGTGCCCAGATGTGGGCCGGATCTGGGCCGACATTATGTTGCTATCTGGGTTACTGGCAGTTGTGGTGAGCCCTCTCTTGGAGTGGTCTCTTGAGCCCTTACCTAGACTGTGCTGTCTCCCCTCTTTGGGTTGTAAGTAGACAGCCCACTCTTTGTGGTCTGGGTAGTTTCAATCGGTCCCCCTTCTGGTAGCCCCTTCCTAGGTACATAGCTATCTGAAGATATCTATGTGCTAGCTCAGTGACTGCTCCCCTTCTTAGGGTCTTTAAATAGTGGTCTCATTGAGCCCGTGTCTAGACAGTGTTACCTCCCTGCTAGTGTTGTAAGTAGATAGCCCACTCTCTGTGGTCTGGGCAGCTCTGCAAGAGGGGCTTGCCTGGCTATCTAGGCTAGCTGTTTATTGTTATTCTGGTCTACAAGCCTTCATAAGACCTTTAGGACATAGCTATCTGAGGATAGCTGTGTTTTAGCTCAGTAGCTAATCTCATTACCTGGGATTTAAGTAGCAATCTGTTTGAGTTCCTCTAGAGGCTTTCTAGTTTAGCCTCTTCAGTGGTCTTGTGTTTCCAGGCTAGTATTGCTCACATTTACATTTACATTTACATTTATGCATTTAGCAGACGCTTTTATCCAAAGCGACTTACATTGCATTCAAGTTACAGTCTTTACATTTTTATCAGCTCTTGCTTTCCCTGGGAATCGAACCCATGATCCTGGCATTGCTAGTGCCATGCTCTACCATTTGAGCTACAGGAAAGCCCCATGCTATGCTCACATAGCATAGCTATCTGAGGATAGTTGTGCTCTTAACTTGGGTGGGATGTTCCCCTTGATCTAAATTGGGTTCCCCCATTTCTGCCAGATTATGTGAGCAGACCAAGGCATCAGTGGAGTGCAGTGGTTTTACTTAAGTACAATTTCTTAGTACTCTTTCCACCACTGCATTTCAGAAGCGGCTCTCTGAGTGCTGATAATTCACAGTATATTGCAGTAGGCTATTTTCTCGAAAACAACAAATATTACCCAGAATGCATTATTTTCTGGTTTAATGGAAAACAGTATGTTACTTTTAGAATTTAGCCATTTTTTACAGCAAAGTTTTACAGTGTACTTAAAGTCTGATAAATGATGGAAACCTTTCCAAAATATGATACATTTTGCAACTTTGCATCTGTGATGATGAATGTTTTATAGTTTATTTTGACATTGACATTTATATCACAATCTCAAGAACCCCCTTGTGAACATCTATTTTTGTTTTTTACCTCGTTGGTAAAACAAAAAAATAACAAACAAAAAAATCTGTGAAATCATGTTTTAATTGATGATTAAAATGACATAATGTCTAAAATCTCTTTTCATTTCTCAGATAACAAATGGCAGGTAAGCATTATTAATTCTCTTATAAATATATCATTATATTTTCCCATACGCTATTTCAAAATCAGTGAGCTACGTAATATATCGAAACAAATATTTAGCAATAGACAACTATATGTTTTCGTTTGGTTCTTGCCTTTTAAATGTCAATATAAACTTATAATTAGAAAAAACTACAACCGTGTTTAGTATGACTGTGTACATTTAATTATACTGTTGATCTTCTGAAGCATGAGGAGGCGTCTGTTCAGATGTTTCACTGCATGAGAAAGAAGAATGGACTGGACAACGTGATGAAGGACTATGGATTGAATCTAGATGAAGACATCATCTTCATTGAGGAATTAATACAGGGACGCAAATCTTCAGATAGTAAGGTAAATAACTGTTGAATGTAATTTTTCTTCCAGTCTTTATCATTATACAATGTTCAAGTTGAATATGTTTTTTTCCATCTTGCAGTGGACAGCGAAGGGAAGACCTGAAAACAAATCTTTCTTGTATGAGATTGTGGCAAATAAACTGAATGGCGTTGATGTGGATAAATGGGACTATTTGTCTCGGTAAGTAGTATTTTAAAAGTATGTTAAAATTGTTTTCTTATTCTCTGGGATTTACAGTCATTGACAGTTTCAATAGTCAAAATGTTATTTAATTTGGCACAGTGAAAAGTCCTGCGACCAATTTTGGGTTCTGCCTCTGAAATGATCAAGAATCACAAACTTTGCTAAATTACATTTTACAGTTGAAAATAAACTAGTAACGTGGCTCATGTATTTCTTCACTGTAAAAAAAAAAAAAAGTTGACCTAACTCAAAAAAATAAGGCAACCTATCACAATCAACTTTTTAAGTTAACTCAACTTAAATGAGTAAAAATATGAACTCTGATCCACACTGAGAAAAATTATTTTGTGATGAAGTAAATACTACATAAAAACAAAAGTAATTTCTACATTAAATAATTTAGTTCAGACAATAATTAAAAAAGTTAAGTAAATTCTATAATATTACTCAATTTAAGCTTGTAGAAATTAAAGTTTGAACTTATAAGTATAATTTACTTAGAATTGTTTGTTATGTTTACAAAGATTCTTTAAGTTATGATCCCGTTTTTCCCAACATGCACTGGGGCATGAATAATTAAAAAGGTAAAAATGTTCACTGTTTTCGAGTTGTATTTACACTATTTTATGGTTGCTTTTGTTGTTAGGTTTAGTAACTTACTGTTTTCTGACATCTGGAGTTAATTTTCTACTCAAAAATGACCCATTCATACTCATACTGATTCATACTGTTTGTTACCATCATTGTGTATGATGTACCAGGTATTTAGGTCTATGTGTTCATTTAGAAAATAATTATAATGAGTGAACATGTTATATTAAATATATGATAAGTTATTTACTTACGTACTTTCATGTTTTAATAGCATGTTTTATTTCAATGCTGTATATATTAAGTAGATTTTATAAACTTTGATTGAGTGAAATGTAGCAGTGCAGTAAGCAGACCAATAGCTGAAGATCTAAAATAAGTTAAAATATTATTTGCGTTCAACTCAATAAATTATATTTTTAATATAAATTAGTTTAAATGTTAAATTAACACAACTTGAAATTACTTAGTAGATTACATCATATTGCGTGTTTTAAGTAAAGAATATTGAGTGAACTCAAATATTTAAGTTCATATAACAAAGATTATCTTTGTTATTTTACTCAAAATAAACAAGTTGGGTTTACTTAAAAAGTATGATGCAAAAAATGTGCATATATATTTTAAGTAAATCTAACACATCAGTTTTACCAGTGCACATGACAGCTAACTGACAGTAACAACAGCAGCAGCAACATACATTAAGCCAGCAAAATGTAAAACAATGATAATATTTTAATAATAATTAACTCAATTTGATAATATTTTAATAATAATTAACTCAATTTGAAAAGTTCTACTAACCAATGTAAAAAAGTGAGAAGCACCCGGCTGCAGCCTGCAGATCAAGGCGGGGCTGCACCTGGGGCGGGGCTGCACGTCACAATGCTTCTCATTGGTTAGTGGCAAAGTAATGACGTCGACGCCGTGGTAAACAGGAAATGCGGTTGAAACATAGGCCTACATGGTATTAATACTTAGTTATATAAAACAAAACTGTGAACCCGTTAATTACTTATACCTGGTAAAAATATATAGTATTGTAAATTTGTTAATTTTTGGAAAACGCTTCATTATGTACATTTTCAAGCAAAAATCCAATTACTGCTTTTGACTCACATTGCAATCACAATGTCAACGAATATAGTTTAAGTGTTAAGTTATTTCTATTCATGTGTTTTGGTCATTTACCACTTATAAGTTATTTATGGTCATTTTTTATGTTAATTTCAGTATATGCTTTACTGTTACTTACATGTATTATTAACGTTTAAATAAAAGTTAATATTCTCAGCAAGTGTCTTAAGATGGTATTAAAATTAATGGTAACACTTCACAATAAGGTTCATTAAACATTAATGTATTAACTAACATGAACTAACCATGAGCAATACAATTGTTATTGTATTTACTAATCTTCATTTACGTTAGTTATTGAAAATACAGTTGTTTGTTTGTTCATGTTAAGAGAGCATTAACTAATGTTAGCAAGATTAATAATGTATTAGTAAATGTTGAGATTAACATTAACAAAGATTAATAAATGCTGTATAAGTGCAGTTCATGTTAACTAATGAACCATATCGTTACCAAATTAATAATTTTTGGATTTACTTGATAATGAAAAGCTTATGGTAAAAATAACAGCATTGTTTGTATATGAATAACACGCCAAGACCATTATTTCCTTGTTATTGAGGTATGAAACAGTTTAATTCTGATAAAGAAAGGTGAAATTTGTACATCTGTATATAACATCTTTTTGTACATATAAATCTCTGGTTAAACATTAACATCCTTTACACACTTTCTTCAGAATCAGATTCAGAAAGAGCTTTTATTGCCAAGTATGCTTGTGCATACAAGGAATTTGTTTTAGTGTCATAAGCTTCCAGTTCACAGAGACAACAAAGACACACAGACAATAAAAATAAGATGAGAATAAAAAAAAAAAAACTTAAATATAAATAAACAAAATAATAATAATAATAATTGAAACAAATGATTGTATATACCGCTGTGCAATAGATGGTAGTATGGGATAGAATACAAGGATATACATGGAGGTGGTAGCAAATAAATATAAGGTCATTACACATTGTTATTGCATAATGGGGGGGGGGGGCATTTAACTGTTCATTAGTTGGGTTGCCTGGGGAAAGAAACTGTTATAATAAATACATGTACTAATAAATACAACAACAGCTGAGAGTATTAACATTCTGAACACTGTACGCACATCTACAAAAGTAAGTATTTCAAACGAGGAGCTGCTTAAAAGGATAGTTCACCCAAAAATGAAAATTTTGGTCTATGACTGTACCTGTATATACTTCCATACTACCCCCCCCCCCCAATACAATGGAAGTCAATGGGGACCACCAACTGTTTGGTTACCAGTCATTGTCTTCATCTTTTGTGTGAACTCAAAACACAAAAGGACTGAGGCAGCGTCAGCTGGACCGAGGAAGACCGAGGCGGCGTCTGCTGGACAGAAGAGGAAGACCGAGGCGGCGTCTGCTGGACAGAGGAGGACTGAGGCAGTGTCTGCTGGACCGAGGAAGACTGAGGCAGTGTCTGCTGGACCGAGAAGGACTGAGGCTGCGTCTGCTGGACAGAGGAAGACTGAGGCTGCGTCTGCTGGACAGAGGAGGAAGACTGAGGCGGCGTCTGCTGGACAGAGGAGGAAGACTGAGGCGGCGTCTGCTGGACAGAGGAGGAAGACTGAGGCGGCGTCTGCTGGACAGAGGAGAAAGACTGAGGCGGCGTCTGCTGGACAGAGGAGGAAGACTGAGGCGGCGTCTGCTGGACAGAGGAGGAAGACTGAGGCGGCGTCTGCTGGACAGAGGAGGAAGACTGAGGCGGCGTCTGCTGGACAGAGGAGGAAGACTGAGGCGGCGTCTGCTGGACAGAGGAGAAAGACTGAGGCGGCGTCTGCTGGACAGAGGAGGAAGACTGAGGCAACGGCTGCTGGACAGAGGAGAAAGACTGAGGCGGCGTCTGCTGGACAGAGGAGGAAGACTGAGGCAACGGCTGCTGGACAGAGGAGGAAGACGGAGGCAACGGCTGCTGGACAGAGGAGGAAGACTGAGGCAACGGCTGCTGGACAGAGGAGGAAGACTGAGGCTACGGCTGCTGGACCGAGGAGGAAGACTGAGGCTACGGCTGCTGGACAGAGGAGGAAGACTGAGGCTACGGCTGCTGGACCAAGGAGGAAGACTGAGGCTGGGTTGGTGCTTCAGCAAATTTGGACCACATTTTAAAATGGTGAAATCTGAAAGGGCAAAAAAAGAAAATAAATTTGTTGAAAATTGCCTAAATTTAACCTTCACTTGTTTGCATTTTGCTCTGGACAGTGGACAGTCGCAAGACAGAATTTCTACTACAAATTCACAAGCAATTAAATCAGAAGCATACACAGTGCATTGCTGGCTGGTTCGGCACCATATTAAACTTTAACTAAAGTGACAAGCAAAAGACAGTTAAACTCACCATGATGTTGCACTGCCCACTGAAAGTGATTTTTGATGTGATAATACATCAGTTGTGACATACTGGTGTAATTGCAGAATGGGCACTCACTAGTGCAGTTGTTTAAATACTGCTCACATTCCCCCTTGCTTAACACAGTTTTGTGCATTTTTGCAAGGGGAAAATGGCTCTTAAAAGAGCTTTTGGGTTATAAAGTGAAGAACAACAAAAAAAGAGGAGAGAGATGGAGGGGTGGGGATGACAATGACAAGGATCTGCAAAAAGAAGGAAATACAGAGAATCAGTATTAGCATAAAATGTTTTTTACTCGTGCGGGGGTGTCCAAAGCCTCAACGCACCTGTCTAGAAGTTTCAAGTATGCCTAATAAGATCTTGATTGGCTGGTTCAGGTGTGTTTAATTGGGGATGGAGCTGAACTCTGCAGGACAGTGGTCCTCCAGGAGCAGGATTGGGCACCTGCTCTAGTGCATATACTGTATAGCAGCATAACAGTATGGAATATAAAAAATGAGCTCTACTTTCAAGGACTGTTAAACTTAATCATACTTTTTGTTGAATTATTATTTTTAAATGTAGTTTACCGTTTATTTTAATATATGAATAACTAATAATAATAATATCTAAATATTTATCATTTAATTCACAGAAAAAAAATATATAAATTTGTATAGCTATTATTAATATGAATTTGTCCTATATTACTTCTAGTTCAGTTTTGCCACTGTATTTATTTTTAAGGGGCTTATTTTGGGAACACTATATCCTAATCATAATCCCACCAAAACCACACACACTAACGTTTCTAATGCTGCCTCGGAATTATCTTAAATACGAGTTTCCTTGGTAAACATTGCACATGAACGCCCTCCCATTTCGAAACTTTAATGCGATGAGCTCGTAATCACAACTTCAATAGTGAGAATTATTACATTTCCGACAGAACGTGAAGGCGGCATTAGGCCTACGATGCTTTTGGGAAACGCAGAACTGGTTGTTTTAAAAGCAGACTTTCACACCTTGCGTGACATGATTGAGTGAGTAAAGTTATGCGATTTTATTTTTAAACTACTTCATATTTCCTTTTAACAACACACTAAACGGCACTTCAGAATTGAAAATTGTAATTAAACAAATTAGACAAGAGATGTACACTGTAAACCCAACAAGTTACAGTAACTCAAACCATTTGAGTAAACAAATTCCCCTTGACTTAAACCATGTAAGTTTTAAAACTTGCAGTTAAGTAATTAAGTGATTAATTAAGTGCTGATTGAGCATTAGTGATGAACACCTGCTGTTAACAAACAGAATCACTGAAGAAAAGAGAAACACAAGAACTACTACAACTGACTTCAGACACAGCCTTAGATGAAATCAACTGAAATAAAATACATTAAATCTCTCAAAATCTGATTAAACAACCCCACAAACAGCATCACCAGCTCCACTTATTAATAACCAGACTGACTTTATTTCTGTCAGACATCTACAGAAGATCTTATTGAGAATTAACTAAGGTTTAGATGTTGATTTAGTTTCGTTTGAAGTAACCATGTTAGAGATCAGTGTCTGCTTTAGTTGGGCTCTTGACCCTTGACTTTTGTGTTAGTTTTTCTTTCTGGTTGTTGTAACCATGTGTTCCTCGAACATATTTGTTATAACTCAAAAGCTCAGAGAAAATCATCAGTAGTTGATTGTTATATGTTTATAATGACAATCATCTATTAGTGAACTGATCTCATTGAGAGTGAACATAGACTCATTGTGTGTCTAATCTCTGATTAAATAGATGTTGTACTGATTATAGTAAAAGTGATTCTGTGACAGTCAGTTAATATAAAGAACTTTTTAAACAGTTCGTCCACATAAAGTTTTCATCTATGGTAGCACTTAGACTCACACATACATCAATAATCAACTTATGAACCTCAACAATGGTGACCATTAAACAAGACAAACAAAAAAAAATCATGCTGCAATGCATGCTGGGTACTAGCATAGTACAAAACTCATCCATGGCTCCCAGCATGCATTGCTGCATGATTATTATTTTTTTTATTGGTCACCATTGTTGAGGTTCATAAGCTGATTCTTGATGTCGGTGTGAGTCTAAGTGCTACCATAGATGAAAACTTTATGTGGACAAACTGTTTGGAAAGTCCTTCATATTAACTGACTGACACAACCACTGGCTCGTAGAATCACTTTCACTATAATCAATACAACATCTATTTAATCAGAGATTAGACACACAATGAAACTATACTCATGCTCAATGAGATCAGTTATCTAATAGTTGATTGTTATTATAAATACATAACAACCAACTACTGATCACTTGCTCTGGGCTTTTGAGTTATAACAAATATGTTTGAATAACACATGGTTACAACAGCCAGAGAAAAGTAAGAACGAAAAAAAAAAACTAAAGTCAATGTCAAGGGTCAAGAGCACAACTAAAGCAGACACTGATCTCTAACATGGTTACTTCAAATGAAACAATACATCAACATCTAAACCTTAGTTAATTCTCAATAAGATCTTCTGTAGATGTCTGACAGAAATAAAGTTAGTCTGGTTATTAATAAGTGGAGCTGGTGATGCTGTTTAATCAGATCTTGAGAGATTTAATGTATTTTATTTCAGTTGATTAAAGTTAGTTGTTGTTCTTGTGTTTCTCTCTCTTTCAGTGATAATGGTTGATAACAGCAGGTGTTCATCACTAATGCTCAATCAGCACTAAATTAATCACTTAATTATTTAGTGAACTCAACTGAAATAAGTTCAGAGCACTCATAATTGTTAGTTTTAAAAACTTAAATGGTTTAAGGCAATCAGTTTACTCAAACGGTTTGAGTTAACCTAACTTGGGTTTTTAAGTCAATCAGTTTACTCAAACGGTTTGAGTTACCGTGACTTGTCGGGTATTATATTCTTTTACTGAACTCAACAGAAATAAGTTCAGAGTACTCATAACTATTAGTTTTAAAAACTTAAATGGTTTAAGGCAATCAGTTTACTCAAATGGTTTGAGTTAACCTAAATTGTCAGGTTTTTAAGGCAATTGGTTTACTCAAACGGTTTGAGTTACTGTAACTTGTTGCACTGTAAAACCCAACAAGTTAGCGTAACTCAAACCGTTTGAGTAAACAAATTTCCCTTGACTTAAACCATGTAAGTTTTAAAACTTGCAGTTAAGTAATTAAGTGATTAATTAAGTGCTGATTGAGCATTAGTGATGAACACCTGCTGTTAACAAACAGAATCACTGAAGAAAAGAGAAACACAAGAACTACTACAACTGACTTCAGACACAGCCTTAGATGAAATCAACTGAAATAAAATACATTAAATCTCTCAAAATCTGATTAAACAACCCCACAAACAGCATCACCAGCTCCACTTATTAATAACCAGACTGACTTTATTTCTGTCAGACATCTACAGAATATCTTATTGAGAATTAACTAAGGTTTAGATGTTGATTTGGTTTCATTTGAAGTAACCATGTTAGAGATCAATGTCTGCTTTAGTTGTGCTCTTGACCCTTGACTTCTGTGTTATTTTTTCTTTCTGGCTGTTGTAACCATGTGTTCTTCGAACATATTTGTTGTAACTCAAAAGCTCAGAGAAAATGATCAGTGGTTGGTTGTTATATATTTATAATGACAATCATCTATTAGTGAACTGATCTCATTGAGAGTCTAATCTCTGGTTAAATGGATGTTGTATTGATTACAGTAAAAGTGATTCTGTGACCGTCAGTTAATATAAAGAACTTTTTAAACAGTTTGTCCACATAACGTTTTCATCCATGGTAGCACTTAGACTCACATAGACATCAATAATCAACTTATGAACCTCAACAATGGTGACCATTAAACAAGACAAACAAAAAAAAAATCATGCTGCAATGCATGCTGGGTACTAGCATAGTACAAAACTCATCCATGGCTCCCAGCATGCATTGCTGCATGATTATTATTTTTTTTATTGGTCACCATTGTTGAGGTTCATAAGCTGATTCTTGATGTCGGTGTGAGTCTAAGTGCTACCATAGATGAAAACTTTATGTGGACAAACTGGAAAGTCCTTTATATTAACTGACTGTCACAACCACTGGCTCTTAAAATCACTTTCACTGTAATCAATCCAACTTCCATTTAATCAGAGATTAGACACGCAATGAAACTATGCTCATGCTCAATGAGATCAGTTATCTAATAGTTGATTGTTATTATAAATACATAACAACCAACTACTGATCACTTGCTCTGGGCTTTTGAGTTATAACAAATATGTTTGAATAACACATGGTTACAACAGCCAGAGAAAAGTAAGAACGAAAAAAAACAACTAACGCCAACGTCAAGGGTCAAGAGCACAACTAAAGCAGACACTGATCTCTAACATGGTTACTTCAAATGAAACAATACATCAACATCTAAACCTTAGTTAATTCTCAATAAGATGTTCTGCAGATGTCTGACGGAAACAAAATTAGTCTGGTTATTAATAAGTGGAGCTGGTGATGCTGTTTGTGGGGTTGTTTAGATCTTGAGATTTAATGTATTTTATTTCAGTTGATTAAAGTTAGTTGTTGTTCTTGTGTTTCTCTTTCTTTCAGTGATAATGGTTGATAACAGCAGGTGTTCATCACTAATGCTCAATCAGCACTAAATTAATCACTTAATTATTTAGTGAACTCAACTGAAATAAGTTCAGAGCACTCATAATTGTTAGTTTTAAAAACTTAAATGGTTTAAGGCAATCAGTTTACTCAAACGGTTTGAGTTACCGTAACTTGTTGGGTATTATATTCTTTTAGTGAACTCAACAGAAATAAGTTCAGAGTACTCATAACTATTAGTTTTAAAAACTTAAATGGTTTAAGGCAATCAGTTTACTCAAATGGTTTGAGTTAACCTAAATTGTCAGGTTTTTAAGGCAATTGGTTTACTCAAACGGTTTGAGTTACTGTAACTTGTTGGGTTTACAGTGTGGGTTTACAGTGCTCACCTGTACTCACCATGCAGCGAAGAACAGCGTAAATGAAAAACCCTTAATGACTTGACGCCACTAACCAATGAGAACAGTTGTAGGCGGGACGAGACGTGCAGCCCCGCCCCAGGTGCAGCCCCGCCTCGATCTGCAGGCTGCAGCCGGGTGTACTTGCTTTACTTTGCCACTAACCAATGAGAAGCATTGTGGGCAGGGCTGCACGTGCAGCCCCGCCCCAGGTGCAGCCCCGCCTCGATCTGCAGGCTGCAGCCGGGTGTACTTGAAAAAAGTAGCCTGAACAAAGAATTTTTAGAAGGAGAAGTTAGTTTAATTTTTGGTGTGAACTGAACAAAAATACTCTGAACATGACGCAAGCAAAAGTTGCTTTGTTTACCTTACTTGGATACTCAAGTATTTGTTCACAACATATCCAAACCCTGCAAACAAGCCTGCACTGGCCCTTTACGGGCCCACTTAGGGCTGCCAGCGCAGGGCCCCTGAGAATTTGTTCATTGGCAAAACGTTGGCCCCTTAGCACTGGCCCTGCACGGGCAGCCGTCACTTAGCTTCCAGGAAGCCTAAGCGCTGTTTTATTGAAAATAATTAAGTTTGAAGTTACCGTTATGGAGGTAAGCGCTTGCTTTAGTTGTGTTCCTGACCCTTGACTTTTTAACATATGATATTCTCTGGCTGTTGTAACTTTGTGTTTCTGAAGCACGTTCATTATTGCAAAAGTTATGAGAAGACAAGCTGATCAGATAGTGATGGTTGCTTATTGATGCTTGAGTCGTCATTTAGTGTCCTGATTCACAGATCTCATCCAGAGGCTGATCTTTGAGAACATTGTTTAGGTTTAATAATTTCACTTTATAGTAGCCCTAGAATTCTACTGCATGCAATTTTACTCTGCTTCAATATTTTGAATGTTTTTAAGTCATTATGCAGAGATTATTTGGACAGGATCATGTAGACTCACAGAGATATCAAGATTCAGCGTATGAACCTCAACAATGGTGACAATCAACGAAAAGCTTGTTTTGTG
The DNA here is from genome assembly GCA_023376895.1 of Aspiorhynchus laticeps. NCBI lineage: Eukaryota > Metazoa > Chordata > Actinopteri > Cypriniformes > Cyprinidae > Aspiorhynchus > Aspiorhynchus laticeps. The sequence continues at coordinate 52,099,286 of CM041797.1, read as the reverse complement.
AAGTTCAGAGTAGATCTGAATATTTTATTGACTCTCACCGTTGTTGAGATTCATACGCTGCATCTTGATGTCTGTGTGAATAATTTCTGCATAAAGATTTAAAAAAAAAATCTAAATATTAAAACAGGATCAAATTTCATGCATTAGTCTTCTAGGACTACTATGATGTGAAATAATTAAATCTAAATTATGTCCTCAGAAATCAAACTCTGGGTGAAATCAGAGAACCAAGCCACTACGTGATGACTGAATCATCAAATTTGTTTTTCTTCTTGCAACTTCTGCAATAAATAATATGCTTCAGAAACACAGTTACAGCAACCAGAGAAAAACTTAAGTTTAAAAAGTCAAGGGTCAGGAACCCAACTAAAGCAAGTGCTTACCTCCATAACGGTGACTTCAAACTTTATTATGTTTAATAAAACAGCGCTAAGGCTTGCTGGAGGCTAAGTGAGGGCCAACGTTTTGCCAATGAGCAAATTCTCAGGGGCCCTGTGCTGTGCTTTTTTTTTACAGTGTTCATCACCTATTGCATTAGTTTATTTGCTCTTTTTGTACAGAGACTGTCATTACCTTTCAATCCCAAATGGGTTTGATCATCAGCGTTTGCTGAAATCCGCACGGGTCTGTAAGGTGGATGGGAGGAATCATATTTGCTTCAGAGACAAGGTAAATCACTTAATTTTCACTATGTGTGTATGATTGTGTTTTGGTTCTGTTTTAATCTTTGCACCAAAAGACTGCATATACTATTCGCTTAGGTGTATAATGCTGCCCCTAGTAAACTTGGCTACATTTGATGTATTATACATTTGATGTATGATAACAACAACATGGCGGCACGCGCAGATGCAGCGGCTTCTCGCTCTCCCGACAGAACGGTGTTTTCGTGTTTTTTGTCTTGTAAGTCGCAATGTTTTTGTACATCTTCATCTCGTCTACCTGTCTTTAAGCGCGCATACAGTCGTGAGTTTCTGCTCGATGTCGGCAGAACCACATTTTTAGAGTTAAACTCTGCACACGCCAAAGAGCTGCGGGACCTCGGTCTGCTCCGAGGGCCTACACCATCACCGACCCCCACTACTGCATCTCGCCCACAGCGGAAGCGGCTACAAGCAGCGTGAGAGGAAGCAGAAGAGGTGTAAGCGCGGAGTAAGCTCGGAGGTATCCGAGCTAGGCTAGCGGCTAACCCACACAAGCCAGCTTTCCCCACCATCATACTGGCGAACGTACGCTCTTTGGACAATAAACTGGACTACATCCGACTACTTCGCTCTACTCAGAGGATTGTAAGAGACTGTTGTGTTTACGGAAACATGGCTTAACAACAGTGTACCGGAATGTGCCATTCAGCTCAACCAGCTGACATGCTATCAAACAGACAGCGCTCTCATCAAGGGAAATAAAAAACATGGCGGCGGGCTTCGTGTTTACATCAATGATGCATGGTGTCGCGACGCTGTTGTCGTCTGCGAACACTACTCACCCCTGGTGGAGTTTATGATTATTAAGTGCCAGCTGTTCTATCTACCGAGGGAATATACAGCCATACTGCTTGTTGCTGTATACATCCCTCCCAGCTCCAACAACAACAACAGGAGTGAGGCACTAAATGATCTGTACCAGCACATCAGTGAGCAGCAGACAGCCCACCCAGATGCTTTTCTCATCTTGGCTGGGGATTTCAACCACACAGACTTAAGGAGTGTGTTCCCAAAAATTCACCAACACATAGACTTTCCAAGAAGGGGAAAAAATACCCTGGACTTTGTTTACAACACCCAGAGAGGAGCTTACAAGGCTATAAACAAGGCTATATATATATATATATATGTATGCATGTATGTGTATGTATCAGACATGTTCACAAGTCTCTGAGGTCCAAGTCCAAGTCAAGTCTCAAGTCTTTGAGGTCAAGTCTAAGTCAAGTCTCAAGTCTTTAAAGCGGAGTCCAAGTCACATCTCAAGTCTTTGTTCTGTTTATTAGCAACAGTTCTTTCAGCTAGTTATTGAGGCTAAATCAGTTTTGAAATACTGATTTTCACAATATGATTTTCTCAACAACAACAAAAAAAAACTTTAACAAAATTTAGGACAAATTAGAAATGAAAAGGTGTCCATTTATTAATTGTCAGATAAAATGCGACACATTTCTTTGTAAAATTGAAATGTCAAACAACAAAACTAAATTTTAAAACAAACCCCAATTAATCAAATGAATTACACAAATTAAATAAATCTCATATAAACAAACTAAGGCTTTGTCTGTGCTCTTTTTCAATTTAAAATGAGAGGCAACCGCTGTATTTTAAACACAACACAATCCAAACAATGAGGCTGCATACATCCAGCATGAGCAGTTTCTAATCTAAACTGGATTGTATAATTTCGAAATTTGAAGCAAAAACAAAATGGTCTGACTTTAGTTTTGTGAAACTATTCTACATAAAAGATCTGTACGAAACAAAACCGCACAGGCTGAATTAATGCAGATTCACTCTCTGCCAGCGGGTGGCGCTTGAACATCAATTAAACATCATTTCCTTGGTTTCTGCTGTAAACAAAGCAGCGCTGCTGTTATGAACACTACTTTTAATATGCATTATACGGAGACAAGATGAAAAGAAAATACCATCTAAACTTTTTTTAAGACAGCCAGTTTCCCTCAGAGATACATTCATATAAACTCATATACCAAATGACTTGCGTTTTTTACGAGTCTCAAGAGTCCAAGTCAAGTCTCGAGTCAGCTGTTCACGAGTCCAAGTCAAGTCCCAAGTCTTTATTTATGCGACTTAAGTGCGACTCAAGTCCAAGTCGCAGACTCGAGTTTCCATCTCTGGTATGTATGTATATATATGTACAGTATATGTATATGTGTATATATATATGTATATGTATATATATATATATATATATATATATATATATATATATATATATATATATATGTATCAAAAATAATCAAGGACTCAAATCACCCCGGTAACCGTCTTTTCACTCTGCTGCTATCTGGCAAGCGCTTCAGGAGCATGATGGCAAAAACTGAGAGACTGAGGAGGAGCTTCTACCCTCAGGCCATCAGGCTCCTAAACTCAGTCTCATAACATCTACAGGACTCAATTTAATTAACTGTAAAAACATTCATTATTCTCCATCATCCGCATTGCTGCTATGTGTACATGCCCGGTACAACCTGTTTGCACATTGCTCTTGCACATCCCTGTTTATATTAATATTTATTAAATCCTCAGTAGACTGTATTGCACATTTTAGTTCATTGCACATTTTACTCCTTATTTTATTTTATTTTTTACTTATTTTTATCTTATTCCTACCTACTGTATATTTATATATACTCTCCTGTGTTATGTTTCATCTTTTATTTTATTTTTTTGCACTGGCCATTGAGCGGACCCGGCCTGACCTACATTTCACTACTGATTATACCCTGTATGATTGCGTATGTGACAAATAAACAAGAACCTTGATATATATATATATATATGTATGTATATATATATATATATATATATATATATATATATATATATATATATATATATATATTATACAACCCCAAATCAGAAAAAGTTGGGACAGTATGGAAAACGCAAATAAAAAAAGAAAGTAGTGATTTCTAAATTTATTTTGACTTGTATTTCATTGCAGACAATATGAACACAAAATATTTCATGTTTTGTCTGGTCAACTTCATGTCATTTGTAAATATACATCATTTCCTGTCATTCAGACCTGCAACACATTCCAAAAAAAGTTGGGACAGGAGCAATTTAGGGCTAGTAATGAGGTAAATTGGTTAAATAATGATGTGTTTTGAAACAGTTGATGTCAACATGTGATTGTAATTATGATTTGGTACAAAAGCAGCATCCAAGAAAGGTCTAGTCCTTTAGGAGCAAAGATGGGCCGAGGATCGCCAGTTTGCCAACAAATACGTGAGAAAATTATTGAAATGTTTAAAAACAATGTTCCTCAAAGAAAGATAGGAAGAGATTTGGATATTTCACCTTCAACAGTGCATAACATAATTAAAAGATTCAAGGAATCTGGAGAAATTTCAGTGCGTAAAGGACAAGGGCGCAAGCCTAAGCTGAACAACCGTGATCTCCGATCCCTCAGGTGGCACTGCATCAAGAATCGTCATTCATCTATAAGCGATATCACCACATGGGCTCAGGACTACTTTGGCAAACCTTTGTCAAGTACCACAATACGTAGTTAAATCCACAAATGCAGTTAAAACTGTACTGTGCCAAAAGGAAGCCCTATGTTAACAGTGTCCAGAAGCGCCGTCGACTTCTCTGGGCTCGGAGGCATCTGGGATGGACCATCACACAGTGGAAACGTGTACTGTGGTCAGATGAATCAGTATTTCAGGTATTTTTTGGGAGGAATGGACGCCGTGTGCTCCATACCAAAGAAGAAAAGGATCATCCAGACTGTTACCAGCAACAAGTCCAAAAGCCAGGGTCTGTCATGGTATGGGGTTGTGTCAGTGCCCTTGGCAAAGGTAACTTGTACTTCTGTGATGGCACCATTAATGCTGAAAAGTACATAGAGATTTTGGAGCACAATATGCTGCCTTCAAGAAGACATCTTTTCCAGGGACGTCCATGCATATTTCAACAAGACAATGCAAAACCACATTCTGCACACATTACAAAGTCCTGGCTGCGGAGGAAGAGGGTACGGGTACTTGACTGGCCTGCCTGCAGTCCCGACCTGTCTCCAATAGAGAATGTGTGGTGCATTTTGAAGCGCAAAATCCGACAACGAAGACCCCATACTGTTGCCCACCTTAAGACTTGTTTGCAGGAAGAATAGGACAAAATTACACCTGAAACACTTCATCACTTGGTGTCTTCAGTCCATGAACATCTTTTAAGTGTTGTGAAAAGGAATGGCAACATTACAAAGTGGTAAATGCTTTACTGTCCCAGCTTTTTTTGGAATGTGTTGCAGGTCTGAATGACAGGAAAGGATGTATATTTACAAATGACATGAAGTTGACCAGACAAAACATGAAATATTTTGTGTTCATATTGTCTGCAATGAAATACAAGTCAAAGTAAATTTATAAATCACTACTTTCTTTTTTTATTTGCGTTTTCCATACTGTCCCAACTTTTTCTGATTTGGGGTTGTATATTTGATTTGTACTTATCTGTACTTTTGTGTTCTACTGTTAGTGTTTAGTGTTATCTGTATGCACCAGGGAGTAAGAGTGTAACGCAATTTCAATTCTCTGTATGTATGTACGGTACATGTGGCAGAATTGACAATAAAGCAGACTTTGACTTTGACTTTTGATTATAAATATGTATGTTATAAATATGTAAGCATGTTGTAAGGAGCTCATGAAACATGCCAGAAGAAAGAGGCTGGTCCATTCACAGCAGAAAAGCATAATTTAAAAGGTCCAAAAATCAAACAGACAGTCCATTCTGGCAGACAATGCAAATCAAAAGACAATAAGGCAATAAATAACTGCAAGAAGGCAAATCTGAAATAAATTAACTGGGCTATTTATATAACAATGGGCACAGTAGGAGAGAACACTTTGAACTGACTGTAATTTTCAGACTCGTTTAATAATCCTAACAAGGAAGCCTAATAATTCTTTCTTTCAGCCAAGTTCGATGTTACGTGGGCACTGAGGTCAGGGAATGTCCTTAGGGAGCCCCAGTCACCTCTGAGTAGTACAAAACAGGCCAGTGAACACTGGCAAGTGGCTTTTGCATGCCTAGCCACTCTCCCATACATATGGATATATAACATAGTGGCATGCATCCACTCATTTAGGTTTTTGAGGTGTTTTGCTATCGGAGAACACGGATAAGTCGTCCCTGCCACTCCAACTCTACAGCATGACTTCTCGATTCAGTTAGGCACATCAACAATTACCCCATCAACTTCGGTCAGAAATCTTGGTGTAATCTTTGATGACCAGCTGACCTTCAAAGAGCACATTGCAAAGACTGCTCGATCTTGCAGGTTTGCGCTACACAACATCAGGAAAATCAGGCCCTTTCTGACAGAGCATGCTGCACAACTTCTTGTCCAGGCCCTTGTCGTTTCTAGGCTGGACTACTGCAATGCTCTTCTGGCTGGTCTTCCATCAAACACAATCAAACCTCTACAAATGATTCAGAATGCAGCTGCACGACTGGTCTTCAATGAGCCCAAAATAACCCATGTTACACCTCTCTTCATCTCATTGCACTGGCTACCAGTGGCAGCTCGCATCAAGTTCAAGACACTGATGCTTGCATACAGAACGACCACAGGCTCAGCACCCTCCTACTTCCACTCACTATTACGAATCTACATCCCCTCCAGAAGTCTGAGATCTGCTAGTGAGCGATGCCTTGTGGTACCATCACAGAGAGGCTCAAAATCACTCTCCAGAACATTCTCATTCACCATTCCTGGATGGTGGAATAATCTTCCCACCCCTATCCGGAATGCTGGATCCCTGTCAATCTTCAAGCAACAACTGAAAACTCATCTCTTTCGGCACTACTTGACTTCATCCTAAACTTGTTCTTAAAAAAAAAAAAAAAATCCCTTTATCTTTCTCTTCTTCCCTTGCTAGCTCGTACTTATTTGAGGCTCTTTTGTCTGGGAATATGAGCGTGTATAAAGCATCATGTTATGCTCTCAGACGAGCAGTAATCGCCGCCAAACATCGTTACAAAGAGAGAATTGAGTCTCATTTTCAGCTCAATGACTCTCGACGCATGTGGCAGGGACAAAGGACCATCTGTGCCTTTGGAAACAAATCCTCCGCTGAGGTGAGAGCAGATCCGTCGCTGGCCAAAGAATTAAACACCTTCTACGGCCACTTTGATTGCAGCGGCGGCAGCGCGGCTCTGCCGAGCAGCGCGTCAGGAAGCAGCAGGCAGAGAAGCGAGAATCATGTGATCACCGTGTCGGAGGACGAGGTTCGGAGGGCACTAAAGGGAGTGAACATCAGGAAAGCGGCTGGACCTGACGGGATTACAGGCCGGGTTCTGAGATCATGCGCTGATCAGCTTGCTGGTTTGTTCACTCCTATCTTCAACGAGTCCCTTGCTACCTCTGTAGTTCCCACCTCCTTTAAAAAATCCATCATCATCCCTGTGCCTAAGAACAATAAACCCTCTTGCCTGAATGACTATCGTCCAGTGGCCCTCACATCAATAGTCATGAAGGTTTTTGAGAGACTTGTTAAGAGCCACATTAGCTCCTCCATCCCTGTTACTTTGGACCCTCTTCAGTTTGCCTATCGCTCCAATAGATCAACTGATGATGCCATCTCACACATTCTCCACTCCTCCCTCACACACATTGACAGCAGCAATGGGAACTATGCAAGACTGCTATTCATAGACTATAGCTCAGCTTTCAACACCATAGTCCCCATCAAGCTGACTTCCAAACTCACAGGCCTTGGCCTAAACACTTCACTCTGCAACTGGATTCAAGATTTCCTCACCGGCAGACCTCAAGTGGTGAAGGTAGGCCAGTACACCTCAAACTCCATCACCCTGAACGTAGGAGCCCTGCAGGGCTGCGTTCTGAGTCCCCTGCTCTACTCTCTCTACACACACGACTGTGTGTCCTCTCACAGCTCCACTTCTATTATCAAATTTGCTGATGATACTGTGGTTCTGGGCCTCATTTCCAACAATGATGAGACCGCATACTTGGATGAGGTGGAGAGACTTACATCATGGTGCCAGGACAACTGTCTCTCTCTGAACGTGAGCAAAACTAAAGAGCTGATTGTGGACTTCAGAAAGGGACACCTGCTGCCCTACACTCCTCTTGTGATCAGCGGGACCCCTGTGGAGAGAGTAAGCAGCTTCAAGTACCTCGGTGTAAACATCTCCGAGGACCTGACTTGGACTACACACATCCAAACACAGGTTAAGAAAGCCAGGTGTGGAATTACAAATTGTGTTTAAATGTTTAACTTAGATTATCCACTTCCTGATGCATTTTATAACTGTGCTTTGTCTCAATCAAGTCATGTTGATTGGCAGAGATGCAAAGAACCCAGACATTGATTCAAAGGACCTCTGGCCCAGACGTTGATTCGTTAGGTTGATTGGATTAGTGTCTATCTTTCGGAGCCCCCTGGCTCAGACGTGGATTCGTTAGGTTGATTGGATTAGTTTCTATGCATTTGATTATGTTGACTTGCTTTGTTTGAAAATTGTCTCCACCTCCAAGAATCCCTCCTCCAAAAATGCCTATAAATAACCTTGTAAAGTCACCTAAGATTTAGACTTCGATGACTACAGCACCAACAGCTTGTGTTCTCAATAAAGAATCCTGCTGATGATCCAATCCGATTTCTCCTGGTTTTCTCTTCTGAGTTTTCTACACTTTAGAAGAACCAAGTTCACAACACAGGCAAAGACTGTACCATCTGCGACAGCTGAGGTAATTCAGGGTCTCACCAACAATCCTGAAAACTTTCTATTCAGGGACCATAGAAAGTGTATTGACTCAGTGTAATGTATTGGCTCCAGCCAAGATTGCAAAGCCCTGCAGAGAGCTGTGCGCTTAGCTGAGCGTATCTCTGGGTCTGCTCTCCCCTCTCTGCAGGACATCTACCTCAAACACTGCAGAAGCAGAGCTGTCAAAATCACCAAGGACTCAAATCACCCTGGAAACTGTCTCTTCACTCCGCTGCCATCTGGTAAGCGCTTCCGCAGCCTGATGGCAAAAACTGAGAGACTTAGGAGGAGTTTCTTCCCCAAGGCCATCAGGCTCCTGAACTCAAACTCAGCCTCTTAACATCATCTGACTTACTTCAAATCACTAATCACACACTCATTACTCTCTACCTCATACTGTCAGTGTCATTTGCACACAACACTTTCTGTGTCTTGTAACATATCTCATCTTATTTTTATATTTATATTATTTTTTTGTGATTGGCTGCTTCATGTCAACCATGTTCTACCTGTTTGCACATTCCTCTCTGTACAGTCACGCTTATCTTAATATTTAATTCTACAGCATACTGTCATGCACATTCTTTTATATTTTATTCTTTATATCTTATTTTTTATTCATTTTATTTTATGTATAATTCCCTTGTGTTGTATTTTTCAATATTTGCACTGTCCATGGAGCGGACCCGACTCTCATTTCACTGCTGGTTATACAATCTCTGTATAGTCGTGTATGTGACAAATAAAACTTGAAACTTGAAACTTATTTGAACAATGAGTGAGACTTGGTGTTACGAGCACTTCCTCTGTCTGATTGCCTCTTCAAGATGAATCGCTTTATGTATTCCCCAATTGTAAGTCGCTTTGGATAAAAGCTTCTGCCAAATGACTAAATGTAAATGTAAATAAGTGCTGCAATTCCCCAGATAGTAACATATTGTCGGCCCACATCAGGGCACATGTGGGATGATGATCTGGTCCACATGTAGCGTGGAATGATGGCACTTGGGCGGACCGCTCCTGTTTGCCAGATCTGGACCAAAAGCAGGCCATAGCAATGCTACATGTCAGCCAAGAGCAAATAAATAAACCACACTGGATCTTATCTGCGCCACAAAATCTGTGTATATTAAATATGGAGTCATCTCTGCCTTAATAAGCCCATTAACAAGCAGAATCACTGTCTGGTTAGTAACAGTGAAGCTGGTAATGCTGTTTGTGGAGTTGTTTAATCCTCTTCTGCTGAGATCTTCAGAAATTTAATGTCTTTTATCATCAGCTGATTTCATCTAAAGCTGTGGCTGCAGTCAGTTGTAGTTATTGAGTTTCTGTTTGTCTCTTTTTTTCTGTTCTCTTCTTTCCTTCAGTGATTTAGCTTGTTAACAAGCTTAGTCAAGCTGAGAGGACTCTATAAATAATATATGAAGATTTTGTGGCTCAGATAAGGTCCAGTGTGGTTTATTTCTTTGCTCTTGGCTGATATGTGGCATTGCTATGGCCTGCTTTTGGCCCAGATCTGGCAAACAGGAGCGGTCCGTCCAAGTGCCGTCATTCCACGCTACATGTGGACCAGATCATCATTCCAGATGTGCCGGATCTGGGCCAACAATATGTTGCTATCTGGTGACCCTCTTGGAATGGCTCTGTTTCTTCTTCTTCTTCTCTGAAAGGAAACCCATTTTTGAGGGCCTAAACATACTCGAAAACTCAGGAAACTTTGCACATGCATCAGAACTGTTGAATATTTACATCCGATATGGGTTTCAGAATTATGTGTGGCAAAATGACTCGATAGTGCCACCTACAACATTTCTCTCCTCCTGCTACATTTCATGTACGTGTACGAAGTTTGGTACACACATGTCCCAGTACCTACAAAAAAGTATCTCGAAGTGAAGCCCTAATCAACAGGCGAGGAAGTCAGCCATTTTAAATTTCCTCTGCAATTTTCTGTGCAGTTTTTTGCCATTTTTAGGCATACATCAACAAACTCCTTCTACAGTTTTAATCGGATCATCTTCAAATTTGCTGAGTGTAATCTAAAGGCCTTTGGAATGCTAATTTTCAAAGATCTTGCGTTTTTGTTGAAGGGTGTGGCAGCCTGATAAACTTCAGTGTTTCGCCATGAAAGAGGAAGTTGCTGTAACTCAGGCAGACAATGTCTGATCTTCCCCAAACTTCACACGTTGGATAAGATTCTTGTCCTGAAGAAATATCCATGCTCATATACAGTTATAATCATACTGTATTGGACACCAAGCAACAGTGTCAGCTCGTGTTTGGTTAGCAAAATGCTAAAAACCTGCTAAAACTTGTTAGCAACTCTTAGCAAAGTGTAAAACATGCTATTAATGCAATGAAACAGGAAATTGCTGTAGGTAAGCAGTCATAGCGCCACCTGCTGGCAACAGGAAGTGGCATGTTTAAGATCGTGATGCACTAGCAACATACCAAAATATGACAGCTTGTGTTAAACATGTTAAAACATGCTAGCAACTCTTAGCTAAGTGTTAATGCATGCTATTATTGCCATGAAATAGGTAGTTGTTGTAGCTAAACTGCTATGCTATGACTTATAGTCATCGGAAGCAATCGGAAGTGTGGCAAATATAAATGACTTTGACATATATTTACCTGCTTAAATGCATAAGTCACGGGGTGGTGGTACAGGTATGAGTGCCCTATGATCACTGCTTGCAGCTTTAATGTTGTTATTTTATTATTATTATTTTTAAATGCACTATTCTGTGATTAATATTCTATGTTTCTGTGTTTCATTCTCTGATCTAGTCCATGACTCTCTGTTTCTCTCACAGGTGGCAGATATTGTTTATGGCATGTTTCACACCAGATACACTCTTCATCGTCAGGCCCTTCAGCACAAGATTGGCTACATCATTGACGTCAAGTGGGTTTTGTGTTAAAGAGTACATTTATTTATATTGGTCATTCTTCTACATGCATTATGAAATGTCCCCTATTTTGTACAAAATGTTACATGTGCACGTGTGTTTCTCTTTGTACATTAGGATTAAGGATGCTCTGGTACTAGCTGATGACAAACTGATTCCAGATTGCAAAATCTCAGATGCCATAGACAACATGCTAGAGTACACCAAGCTCACAGGTCAGAGAAAGCATGGGTAGAAATTAAGATAAATGTATTCTGTAGAAACACACCAAGGAAATATTAGATGAAAGAAGAAAACATACAAATGTTGGTAAATAAATATGAAAAGAGTCTGTTAGTACTGATGGTTTGGTTTTGTTCTCAGCAAAACTCTTCTCCCTTCCAGCAACAGTAACAGAACAGATCCAGCAGACTACGACATACATATAAAATGGACATTGACTTGTTTTAATTCCAGTAATTCAAATCAAAACACAGTAACACATGAACGTACTACTGGAATTCCCTACGTACAAAATACTAGAGTTTGAGAGTTTGACTGATGGTGCAAATGGTGGAACTATTAACTAGTTTTTTATTAGAAAGCCTATTATTAACATATTGGCTGTTTATTAGTACTTATAAAACACATATTCTGCATGACCATATTCTACATCCCTAATCATACCTAATACCTAAACTTAACAACTACCTTACTAACTATTAACAAGCAATAAATTAGGAGTTTACTGACACATAATCATAGTTAATGGTTTGTTAATAGCGATAATTGGAGCTTAAAATAAAGTCTGACTGAAGTTTCATATCTATGTAATAGAAAGACAGATGAAAGGAGGATTTAAGTAACAGCACACTGATAAGAGTGTGACATTGTGGATCAGCTTCATTCACATGACCTGTCACAATACACAGTCAGAAAAAAAAAATGGTTCAAAGTGTGCAGTACCCTTTCAAAAGGTATTAATTAGTTTTTAGGGGTCACAGATTATACTACACCAATGGCAGCTTTTGTACCTTTTTTTCTGATAGTGCATGATACTTGATTTTGTGCTGTTTTGTATGAATGACAGGTTAATTTCTGACATCATATCAAGTCGGGTCTATATAGATCAAACTTACACTCTTTATTCGCTGAAAATTAAAATTCTATATACCATTTCCATTTCCCCTGTCTTTCAACAGATCACATCTTTGATGAGATTCTTAACCAGTCAGACTCTGTGAAGTTGAAAAAAGCCAGAGGTATTTTAGAGGACATTGTCAACCGACGTCTGCCGAAATTTGTTGGAGAGGCTCGACTGAATGAAGAAATATTAGAGGTAATTTTGTGTTTGTTAAACTGTGGAATATAGCACATTTATTGTGTGTTTAATGTCAACATGTATCTATCAAAACATGGCCTTTAAATCTTTAAACAAATGTATACAAAGCATATATATATATGCTTTTTGCATCAATTTTGCATGCTCAAATTAACGTGTGTATATACACACATTTACATTTATTCATTTAGCAGACGCCAAATTAGGGAATACATCATGCGATTCATTAGGAAATAGACACAGAAAGTGCTTGTAATACCAAGTTTCAAGCATTGTTCAAATAAGTACAAACTAGACAGGGAAAGATTAAAGAAAAGAAAAAAACAAGTGCTTATTTATTTATTTTATTATTTATAACAGACATACACATGTTAATTTGATCAGAAGTAATCCGGCCACATCATTTTTATGTTTAATGTTGAATTGAGTTGAAATACAATGATCAATATGATAAGTCATGCCACCATGGCTGGCAGCATTAGAGTAACTGCATCAATGAGCAATTAAAGACTAGTCTCAGCCTCAGACGTCACGCCCACGGACCGTTGGCTAAACGTCTGATGCATATGGCACACTTATCTGGAAACACTTCAGGAGTTTCGAAGTCATCGTCGGATTGGTTGAATTATACAGGATTTCCGGGAGACGTGTGCGTTCTTTAATGTTCCGCCTGGAAACAAAAACGCTGTGACGCCAAACCCCCTCACGAAAGAAGAAAGCCGTTGTGTTTGGTGATTGGTTGCTTTACCTGTCAGTCACATGGCCTCTTGGGCGGCCCTTGGCCATTCAAAGCGGCCAAAGTTCCCAGACCTTCAGCCGTCAGTCTGAAGGTCTGGCTATGCGAGACTAATTAAAGACATACTTCTGATTTTAGGCAAAATGGCTGAAAAGTCAAATACAGTCACTAGTAATATAATTTAAATATTTATCACACTGTAAAAAAAAAAAAATTGACCTAACTAAAAAAAATAAGGCAACCTATCAAACTCAACTTTTTAAGTTAACTCAACAAGCAACCGACAACTTAAAAACTTTAGTTCATCTAATGAGTAAAAGTCAGTCTACTGAGTGTTAAAAGATCTGTCAGGGCAACCAAAGAAGGTTTGGCAACAATACTCTTTCTTTTAGATTTACGTTTATTTTCAAAATTTTCTACATAACATGGAAAGTATTTGCCTCTTAAAATTAAAAGCAAACATTCATGCTAATGAACAAATGTTTCAAACAAGATTCAATGAGATGCACATATACAGTACCTCAGCACACAATTCTCAAACATGGTGATCAACAAATTTTAAATTGTAAAACCCGACAAGTCACGTTAACTCTAACCGTTTGAGGAAACTGATTGGCTTAAACCATTTAAGTTTTGAAAACTAACAGTTATGAGTGCTCTGAACTTATTTCAGTTGAGTTCACTAAAATAAGATATAAATTGCAGTTAAGTATTAAGTGATTAATTAAGTGCTGATTGAGCATTAGTGATGAACACCTGCTGTTAACAAACAGAATCACTGAAGAAAAGAGAAACACAAGAACTACTACAACTGACTTCAGACACAGCCTTAGATAAAATCAACTGAAATAAAATACATTAAATCTCTCAAGATCTGATTAAACAACCCCACAAACAGCATCACCAGCTCCACTTATTAATAACCAGACTGACTTTATTTCTGTCAGACATCTACAGAAGATCTTATTGAGAATTAACTAAGGTTTAGATGTTGATTTATTGTTTCATTTGAAGTAACCATGTTAGAGATCAGTGTCTGCTTTAGTTGAGCTCTTGACCCTTTACTTTTGTGGTAGTGTTTTGTTTTTTCTTCTTTTTTTTCTGGCTTTTGTAATCATGTGTTCCTTGAGCATATTTGTTACAACTCAAAAGCCCAGAGGAAATGATCAGTAGTTGGTTGTTATATATTTATATTGACAGTCATCTATTAGGGAACTGATCTCATTGAGAGTGAACACAGATTCATTGTGTGTCTAATCTCTGGTTAAATGGATGTTGTATTGATTATAGTAAAAGTGATTCTACGAGCCAGTAATTCTGTGACAGTCAGTTAATATAAAGGACTTTCCAAACAGTTTGTCCACAAAAAGTTTTTTTGGACTTTTAACACTCAGTAGACTGACATTTATTCATTAGATGAACAGTTTTTAAGTTGTCGGTTGCTAGTTGAGTTAACTTAAAAAGTCGAATGTGATAGGTTGCCTAATTTTTTTTGAGTTTGGTCAACTTTTTTTTTTTTTACAGTGCACTGTTGATTTATAGGTGTTGCTGTGACCAAACTGATGTTTGTCTATTTCATATTTTAGTTTCATTTATTGACACATTTGCATGTATGGTTGACTAATTATTCTTCTAAATCCTTTAGGAAAAACTGGAAGCCAAATTTAAAGACCAGCCTAGTAAAGCATCCATGATGAAAGTGCAGGTATTCCCATCTCACTTAACTCTTTTTTTTAAAATGTATTGTACAGGATTGTCGTGATTGTGAATTTCACAAGAAAACAGGTTTATAAGCCTCTTGAAATAAACGTGTTCATGTGAAAAGTAATTTTTGGTGTCTACTATCTATTGTTATTGTAAAAAAAAAAATCCTTTCAACTTTGCACTTATTTGCTTGTCGGAAATATACTTACTCTAAATAAACAACATGGATGTAAGTGTTTATTTTGATGAAATCTTCTAAATATCTAAGGGAATTGTAACGGCTCCTGAACGTTTTGATCAGAGAGAGAGAAAAAAAAGACACTCTTCAACTGATGCCTTAATGTTTATTGTCTCCTTTCAAAGGACATCATACATATGGACACCATGAAAATAACTAAAAATTACATTTAGATACAGTAAATAATGTGGGTGAGCTTTCTGTCCATGACGTAGCTTAACCAAGCCTATAGCCTACTAAACTGATATCAATACGCAGTACAGTTAACTCATAAATTAACAAAAAAAAAAAAAAAAAAAACATACTGTGTGTACCTTCCAATCAGAAATTCGGGAGACATTGGGAGACATTTTTCGATCAGATATTCTATCCAGACTCATCTTAATTTGTGTGCATCTCCTCTTGCTTCTGGTATTCACAAATCTAGCCAGCTCACATGACAGGTTCAAACTACCACCACTAGAGGTCTGCACGGGCTTTAAACTGAAGCCCGAACCCGGCCCGTACCCGAGATCGTCTAACCCGACCCGACCCGAGCGGCACAGTTAAATTTAAAGCCCGAACCCGAAGTCTTATTTTTTTTTTTTTCACAACGAATAGCAATAAAAAAAAAAAAGATGCTGTATTTCACGATTGCATGCAACGGTCAGTAAACAAATACATGTAAAGAAACAGATTCATCGAGGCTCCGTCAGTTCACAAGGCAAAAGAAAAAACACTTAGCCTACCAGTTATGAAAGTTTATGAACATCAGGTGCAGCGGTTACATAAATTCTGCCGAGTTTTTGAATGGTTGTTGTAGGCAAGACGATAATTCTTCCACCGTGCAAATTATGGTCAGTTAAGGCTCGTTAGCATTCGGCCTGCTTTAAATCAGGCACAGAGATGTGGTGTGGTAAGATCGCATTTATTTGAATTAATTAATTATATAATTTATTTGAATTAGCGAGAGAGAGAGAGAGAGAGAGAGAGAGGGATATTGTGTGCGTGAACCTACATCTGCGCGTTTCTCTCTACAAGCAATGAGGCTTAGTTACTTCAAAAACAGCGGTTTTACCCCCTCATTGCAGAGAAATATAACGTTGCAAGTCAGTAGCCTATCGAAGCTATTTTACTAATAAAAGTTTCTGTGCTGTGTGTTCGCTGGGCGATCTCTCTGATATCTGTGTGCAATAACGTGTGTGCGTGCGTCTATGAAAGCAACAAAGCCTGCATATAGTTTTAGTTTAGCTACAAACCCGAGCCCGAAGCTATTCATTAAACATTAACCCGAACCCGACCCGAAACCCGAAAGTATTTCGGGACCCGTCGGGCTCGGGTCGGGTAGCAGACCTCTAACCACCACTCATTTGTTCACCTGTAGATGTTACTATTACCAAAATTATGCAACTCAAATGTACAATTCTGAATGAATATTCATAATATTACACACAACATGTATAATATTACACAACATTTATAAGAAACAAAATACCTTTCCATAAAGTAACTGAAATATTGACAAAATATACATTTATCTGTGACAGCTGCATAAACATAAAACAAGTTTTGTTTCATATTACTATGCATCTTTTTATGTGATGTTCACACACAAATGTTCACTCACAAACAATCAGTTTTATCAGATTTATATGTTGTTAAATTGTAGAAAACTGCATGACATACTACTAAATATTTATAAAAAACTTAAATATATTTTGTCTGTAGTATTTTTTTATTTAGTGTAGTATATTTGATTTCTCCAAACCTTTAGGAAAAACTGAAGAAACACTGGGAGAAAATGATCAACACACCCAACCAGTCTCTGAATGCTAAGGACTTTGACATTTATGTATGTATGTTTGTTTGTTTATTTAAGACAATCAACTAATGTTATGCCTCTTCATTTTCACAGTTTATCTTTCTGTTCCATCTAAATTCCCTCTCATTCAGGTTCTTGACATGGGATTTGGTGAAGTGGGTAATGAGCCCATTGATAATGTTCATTTCTACAGCAAGAATGACCTAAAGACAGCATTCAAGTTGGAGAAGTACCAGGTATGATATCTAAATCTTATCACAAATATTTACAGAACTTTCGTGATTATGTGATTGAATCCTGATCTCCTAACTGGCATGACTATGAATCTCTATAATATGTTTAATTTAGTCACTACTGTTACGTCCCTGTCTAGGGTAAGGCCACAACATAAACTGAAATCGACAATCAAAGATCCTTTATACATTTATTTACAGAACCACGAGTGAAAGCACAACTTCAGGGGTGAGCAAATGCCAAAACAACTAACAAACACCAAGCTAGCTCTTAAAAGAAAATACAAAATTCCCTAACAAAAGGAAAACAAAATAAAAATACAATGTTACCCTAACTCCCTATCTAATGAAAAACAGGAGAAAACAATATTTACAAAATAAAAATGGCACTCACCCCCTACAGCTTCCAAGTGTGGAAAAGAGTATTTACAAAACTTTACAAAATATACAAAGTGGAAATGAGATTGACAACAATTTATCTACTCAAAACCAAAATTCACACTGCACACAACAGGCAGATCAACAGGCAAGCTAACAGCAACAACACACTGTAGCCAACACACAATGGCTGTTTCTCAAACGGAAGGCTGCATCCTCCGGATGTCGCATTTGTAGGCTGCATACATCATAAAGAAGATCTTATTATAGAATTTTAACAGTTATACATTTTACCATTATTCTTAGTTAAGCGTACATTGTTGTAATATGCTTATGACTCGGGAATGTAATGCTCAGTTAACTGAAATAAACCAGGCTTGATGACGTATGCAGCCTGCAAATGTGACCTCCGGAGGATGCAGTCTTCCTTTTGAGAAACGGCCAATAGCACATGTGCAATACAACAACAGGAAATCACAAGTTGAGCAGAGCTCCTCCCTCGGGTGCTGCAGATCCTTTTATTGCCTCTCCTTGGTCCCATTAGCAACAATCAGATCTGAAAATCACATTGGTAGGATCCAATCCTGTGAAAAAAATGGTGGGACAAAAGAGAAAGAGAGAGAGAGAGAGAGAGAGAGAGAGAGAGAGAGAGAGAGAGAGAGAGAGAGAGAGAGAGAGAGAGAGAGAGAGAGAGAGAGAGAGAGAGAGAGAGAGAGAGAGAGAGAGAGAGAGAGAGAGAGAGAGAGAGAGAGAGAGAGAGAGAGAGAGAGAGAGAAAGGACCAGCAAAGCAAAGCATATACACAATATGTCTCAAGATGTAACACTACTAAATATAGTCACTACATATGCAAATAAAATGAATAAATGGTATCCTTACTGAAATGAAAGGGTCTGAGCAAAGGTTATTTAGATTGCTGTAGTTTGTAGTGCACATACCTAAATTCATCTCTGGGCAAGTAAAGCATATTCCTGGTCAGAGAAAAGCTTGGTTAAAAGGTTTGGTTTCTCTTGGTCTTGCAGGTCTCCAGTCTCAAACCAAAAAGGTTTCATGAATTTCTCGTGAGGGTGTACTACAATAAAACTGATGGCAGTTATGAGAAGGTCCAGCAGAAAGCAGAGGAGAGCTTCCATAAGTGGTGCAAGAACAATGAGTTCATTGATTCAGGTAAATCGGCATGTCCATGCATTTGTAGTAAAGCATCATCTGTGTTATCTTTGTGCCTGCCTCTTTACTTTCTACCTTTTTATGTATTTTCATATATAACAGATTTACCATCCTCAAAATCAGTTCAAACACAAATCTAGCAAATTAGCTCGAAAGGCAAATGCATATAAATAATTGCAATTAATTATAATTATTTACCTCGGCTACCAGAATTAACTGTAGCAGAATTAGTAGTTTGATCAAGTTTGACCTGATGGTGTTGGAATAGCGATCACATTCTTCCAGGTTTGAAGAGTGACTACAACTCCAAAGATTTATTTTGACACGGTGGTGGTCGGGAGAGTTCTTCCGAGTGAAAAATTAAGACATAGCTGCAGTCGTGAGGGTGTACTGTAGTCGTTGTCTGTAGCAACCAGAAGACAAAGCAGAAGAGGAGAAGACGAAGTGCCCTATCATACACCTGGCTCAATGTGGCGTCAGGCACGATGCTTTTTACTAGTTTCAGCCCAACGTAGTTATCATTTTCACGTCCTGCGCCACGTTGTTTAAATACAGTAGCAAATGCATTTGCACCCATTTGTGCGCCCATGGGCGTGCTGGTCTGAAAACCAGGTGTGTTCAGGTGCATTGTTGGCACGTTGCTATTTTGAGGAACTGAAATAGACTGTGCCATTGACCATCTAAAACCTGGTCTAAAGTCAATGGCGCAGTTTTTATTATTATTATTATTTAAAGAGAGCTTTAGTAATATGCGCCTATAGGAATTAGAATTTTTTTTTTTTAGAAGGAGGGTCCACAACACACGTACACTTTGCTTATTACACACAGGGATGTGCAGCATCACACAAGCATGCCAAATATTAAATATTGAGTAGGCTACATAATATAAAAAATGCCTACATGTCATAATGGATAGTCATTGCATGTATCAGAATTATCCTACCTATGTGCTTGTGCATGAGCAGATCCGTTTGTTCTCTGGAGACGCGTTCAGTCTTTGCTCTTGCAAATTCCGGCGTGTAAATAGCGAATCCGCCTTGGCGCGACCGCAACTGACTCTTAAAGGGAATGGGAGATGAGTCTCTGATTGGTTTATTGCACTCTATGCCCAAAAACACACCCATTACTCATTAAGAGAATAGGGACAACCCTTTTAGACCATGCTCTAGGCATGCCGACCATTTTTCCCATCGTGAAACTAGCAAAAGTGGATTCGGACACGCCCTAAGTGCACCTGCGCCTTGCGTTTTAGACCCTGCGCTTAGATAATTAAAATAGGGCACGAAGAGTGCCAGGTCACGGAGTACTGAGGTCTTTTAACTTCTATGGAGGTCACACCTCCAGGGGGTCAGTAGTTACTTTTGAGGGAAAGTTTATGACCCTTTGTCTTCGAACATGGTATTTTAAAATATGTAACTGGATTAGGTGTTGATGCAAAAATTATTAAAGATTTTTATAATATGTTGCATAATATACACTATCATTTAGATAATAAAACTATGAAATCGTAGATATCAAAAATAGTATAGGTGAGGTTACACTAACCAGTGGTTTTATCATGCATAAAACAGTATACAGTACAAAAGATGATATACAAAAACAGTTATAATACACACAATGTACTGGGGATGTGCATGTTGATTCATAGAAAGGTTTTTATTTGAATTAATGGGGAGCAGTCATTTTCTGTGGGCAATATGTGTTTGTTTCAAAGTGAATTACTGGTGACTTGCAATAGGATGGATGTTTTGGAGCAAAAGACTCTTGAAGCTGGTATCTTCTTCCATCCCAGGTGCATTGCGAGCTCCGAAGTAAGCTTGTCAAAGTCTGTGGTAGTAAGCATGGGGAGTTTCATGCCAGCCCTGTTTGGTGGCTAGGGCAGCGTTTAGTCCGTGTTCAGACTCTGGGTCTGAGAATTCTTTTATGATGGCTTGTTTAACCTGCTGGTATTATGCTGGCTGCTGAGCCAGGAAAATTTGAATTCAGCTGAGGTCTTCGAGTGTCAGTCAGTGAGATGTTGCAGGAAATGATCAACACTCTCTTCCATCCTCAATACCATCACTGAGGTGCCTAAAGTGCTCCCCCGGCGCCGCAGCAAAAATGGCTGTCCACTGCTCAAGGTGTGTGTTCACTACTTACTGCTGTGTGTGTGCACTTGGATCACTTTCACTTTCACTTTTAAAGCAGCCCCACAATCTGAAAAGGCTAAAGAAGAACAGAAAAAACACTTGCATGCACTAACATAAATTAGAAGGCTGTTTAAAGTACTCAAACCACTACTTTTTATTATAGTAAACTTGTCCTGGAATAAATTATTTGTTATGGGAATTGATATTTCACTGTCAACTAGTTCAAGTTCAAGTTCATTTTATTTGTATAGCACATTTACAACAGCCACTCGGCTGACCAAAGGGCTTTACAGGAGAGAAAATTATAAAAACATACACAGAAAACAAGCCAGATAAAAAGAACAACCCATTTTGAAATTACAGTAAAACAGTAATCAATACACTAAGGAAAACAAATAGGTTTTTAGCAGGGACTTAAAAACAGACAGGGAAGGGGCCATTCTAATCTCTAAAGGCAGGGTATTCCAAAGTCGTGGCCCCGCCACCGCAAATGCACGCTCCCCTCTACGCTTAAGTCTAACATGTGGAACTACCAACAAAGCCTGGTCGCAAGATCTTAGGCTTCTAGATGGAATGTATAAATTAAGGAGTTCAGAGAGGTAGACAGGAGCTAGGTTATGTAAAAATTTATAAACAAAGAGTAGAATTTTAAAGTCTATTCTCTGATGAACCGGCAACCAGTGAAGAGATCTGAGAATAGGAGTGATGTGTTCATGTTTGCGACATTTCAGAAGAAGACTGGCCGCAGCATTTTGGACTAGCTGAAGATGCGCTATTTGCGATTTAGATATTCCGCAATATAAAGAATTGCAGTAATCTAGCTGAGATGTAACAAACGCATGAACAGCCATTTCTAGAGTTTTCGGAGTGAGAAAGTCTCTGATCTTAGACAGTAGACAAAGTTGATAAAAACTGGAACCGATAACGGAAGAGATATGTTTATCGAATTTTAAATGCTGGTCAACAAGAACACATAGGTTACGGACCTGTGATGATCTAAAAACAGATAAACTGTCCAAATCGGGGCGTATATACTGAGAATTCTCATTAGAACCAAAAACAATTACTTCAGTCTTGTCTTCATTTAGGAAGAGGAAATTTTGGGCGAGCCATGATTTAACCTCCTCTAAACATTGCAGAAGAGAGGTAATCACTGCAGAATTGTTTCTTTTGATTGGTAGATAGATTTGAGTATCATCTGTGTAGAAATTAAATGACACACCATGTTTACGTAGAATAGTGCTCAGAGGTAGCATGTAGAGAGAAAATAGAGAAGGAGATAAAATAGAACCTTGCGGAAGGCCACAGAATAGAGGTGCAGAGGAAGAGGTAAAATTACCCAGCTTCATTAAAAACTTTCTGTCCAACAGGTATGACTGAAACCAATTTAGAATGGTAGCTTTTAGACCCACCCAGGACTCTAGTCTGGATAATAGTGTGGAGTGGTCTACGGTATCAAAAGCGGCCGATAAATCTAAAAGAATGAGAACCACAGAGTCTCCAGAGTCAGTGGTGATATAAATATAGTTTATGACTCACAAAAGAAGGGCAGACTCAGTGCTGTGGACAGACTTAAAACCAGATTGAAAAACCTCATAAATACAATTACTTGTCAGAAAATGTTGAAGTTGATCCAGCACAATTTTCTCCAAAACCTTAGAAATGAAGGGTAAAACAGAGATTGGCTTAAAATGTTTTAGAACAGAAGAACCCAGTGAAGGCTTATTGAGAAGGGGAGTGACTGTAGCCACTTTAAGATTGGCAGGGACAGAGCCAGTTTGGAGACACTTATTGATAAGAGACACCAAACCAGGTCCAATTGAATCGATGATTAATTTTAAGAATCTTGGGTGAGGACAAATCATTAGGACAAAATTAGGGTTTGAGCTTGTCAATCACATCCTTCAATGACTGGAAATTAATAGGGACAAAAGCATCCCAAAAGGCAGAGGTAGATGACAGGGCAGGAGAGACAGTTAAAGTGGGGCAGACACTAAGTCTTAAGTTAGTAATTTTGTCACTGAAATATCTCAAGAAGCTTTCACAGAGAGCATCAGAGGCATCAGTCAAGGAGTTAACAGAAGGATTTGCAACAGATTGAATAATTGAAAACAAAACCTTAGGTTTAGAGTGATTCGTTTCGATTAGATTGGAAAAGTATGCAGCTTTAGCAGACTTAACAGCAGTTTGGTAAGATGTAAGAGAGTCTTTAAACATTTGAAGAGAGATATGTAGCCTGTCCTTCTTCCATTTGCGTTCTGCCTTTCTACAGTTTTGTCTTAGAAGACGGGTATCAGAGTTGTGCCACGGTTCAGATTTTGCAGCCAGCAGGGATCAAATCAGAGAAAGGAGTTAGATCACCAACCTTTATCCAGGATTTTGTGATAAACATAAAATCCAAGTTGTGAGATGAGTAGAAGTCGTTTAGTAAAAAGGTCTTGTTCACCACGGAACGGGCATTTATTAATGCCATCTTTGGTGAGGGAATAATAACAGGAATAATAACAGGAGATGAGGACGCTCTTCTCAGTGAGCGCAGATTACCGTGAGTTACTCCTTGTTGCCGGGAGCTGTGGCCGATTCGGTGGAGACCAGCACGAGAAACAGGACTCAGGTGCCGGGGGAGAACAGGACGTAGGCCAAATCCAGCGGGCGCCAGGTAGTAGAGCTGCCAACAAAGCCATCAAATGACTCGTGCGGGCGCCAGGTAGTAGAGCCGCCATTAGACGACTCATGGGAAGGGTCCGAGAGAAAGCGAGTCCGCAGATGAGCTTTCAGTTTTACAATGTATCCTCTGCGGTTGCCTCGCTTCCTCCTTCGCTTTCTCCACGGGATGTTGAGGGGACATCGGCGGATACAATCCGGGATGACCGTTCAGAACGACTTATACGTTTTGTCAAAGAGGCAGTCGGCATCCAGAGAGTAAGAGTTCGTGAAAGTGTCCACAACAGAGTTGCGGATATCCAAGAGTGCTTGGCGGTCATAAATTAGAAGCGTGCAGCAGTTCAGGGACAGAGCAAACAACCAGACAATCACAAACGAGAGCAACAGACGGCAAGCCGAACACACAGGTGCCATCCTCCTCCTAAGAGCATATGTTGGCATGTTGTAGATATTTTTTAACACATGCTGTAGTAAAATATCTTGTGTTCAAGTCCCAAAACAACCATAAGGTCAGTATTTGTTAAAATAGATATACTGAAACACAATACATATTTATTTTATTTTTTTTTTCACAGGAAAAGAAGAGAAGACTGTCAGAGAGCTGTCACAACACAATCAACCTTCCTTAGGCAAGGTAAAAAAAAAAAAAAAAAAAAAACGTTTATCTCACTTAACATGAAATATTAAGTAGGCTTTGGGTGTTAAACTCAGAACGTGTTGACAGACTTCTCAACTCACCTGTATGATGGGACTGCAGCTGTTGCGCACCAGAATGTTCAGCAAAGAGACAGATCTAGATATCCGGCCCGATTAATTTCAAGTAACTTATATGGTTTAATTTTTTATTAATTAATAATTAAAATTAATTACTTTGAGCCTTAGTGTTTACAGTTGTGCTCAAAATTATTCATACCCATGGTAAATATGATCAAAGAAGGTTGTGAAAATAAATCTGCATTGTTATTCCTTTTGATCTTTTATCTTAAACATTTAAAATTAAAGCAAAATATATGGGCAGTTTGAATGAACCTGGGGCGTCACCTGGGCCCGGTTTTTCAAAAGTAATCCACTAGGATTTTGGATAACGGATTGGATCAAATCTTGAAAATGTGTTTTTCAAAAGACAAATCGGATTACTTAATCGGATTAGATCACATAATCCAATCTTGGTTTTGATCCAGATCAAACCTTTAGTTTGGGTTTTTTTTAGAACTTTTTTGTAGGATTTGGATCACTTTGATCCAAAAAATCTGGATTAAACTGATCCCATCAGAAGGGTGGATTCAGCGTGGATTTCATGGCCAAAATGTAATGAAAACTTTAAAAACGTATCAAATAATACTATATTTGGATCATGCAGTATCTTACAAGATATCCTATTTATTCATAAGGTTTTAATTTTATTTGTTCATCCGTCAGGCTACAGTGATTAGGTAGGCTTTAACGTATTCAGCCTTTTAGTATAGGCCTACAGCAAAGTAGAAAGAGTTTGGCCTCATAAAATAATCCCCCAAACAGCTGTCAAAATTGACCAAAAACAATACATTTTATTCTGTCACTAATTGATATATATATTCATCACAATCGAAAATATTTTTGTTTTTAGAATATTTATTAGTGATGCATGCAATGATTACAGAATAACCCAAAAAATGCAAAGAATGGCAATCACTGATTTTTGAAATCCAAAACAAATCCAAATCAGAAATAGTGTCTAACTATTGCGTCCCTTGTTGCACGTCCTGTTTGCTCATTCTGGCAGAATGCAGGAGGTTGGTTAGGGTCTCCAAGGGGCTCAGGTGCATCATTGTCAGCACAGAGAGGGACATTGCGCTTAGTAGCGATGTTGTGCAGGACAATACAGGCAAGGGTTATGTTGCATGCTTTCTGTGGTTCCGCTCTCAGGTAGTTAAGGCATGCAAAGCGCCTCTTAAGAACTCCATTTAAACGCTCAATTGCACATCTTGCTCTGCAATGAGCAGTGTTGAAGCGTGCCTGCGCTGGTGTATTTGCTGTTAGAAAAGGAGTCATCAGCCATGGTAGGAGTGGGTAGGCACTGTCTCCTAATATTACGCCATCCGGTCGGTTGGTTTGGAGGTCTCTATATAGAGCGCTCTCCCTCAGGATGCGTGCATCATGGACAGACCCAGGCCACTTGACAACGCAGTTGG
Organism: Aspiorhynchus laticeps; assembly: GCA_023376895.1. Taxonomy (NCBI): domain Eukaryota; kingdom Metazoa; phylum Chordata; class Actinopteri; order Cypriniformes; family Cyprinidae; genus Aspiorhynchus; species Aspiorhynchus laticeps. The sequence continues at coordinate 52,073,362 of CM041797.1, read as the reverse complement.
TGATGATGAGGTCAGCATCACACACAAGTTGGACATTGATGCTGTGGCTCCCCTTTCTGTTTATAAACTCCCATTCATTCTCACGAGGTGCTTGTATATGCACATGTGTGCAGTCGATTGCTCCAATAGTATTGGGCATATTCCCCAAAAGAAAAAAGCTGCGCTTGGCCTGGGCAATCTGGTTGTCCTTTGGAAAAGAAACAAATTCTTTGACCAGGCTGGCCAGTGCGATTGACACATCTCTCACCACATCACACACAGCTGATTTCACCACTCCCATATAGTCACCAACAACTTGATAGAAAGTCCCACATGCATAAAATCGGAGAGCAATGAGGATCTGGTCTTCCACAGACAGACCGTGACTCCTTTGGGTTCTGTGTTGAAGTTTTGGCCTGAGAAGGTTCACAAGGTACTCTATATCAGCCTTCCCAAAGCGAAACCGGACATACAGCTCCTCAGTGGTGTATTGCTCCAGTGGCTTGGTACGTTCAACATACACCCTTTGACGGTATCCTCTCCTGGCAAAGTGGTGGTGGCGGTGGACAACACCTGCCATTTCACTGTCTCTCTGTGAATCCTCTGAGAAAGGCTGATTTATATGGCAGTGTAGTTGGTCTTTTCAAACACACCTATTACAACTGATTAGTTTTGGCTTGCGTTCAATTGAGGCAATTGGACCCAAGGCCTATAATTGATGAACAATGTTCACTATAGTAAAGCAACGGAACCATGGACTCAAGAAGCTGCAACTTCACAGCTGCTGAAACCAATGCACTACTAGAGGGTGTTCGGTGCCATTATGGAACAATAGTGGGAAGTTTTAATTCTGCTAAGGATACCAACAAAAAGAAAAATGATGTTTGGATTTTAATCACAGAAAATGTGAATGCCATAGGGTCTGGCCAGAGGAGGACCACAGACCAAATCAAACTGCGGTGGAAGAATCTTAAGGCCAGGGCAACAAAGGACCATGCTGAAGCCAAAAACCCACAAACAGGCAACAAGCCATTTAAGAGGGGAGATTACACAGATGTGGTCCTCGACATCATTGGAGGTGAGAAGTCGCAAGCTCTCCATGGTATTCAAGGTGTTGTAGGGGATGGCGAGCCTTGGATTGAGGAGGAGGAGGAGAATCTGCCAGTTCCTCCTGAGGCTGATCCAGAGAGCGTATTTATATTGAATCTCAGCTCTGTTCCTGAGGAAGAAGCTGGATCCTCATTGGTTGAGCCAGTGGTAGTTGCCACAGGATCTCAGAGGAAAGGCTTGAAGCGCCCTTCATCAAACAAAGATGATGATTACAAGGCACTTCTGCAAAAAGAGACTGAAAGGGCAGAAGCACAGCTTCGTCTGGCAGAGGAACAACTGACTCTGACCAAACTGCAGCAAACCAAGGCCAGACTTGAGATCCGCCTCCTAAAGGCTACGCTCAGACAAGCTGGTCTCTCCACATCAGATGAGGAAGTCTGAAATTATTGTGGAGTATTTGACATTGTCTTTTTTTTTTAATTCTATACATCTATACTTGATACTTGTTATAAATATCCTCAATGTACAGTGTTTGTGTTGTAGGTCTCAGATGAGCGGACTGCTGGAAGAGGATGGGGTGGGGTTTTTCTTGTTTTTAGTTTTTTTTAAATGTGTGGGTTTTCATTTCAAAGAAAAATAAAGTTATATTGACCCCACACTGGCTATTCTACTTGTTGCTCTTTACATATCTATAGTTCTACATTGTGATTTCCTATCCTGTTTGAGCACTGGTTATCCAGCACTGGTTATCCAGATTTGGTGATCCTGAAAAGTTCCTATCCGGATCAGATTGATCCAATCCGATGTTGCTTTAAAAAACTGGCTCCAAAAGTAAGCTGGATTACGTGATCACGGATCGCAAAAAAAGGATTACTAAATCTGGATCAATTTTATCCGGATTAAACCTTTTGAAAAACCGGGCCCTGGAGAACTGAATCGTGTAGCCGAGTCGAACTGTCTGAGCCAGCGGGACGGGTAGTGCAAGTCACGCCCCCCAGCTCCGTACGATTGGCACTTAATTTCTAGCGATTATCGTCAATTGGATTTCACAGATACTATTTAAACTATACTGAGCTAGACAATGACATCTCTGAATTCAATAATGAAATGCCTTTAACTGAAAATTGAGTGTTTAATCTTATTATTATACAATACTGACACTCTATCCTCCAACTTGATACTGTTAAGTGCTTTGACACAATCTGTATTGTTAAAAGCGCTATATAAATAAAGATGACTTGACTTGACTTGACCAAAGAGACAGTCGACATACCCATGTTGGTGCAGCGGTGGGACATCGCATTCTGGCTCATAGCAGCAGAACTCTCCATGTCCCTGGAGGGACTGGCTAGAGATGTATTAAAAATGTATTTAGTTACCACTTGCAGTACACTTGAACCCACTATTGTATGAAAGATGGGTTTAAGTGTAATACAAGTGGTAACTAAATTATATATATATATCTTTTAAAACAGAGATAGTATGTTAAAAGCACATTTTAGTTCATATTCATGTTGTCCCAAAATAGCACGTTTGAGCACACTTAGATGTTCTTAAGATTTTCTTAAGAAGTACTAAAAAATATTTTTTAGTACATTAAGTACAAAATTAGTGCATGAAAATAGAGCATTTTTAAAGGGGTCGTGAACTGAGAAACCAAAATTTGCTTGATCTTTTGACATATAAGAGGTCATTGTACTATAAAAATAGAAACCAAACGATAAAGATGCTCTGAAGACATCAAGACACTGTGCGGTGCCAAGCTGTGGAAAAATTTTTGTTTGAGTTGCCTTAGTTAGGAAAGAGTGGATGAACTTTATTTTTAATGAAGATCCAGACCACGTAAGTAAGAACTTGGTCCTTTGTTCACTTCATTTTACCGCGGATTCATTTACAAACAAGGCACAATTCAACGCAGGATTTTCAAAAAGATTGAAACTAAAAGACAATGCCATGCAGACTAACTGTTTTCATTACGTGGTCACTATTGCTTTGTCTGTTATTACAGATCGTTTGATATGTTTTGATTTATGCATTTTTGACCTAAATCACAGTGGTGTCCATCTATGAGGAATGAATGTACGCTGTTAGCCAATCATAGCAGTGGGGGTTTACTTCAGAGTCTACAATCCGCCATGCCTATTCAAACAGAGCGTTCTGATGAGGGGGGTTAAAAACAGGACAGAAAATAGCCTATTACTTCTAAATTATAATGTTTTTGATGTATAAATATTGATAACTGTAAGTGGACTTCAGAGAACAGTACAAAATAAAATAAAAAACAGAGGCAATTCATGACCCCTTTAAGTACATAATGGAAGTGCACTTTTTTTGCCTGGATTTCCTTATCCACAAAACACGGGTTCTGTCCTATGCGGAAAACTGTTGTAAATTCTAATGAACAGCATGTGCATACTATGTCAGTGAGTTTTACATCTGCTGTAGGCCCCAATTCAAATGTACTAGGCTTCTTTCTAAGCTCATATTTGCCCTTTTGTATCCTTTAGATCTTCAATGACCCCATTTTTGGTCAAATAGAGCTGGACCCTCTTCTGATAGAGATCATCGACACCCCTCAGTTTCAGAGACTGAGACACATCAAACAGCTGGGAGGAGCATATCTGGTCTATCCTGGAGCCACTCATACTCGCTTTGAACACTCACTTGGGTAAGGTGCAAGTGAAAAATGGATATAGATTACATTATTTTAAGCTTAAAACCTTTTACAGTGCGTTGAAAAATTATTTAGTATTTTATTATGGTATTTTAGATCGCTTGAAAAATGTCCTGATAGGTGATCAATAATACATACATTTTCCTAAACAAGGTTTTTATTGCAAACTAGTAATTTTTTAAGCCAAAATTAGGTATTTCTGAACAGTGGATGTTAAAATTGAAGGGTTTTTTTTTCTTTTCTTTTCTTTTCTTTTCTTTTCTTTTCTTTTCTTTTCTTTTCTTTTCTTTTCTTTACTTTTCTTTACTTTTCTTAACCTTTTACAGTGATGAATAGTATTAGATAAATATTAGTGGTCTTATCTGTGAAAGCACTCACAGTATGTTTATGATGTATTGTCCAGCCCATTTCCAACTCTTCATAAATCTAGAAACTGTCCATTAAAACTCGTCTCAATATTGTTTTGAAACTTGGAAGACTGTATTCTAACATATATTCTATCTCTACATTAACATCTTAATTGTCATGAATTAGCATTTAAATGAACGTGGTTCACTGTGTTCTTTAAAAGCAGCACAAACATTTGTACTTTAACCCTTTGGCAGTAATTGACGTCAGGTAACAAATGTGCAGTTGTTCTTTCTACCTTCTCAGGGATGTGATTTTTCTGTATAAATATGGATTTCCATATCTTCCAACCTCTGAGGGACGACCCATGTGATTCACGTAGATCTGAGTTGTTGTTGTTTTTTTTGTTTTTTTTTGTTTTTTGGGGGGGGGGTTTGCATGATGATTGAAATCGCGCAAATGGCCTTGAGCTATTACCTAAATAAACTGCGAAAAGATTTTCTCAAACATCATGGACGAAATTATCCTGAGAGTGCTGCACGAGCTTGCGGCGCCATCTGCAGGACAGTTAAAAGCGTTCAAACGATTCAAAGCACCAAACGCGAGTAGAATCAGCGCTGAAACATGTTACTCAACCCGGTGATTTGTTATGAATGGCGGTGAGAATTTGAGATGGCTAGTGCTGTCATAAAATTCACAACGGTTGTGATGTAATTATATAACAGGCTGTAGTCTGACGTGCTAAATCATTAATAATTGTAATGTTTCCAAACTTTTGGCAGGTACACTCTAAAAAATGCTGGGTTAAAAATAACCCAGCGCTGGGTTAAAAAGGGACGAACCCAGCGGTTGGGTTGTTTTGACCCAGTGGTTGGCAGAGGTGGAAAGTCCAGGTTTCAGAAAGTAAAAGTCCTGCCATATGTTTATTCCAACTCAGCAGCTGATTTCACCAGAGGAGGAACCAAGTCATTCCTTTCAAGTCACAAGCAAGTCTCAAGTCAAATCCCAAGTCCTCAAAGAGTTAAAGTTAATGAGATAATTAAGAGACTGAAGAAAGCAACGTCACTGAAGAAAAGAGAAACACAAAAACATATGACTTGAGTCACAGCCTTGGATGGAATCAACTGAAAAAACAACAACAACACGATGCCACCATAATTGTGGTCAGTGTTTGCTTTAGTTGGGCTCTTTAGACTTTAGTAACAAATTAATTTGCTTCTAAGCAATTGCAACATTGCTTCACTGCAAATATTTGTGCATTGCTGAATCAAACCTTGAAGTAGCAGATTAACTTTTGCTTTCGGCTTCTGAAAATGAAAATTCATTTGAATGAACATCATGAAGTGGTTTTTCTTTGGTTTGTTGATGGAAATTCAGCCATCATTGAATTGAAAGAAAAAAAAAAGTAATATTAAACAAATACTACTATGTACTATGTTGAAAAAAGTAACTGTATAGGCTCAGGCTTTCAGACATGCACACTTATCATATGATCCTCAACAGTGGTGACAAAAATTTTTCATACTGCAGTGCATGATGGGAGTTTTTACTATGGTGTTACCCAGCATGCATTGCAGCATGAAGCATTTTGTTGGTTGTCACCATTGTTGAGATTCATATGCTGGATTCTTGATGTCTGTGTGTGAAGTAGTACAAGAGTTCACATTTTTATATTTGTTACATAGATTTAAAATGATTTCACTAAAACTATTGGAGCAGCACTTTGCTTGCATGCTGTAGTTTCACAGGGTTGTTAAGCAAAACCTAAACCTATAAAAGGAAAGAATAAAAACATTTGATCATAACCAGGCCAGCTCATGATGACTATCTGCTCATATGAAAACAGTTAAAATCTACTTACTGCATAGTAGTGATCTCTCTGCTTTACAACAGCACATGCATTGCTACAGAGACATATCTGAGACTAGAAGTCAAGGGTCAAGATCTCAACTAAACAAACGCTGATCTCCATGATGGTGGCATCATTTTAACCAATAAAACATCAACATCTGTAATTCTCAATAACAGCAGGTGTCCATCACTAATGCACAATCATCATTTTATTAGTCACTTAATTATCTCATTAACTTTAACTCTTTGAGGACTTGGGATTTGACTTGAGACTTGCTTGTGACTTGAAAGGAATGACTTGGTTCCTCCTCTGGTGAAATCAGCTGCTGAGTTGGAATAAACATATGGCAGGACTTTTATTTTCTGACCCCCGGACTTTCCACCTCTGCCAACTGATGGGTCAAAATAACCCAACCACTGGGTCAAAACAACCCAACCGCTGGGTTCGTCCCTTTTTAACCCAGCGCTGGGTTATTTTCAACCCAGCATTTTTTAGAGTGTACTTTAATAATAATAACAATTCTATATACTTTACTATAACATATTATAGTACTTTATTATAATATATTATATTATATATAATATATTATATATAATATAATATAATAATATAATATAATATAATAAAGCATTTCACTGCTGATTTTACTCTGTATGATTGTGTATGTGACAATAAATCTACTACTACTACTATATTGTTATCATGATTATTAAATGCTGCTTTTTATTTTTTACAGGACAATAGTATGTATTATTACAATATAAGATATATCTTTTAATGTGCTAAAATATATATTTTTAATAATAAGTGCTGGGGGCGTGGCTTGTGGGCGTGACTTGGGGCGTGGTCAGATTTTCCTTCTCTTTTGTCTCTAGTTGATCGCTTCTTCTGCTGTAGTGATTATGATTAGAATAATCTCATAGTTTAGGTGTTACCATATGAACTGCATTTCTTTTCCCACCTCAAACATATACATAAAAGTATAGATGATATAGATATAGAAGTATAGAAGCTGGGATCGACTCCAGCACTCCCCAGAGGAGAAAGCATTGTGTAATCACAGAATAAATGGATGGATGTAATGTTGATTTTGTGTTTTGTTTCAAATGATGTGTGGTCTGTGTGTTGCAGGATGGCCTATTTAGCAGGACGGATGATCACCATTCTGAAAGAAAAGCAAGAGGATCTTGGCATTGATGAAGAAGACGTCCTGTGTGTCCAGATTGCTGCTCTGTGCTACAATTTAGGTGAATGACAAAAATATACATCTGGGTAGAGCAGGGGTTTTCAACCTGTGGGGCACCTGTCAAGGGGGGCGCGAGCATCAATTAATTCAGAGACATTGCCTTGAAGATTTATGAATACGAGCTTTCAAATCTTTAGCCATCCGCTAGGGGACATTCTGACTCCCGCTGTTAGGCGACAGTGAGAATGGTGTAAAATGATTTACGGTTAGTCATGTCGGAAATCCAACCACGGATTGGCATGCTGTTATCTCAGAAACAGGCTCAGCCATCACATTGAATCAGGTAAACTGGTTATATATTTATGTTTCAGTATAATTACGCACGCTATACCAGGCAGGGGTGGTTCTAAACCCTTTTTAGGTGGGTTTCAGCCCCCCAAACTATCTTAACGATCAGGCCAGTGCTGCTTCCTCAAGAAAGTTTTTAATTCTCACGTGTTTTAAGTCTTACAATTTAAACAAAGTAATTTTAAGCCCAAGACATCTCAACGCGGTACTCACGCGCTGTGACAGAGCGTTTCTGCATGCCTGCATGCACAAACAGATAGCCTTCTGAGACAGCAGGTGAATACCAGTGGCTGTCTTGAGGAGTATCCTCGTAAGCACAGTCGGTTGTTTCAAGTGAACATAAACAGTAAAGTAAATATCAAATGTACATCAGTATAACGGATCCGTGCATTTCTTATGTAAATAAATGTTAATCAAAAAGAGCAAAAGAAAAATATTTTTTCTTAAGGAGGAGGGGGGTGGGGTGCGAGTGAAATTAGACAAACTTGGGGGGGTGCATGTCCTAAAAACCCCTGGGGTAGAGTATAGAAAAAAAAAAACACTTAATGCTTAAACATTTTACAATACATTTCTTATTCTTGTTCCTGAAGAGTATAAGATAATGTTGAATATGATATTTACAAGTTTCTTACATATAAGGGAGAAAAATACATCATATATGTTATAAATATATCTATATTGTGTTTTATTTCCATTTACAAATTAACTCCTTTACAAGTTTTATGTCAGACATATTTCACCAGAGGTGGGGGCAAGTCACACGTTCAAGTCTCAAGCAAGTCTCAAGTCACAGTACAAACAAATCAAGCAAGTCAAGTCAAGTCAGCGGCTCACCTCAAGCAAGTCAAGTCGAGTCCTGATATAAGGGTCAAGTCAAGTCAAGTCACAGTATCAAACAGGAACAAATATATTTTTGTCACACGACCTTATAAATTTTTCCTCAGGAATTAACTTTTTTAATTATACATTTTAAATAATAATGTTTTAAATATAACATTTTGAAAATAGGCAAAATACTACTTTGTATACCGCTAAGTCTGTAATTGAGAAAATATTAATTAAAAATACAAGATAAAAATATGTATCTCATATTTATGTTATATTGAGTTTGACCATCCTAGGAGACACAGATAATATTTAACAGATGTTTGAAAATGATTTTGCACTAAATATATCCAGCGAAGACTGGGATTCAGTCTGGGAGCACGCTAAAGAATTTCAGTGTAACAAAACATGCTATTCAATTTAAAATAATATACTGACTACAAATCACCCCTTATATCAGAAATAAAATGGACCCAATATTGTCATCGGATATAGACACCCTATTTGGACTGTTTCTTTCACTTTGCATGATTGCCTACATTGTTCTTGAAAACTATTGTCATCATGACTCAAAACAAGAAGCCTATTGCTGTTAATGTTTGTGTGTCTTCCCCTGTAACTTATCGATTTCTTTGATTTTATCTTAATAAGAACTAAATGGATAGCTGTGCATTTAAGGTCTGCCTAAGCTTTTTGTTTTGTTTCGTTTTTGTTTTCTGTTTGTTCTGTTGGAAAAAATAATAATAATTAAAAAAATTTAATATAGAAATATGAAATTAAATGATAGACCTACTCTATGACATTAATGCTGCCAGTAAGTGGCAGCAAATCACTGCTTTATCACAGAAGCGTTCATTGAACTGATTCATTCAAAACAGTTGATTCGTTCATGAACAAGCAAGAATGGGCCACTGAATCACTGAACCGATTCGTTCAAATCCCTGGATGCGTTCAATATTCAGTGTGTTGCTTAGAGACGCATGTAACTCTAGCTGTGGGCTGAACGGAACTGTTGGCAGCCACGCTGAAAATATTACTAAATATCGTATGTTATAAATAAAAAACTCATACTAGGGCCATTTTGAGAACATGTCTTGGATTTTGGGTTCAAGAGAAATATCACTAATCGATAAAACACTGTGGTTTCCGTGGTACAATTCCATATATTGATTTACAATAGGGATATACACAGAGGGATACTTGACACTAAAGCACTGTTTTGAGATACAAATGCCAGCGAAATTAAAGTTTGACGTCGTTAATTACAAACACAAGATTAATAATTTATAATTACTTTAATTTAATGACAGACCTAAGATGAATTTTAAGACCAATGCTGTTTTCAACTAACGAACAAGCTTACATACCTTTCCTTTATGAAGTGGTGACGACCTGGCTTTATAAATGCATACAGTGTCGATTCGAAGTGTTAATCAAACATCTCGGGAGATTCTCTTGCTCCCTGTATTTGGCACTGTGTTCCTGCAGCTCGTGCAGTGTCATGAACTGCGCAGACTAGGATCACTTCTGCCGCTGGTTCAGTGGCTTGCGTTTTGTTTACCAAATTATGTCGCAATGATTTATAATAATAATTAGAGTTATTATAAAGTCAAGTCCTGCCGAGTCATGAAGGTCAAGTCTCAAGTCACTGGATCTCAAGTCCAAGTCAAGTCAAGTCATTTTCTTTATTTAGTCAAGCAAGTCACAAGTCCTTAAATTTGCGACTCGAGTCAGACTCGAGTCAAGTCATGTGACTCGAGTCCCCCACCTCTGTATTTCACACATAAGATATATGATTCATATATTTAATCTAATGAAGATGGTATAAAATATGTTCTCAGGTAAAATATGAAACATGAGTTGTTCAGTATATTTGATGTTTTTGTCTTTAAGGCCACGGTCCATTCTCTCATCTGTATGAGCGATTCTACTGTGATGCTCTAAAGCATGGTAAGTATCTGCTTCTCATTTACTGATGCCAGTGTTTGTGGTCTGTTGGATGGTCAGTTTCACATTAATTATTCAATATTGCTGAAGATAACAAGACACTTTTATAGATCATAAATATATAGACAAATTTATAGATCAAATGAAAGAATTTGAAATGAAAGATGAAATATTGATGCGATTAGGGGGGAAATGCCCTCTATAAACGTAAAAAAAAATGCCCTTGGATTAAATATAAAAATAAAACATGCAGATTTATATGTCCCAGCTGATGAGAATATTGCTTCAGAATAAATCATATAACAATATATATATATATATATATATATATATATATATATATATAAAAACATAAATTTTCCAGTGAAACCTCTAAAGGTCTTTTAGATTTAAGGTTTTCCAATAGAATTTCCTTAAAGCAACAGCAATTTCTGATTCTAAATTACACAACAACATGCAAAATTAAAACAGGAGGTTTATTATAATATAAAAATTATGCACATCTTGAGTTGGTAATGTGGTAAATATAGGAGTGGGTTAACTATTCCAGTAAATTCCATGATTACAGCAGCTTAATACATTGTCCAGGTTTTTCCAGTAGCCCCTCACCGCAGACCAAAGATCCAGGGGGCGGGGTTGGATCCACATCTAGGGGGTGGAGATGGGTGGGTTTAGGGATCAGGGGGTGGAGACAGGTAGGTTTAGGTCTGTGTAAGGTGGGAGGAGTTGGATCTGGATCCAACCTCGCCCCCTGGATCTTGTGTTCTGCAGTGAGGACCATCTCGGTTTCCCCCCTAAATGCTCTTGTGTGTTAAACAAAAAAATTTTATTGAATTACACAAAAGTTTGAAATAGAACACATTAAATAGTATTTTCTTGTAAAACATACTCCTATAATCTTTTAATTTACAACTTTTTTTTTTTTGTAGAGTACCTCCTAATTCACCTTAATTTATTTACCCTAGTATAAAAAAAATAAAAAACATATGACTCACATAATTTATGTAAATGTATTTGTAGTATACTTGTAATGTAAAAACATTTTTGTATTTTTTTGTATTTATTTATTATTATTATTATTTTGCATGTTTTTTTTTTTTTGTGTGTTTTCCAGAGGGATATGGAGATGACAGAGGTGGAAGTGGACAGAGCAAACAAAAGGATCAGGCAAAAACAGGAAAAAGTAATTAAAGAGGTTTTTTTTTTTAAATTAACTCAGTTTTTGTGGGATCATTAATAGCACATATATTAATAACCCCTGTTTATTTTCTTTGGTAGGTGAAAATTGGAAGGTAAACATCAAATCACTCTTTCACAAATATGTGTGTGTGTGTGTGTGTGTGTGTGTGTGTGTGTGTGTGTGTACAAGTTCTATTTAAATTCAGTGCATCATGCCTGAAGCCACCATGAAATCAGAAATGACAATTAAGGTAAGGTGTCAGAAATGTCAATTTGTGGTGGAATAAATCATCATTCTTTTCTGTTTAACAAATAAGAAATAGGTAATTATTACATTCTGTGGTAATCAAAAATAATAGAAACACAGTATTGTAGGTCTGATTTTAGATGTTCAACTCCTGCTACTGAATTCTACAATTATACATTTGTGATAATATGTAGCCTACAGTTTACATTATTTCTGGGATTTATCAATTGTGTTTGTGTTTATTTTTATATCATCAGGTTGCATCACTCTTGATACTTAAGGAAATATTAAAGATCAATGGAGCATTGGGTGGCAGGATTCAAGATAAAGACCTCATCTTTATTCAGGAGTTAATTGAGGGAGTTGATACAGATGGCAAGGTACAAAATCATATAAACTGCCGTTTCATTCAGTGGTCTGCATGTTATACTGTTAAGTAAGTTGAGTATTGGAGTTATTTTTTATTTTTCCAGTGGAAAGCGAAGGGCAGGACTGTGAAGAAGGCTTTCCTGTATGACATTGTGAGAAATAAATGGAATGGCATTGATGTGTGTAGATGGGACTATTTTGCACGGTAAATAAATAATATTTTAAGAGGATGCTATTTCATAATTATATTAACTTTGTTAGAATTTAAAAAAATAAGTATTACACTGAAAAATGCTTAAATTGTCATTAGTGATTCATTTCAAATATATTAATTTAGTCACTTCTTAATGAAAATTATAATAAAGGGTTACAGCATTTTGTAAGATATCGGTACCCTTTAGGGGGGTACAGGGGGGCAAAGCATCAGTAACCAAAAATGTTCTCAAAGATGATATCAATCTGCACAAACCAATACAGTACTGAGAATCCCTTTAAATTCTCTCTTATTTTTCAGAGACTGTCATTACCTCGGTATCCCAAACAGCTTTGATCATCAACGCATGCTGAAATCTGCTCGGGTGTGTGAAGTCGAAGGGAGGAAACACATCTGCTTCAGAGACAAGGTACCATTTATTACACATCAGGATAACTGATTGCTTTTGGTCTGTTTTGATATCACATATAATAAATAATAAATAACCCATTAAATAACTGATAATAAATAACCCATTAAAAATATTTGAGTCATTGCACATTCTGTAAGTAATTGCACTTTGAAACATTGCACCTCTGTCAAATGATGTAAATAAAATAAAATATAAAACTTATTAGATAAATATTAATTTCAATAGGGTTATGAAGAAGATTCAGATCATTTTTTCTTGTAGTCTCAATCAGTGATGAAAAATAATAGAAAGTTCATACTATCATATTTGTCATTCAGTATTGAGTGATTGATCTGTTTCTCTCACAGGTGGCTGATAATGTTTATGACATGTTTCGAACCCAGTACACTCTGTACAGCCAGGCCTACCAGCACAAGATCGTCACCATCATTGAAAAAAAGTGGGGTTTTGTGTTTTTAAAATGTTCTTGTTTTTTTGTTCCATATTGCTCAAGTTACTTATTGGTTCATATTATTTTGATTGGTATATTAGAATCACAGAAGCCCTCTCTGCAGCTGAAGACAAGATCACCAAGATCTCACCGTTTACTGAAACCCCTTCACGAGATGATAGTCTGCAGAGGAGTATAAGTGGCTCACGAAAGCGCACGAAAGCACTAGCGTCCGACGAGGAAAGGGTTGCAAAGATGACCAAACTAACAGGTCAGTTTAAAACAAGAGTAGGGTTCATGAAGATGTAAATAAATGTTGTTCGGTGCATCTTAATCATGTACGGTGTACTTATTGTCATAATTTATATTTGTTAGTTTTCACTTGACTTGACCAGACAAAGAAAACAGTTCAGTCAAAAATGTTCTCCCTCCCGTCAGATCACATCTTTGAGGAGATCTTGTACTCCACTGATGACAAGCTGAAAGATGCCCGGATGAAACTTGAGGATGTTGTGAGGAGACACCTGCCGAAGTGTGTGGGAGAGACCAGAATAACACAAGCTGAGTTCAAAAACAAACAGATCTTACAGGTAAAAGAGAGCTGAGGAAAACATGATGTATCAGTTAAAGGGTTAGTTCACCCCAAAATGAAAATTCTGTCATTAATTACTCACCCTCATGTCGTTCCAAACCCGTGAGACCTTCGTTCATCTTCAGAACACAAATTAAGATATTTTTGATGAAATGTGAGAGCTCTCAGATCCTCCATAGACAGCAACACAACTGAAATGTTTCTAGGTCCAGAAACGTAGTAAATACATTGGTAAAACAGTCCATGTGACATCAGTGGTTCTACTTCAGTTTTGCAAATACTTTTTTTGCGCAAAGAAAACAAAAATAACATAATTTACTCAACCATTCTTCTCCCCTGAGTTACGTCTTCTGCCATTTTAGAGAGTATCACAACTAGGGATGCACCGAATGTTCGGCAACCGAAATTGTTCGGCCGAAAATAGCAAAAAAAACTCTTTCAGTGTTCGGTGAATAAGCGAAAAGACCGAGTAATTTGTACCGAACAATGACGTGACGCAATCAAATAGATTTGCGCACTAATGCAGCAAACACGTCTGCAGTGTGAAAGTATTTAAAACTGTCAGAGAAAGACGCAAAGAACATTACAAGCATGACGCACCGACAGCGAGAGACTGTTTAGTGCTGCATCTCATGTCTCCGATGAGAAGAGGAGGTTGTTGCTGGTTACTGTGATGATTGAAATCGCGAAATGGCCTCAAACGATTAGTAAATAAACTGCAGAAAGTTATGTTTTCTAATAAACGCACGGACTGCATGCATTCAAACAGCGCTGCACGAGCTTGCGAGACCAGGGTTCAAAGTCCAAAGCGTGAGAAAAATCTGCGCTAAAACACTATTACTTGTCATTTGCTCAGTAACATTTTTATATATTTTTTTAAAGACATGTGACAATGTGATACGTGTGATAAACATCTTCCCAAATTCGTAATGAGAATCATTTAAATATCTGCTGTTGTCAACAAAAAGAAGCACTAAGATCTTCCTGCAGGTTTCTGCCAAAATAAAATCTAAGAAAAAGCAACAACTCCATCAACATTCATAAATGTTAGTATTGAAATTTTACTGTTGTTCTGTAAAATAAAATAAAAAAAATAAGACAATAATAATGATAACAATAATTACCCTACAACAGCTCTATACATTTATTGTAACATTCACACATAGTGTTCAAATTGGGATCTGTAATATATTGTAATGTTTTAAAAGCAGTCTCTTCTGCTCAGCAAGGCTGCATTTATTTGTACAGAAAAAAAATGCATGCCTGATTCAAGAAGGGGGTCTCAAAAATGGCCAAAAAATATTATTTTAGTAACTTATTAATTTTAAGTTAAATTGTGCTTTGTTGGTATAATGTCTGATAGAATGTTAAAAAATGTTCAGTGAAGAGTAAATATTTTTAAATTGTTGTTTTGTAATTATTTTTTTTATTTGAAAAGCAGGACAAAACAGTAAAAAGCACATTTTGGCTCTTTAATTTATGCAATGGTGAAAAAAAAATGTCAAAATAGGCCTATGGGGAAAAAAATGCGAAAAACCGTGTTCGGTATTCGGCCTTCGGCCCAGTGTTTCATTTTGTTCAGCTTCGGCTTCGGCCAAGAATTTTCATTTCGGTGCATCCCTAATCACAACGCATACGCACGCTTTCCCCTAAGCAACGCTTAATATGCAGATTACGTTCATGCGCAAGCTTTCCCCCCGAACGTAAACAACGCTGATTATGTAAAATGCGTTCTTAGGTACTCTCCAAAATAGCAGAAGACGTAACTCAGGGGAGAAGAATGGTTGAGTAAATTTTTATTTTTGTTTTCTTTGCGCAAAAAATTATTCTCGTAGCGTCGCAAAACTGAAGTTGAGCCACTGATGTCACATGGACTGTTTTACCGATGTATTTACTATGTTTCTGGACCTGGGAACATTTCAGTTGTGTTGCTGTCTATGAAGGGTCAGAAAGCTCTCAGATTTCATCAAAAATATCTTAATTTGTGTTCTGAAGATAAACGGAGATCTTACGGGTTTGGAACGACATGAGGGTGAGTAATTAATGACAGAATTTTCATTTTGGGGTGAACAAACCCTTTAATGATTGCACAATTAATTAACAGATTTTAGGCCAAGATCAGTAGTGTTAATGTAAGGTAGTGTGTACATGTATATACAACATTTGTTTCCTCGACAAATTCTCTTTTACTCTCATCTTGTGATGACAGAGGAAATCCATGTTGTGCTTATCAATATGTTTCTTTAAATAGGGTGTTAAACTATTTTGAAAGTGAAATGTCAGAGGTTTCACTTTCATAACTCAGGCTTTAAGATTTTATTTGGGCTAAGAAACTCTTGTCTCATGTTTCTCCTAAAGGTATTTTTTATCTCCGCTTGTGATGCTGTGCCAGGCCTGTAGTACTGCATCTGCTGCTTTTGACTCAGCACTCAGCAAAAAAGACTGTCTAATCATTATCTTGATGTAGGATGATGCACCAGCCAAATAGTTTTGAGACATTTGCCTGGAATTTAGTAGCTGAGATGTTTCTGTACAGTAGCAATTTTTTTTTAAGTCATTTCCCATAAGCAGTTACAGTACATGACTAGTGAGGATGAGTTGGTCAATCATTATGATGGACTGTACAGTATAAATACAATTTAGATTTAATATAATCCATGACTGCTGGCCTTTTTTTTTCTTGTCCTGTTTTTCTTCACTTTATTGTTCTTGTTTGTTTGACTTCAATCCCTGTTTCTTCAGGTTAAATGGAATGAAGCAGTGGACGAGTGGAACAAACTTCACCCAACTGTGTTCTTGGATAAGAAGGATTTCAGTGTGGATGTATGTTAAGTTCAAAACTCAGTTTCCCTTTGGATATTGATTATTATTTAAAAAAAAAAAATCAGTAATACACTTTATATAACACTTTTAAGTCACTGTAATATTGTAAATCTGGCACAGACTATTCACCTGGACAACACTTACAAGGAGGCTGAAAACCCCATCAACAATGTCTATTTCTACAGGAAGAGAAACCCTACTGAAGCCTTCAAGATTAAGAAATATGAGGTACACAAACCACTGTGCTGCTTTATTACAAATGTATTATTAGATTATTTACAGATTTTATTTTTGAATTATAAATCACTCTGTGTTATCATTCAGTCTAGGGTCAAGAATATATTTGTAATGATACAGACCATCACATTATATATGTCCCTGTTTTGATGGGCTACTTGACATCACACATTCACAGAAACATATTACTGACTGAAGGTAACTGAGTAATTGCACAAGCACTAAATTATCAACCATCATGCATTTGCGACTGTTTTTTTAATTGCAAAGTTGTTTGTGAGCTAACAATTATCCTTCACTGTCAGAATTTTTTTTACAGAAATTGTACATGTAGTGGCATGTTTTCTTATTACTGGGGCAAAAGCAATTATACTATACTGTATATACTTATATAGTCAATCTGGGTAAGTCAAAGCAAGTTTCCTAGATCTGTAATTACTGATCAACATATTATGTTTGATTTTACGTGTATCTCAGGTATCCAGTCTGCTGCCGGAGGAGTTTACTGAATATGTTGGTAGGGTTTACTACACAAAAAACTCTGATGAGGAGGAGAAGGACGCTAAGGAGTGCTTCAAATGGTGGCGCCTAGGCATGGTGAGTGTTCATGTATGTTCATTGTTCATTGAGAGTGTTCAGTTTGTCACTGCTGCAGAACTGTCACACACACACAAGACACACAGAAATCACTGTATAATGGTGTTTGTAATCAACGTGTTTTGATGGCTACACATATTTCCTCATCTTATATAAAACAAACATCCTCTCTTTTCTCTCTCATTTACAAGTATAAGATTCTGGTCTATGATGAGGAAGAATTTAAAGGGAACGAGCAATTGATCACAAAGGATTGTGCATCTTTGGACTGCTGTGGTATAAAAGCAATCCGCTCATGTAAGGTGCTCAGTGGCATCTGGAATCTCTATGTGTGTCGTAACTACAGTGAACAAGAGTACACACTGCAGCCGGAGAGAGAGTATCGCAATCCTACAGAGTGGGGTGCCCTCGACCGCACTGCTCCTGTTCTGTCTCTTAGACATGAGCGAGAATAAAATCTGGCCTCGTAACTCCATCTGTCCCTTGTTGCCCTTGCTCATCTTAAAAAGCAGGGCTGTCAATTCAAAAGATAATGTTTAATTATAATTTCAATAAAAATACTAAACATGTCTTTACTTGTACACAGCAAAATCCCCGGTGTCAAAATAACACTGCCAAGTGACTATATGAGTGCACACTATAGAGTGTTAAAAGTAACATTGAAGCAGTGTTAAAGTTAATGAGGTAATTAAGAGATTCATTGAGTGATGATTGACCATTATTGAACACACCTGATGTTAACAAGCAGAATCACCAAAGAAGAAAATCACAATTTTTAAGTCACCATTATAGTGGTCAGTGTTTACTTTAGTTGTGCTCTTTAATATTACATATTGTTTGGCTGCTATAACTGCATTATAACAGCTAGAGAAGCAAAGAGCATAAGTCATCTGGTGGTGATTATATTTTGACATAATCATCATGTAGTGACCTGAATAACTGAGTTAGGTTTTCTTTGTTGGTTAAGTTAACACTGTGAACAACATAAGAGCTGGCATTTTCATTTTAATAATAATAATAGGCACGAACAGCAACGCAAATGGACAGATTAATCAGACAGATGTTTTTAAAACTTACTTTAATCAAAAACTAAAAAAAAAAAATAATAATAATTTAGACACACAGACATCAAGGATCAGCGTGAGAATCATAACAACGGTGACCATCAAAAAAAAAAGCATGTTGTAGCCAATCAAAACTCATTCATGGCTTCCATCATGCATTGCAGTATGAATAAATTATGATCCGAATTGTCTTTGTACTTTTTATTGATTCTTACTATTTTCTTTTATTTTTGCTGTTTTTATGTGACTTTTAGTAGCTTGTTTTGTGATGTTCACAGTTGATCTGTTTATCTGAATATGATTGTCACCATTGTTGAGATTCATACGCTGATTCTTGATGTCTGTATGATAATGCAATTTTTTAGCTTTTAGTGCCAATTTACTTTTAAAAGTCTTTGTGATTAATCTTAAAACTGATGGATCAAGCTTTATATTTAATGTGAACAAAATTGTCAAACCAATCAATGACAATGCTCTGAATGAAAAAAGTTATAAAAATCACTAAATGCTGGTGAATTCTTTATTGAAACATAATCATTAACACCCGATTGCCACAACAAACACACAATTATAGCAACCAAATTTTTTTTTATGTTTTAAGTCAAGCATCAAGAGCCCAACTAAAGCAAACACTGACCTCGATAATGGTAATTCAAACAAAACGAAAACATCAACATCTAAAGTCAGTCTGGTTAGTAATGTTTGAAGCTGGTGATGCTGTTTGTGGAGTTGTTTAATCATCCTCTGCTGAGATCTTGAGAGATTTAATGTCTTCTTTTATCTTGTGTTGATTTCATCTAAGGCTGTGTTGTAGTTCTTGTATTTCTGGTCATCTCGCCTCTTTCTTTCAGTGATTCAGTTTGTTAATAGCAGGTGTTCTTCATTCATGCTCAATCATCACTCAATTACTAAACGAATTATCTCATTAACTTTAACACTGCTTCAGTGTTACTATTTTAACACTCTTTGAGTGTGGATTATATATACACTGGGAGTGTTGATTTAACACTGAGGGTTTTTTTTTTTTTTTTTTTTTTTACTACGTACATGATTATTCTCATTCACTATACTTTCAATTATTCATTCATTGGGGACCTAATGTCTCATTTGAGCCTTGCGGCAGCCAGAGGGCAAGTCTCACGATCACAAATTTGCCATTCTGATGTTAGTCAGAGGGTGTAGGTAGACTATTACCTAATTGTCTGCCGCCTACTGCTTGCTTTTGACAAAAAGTGTTGTTTACTTAGTCTTTCTCGCGTACAACTTGCTAACATCAGCGATAGACAAAAATCAGAAGGTCTCCAATGACATGCCTACTGCTCCTTTCATTCATGAGCCTTCAGTTTGACCTATCCTGGCCGTAGATTTGCTAGTCATAATGTTTTCAGCTAAAATAAATAAAGCAATAACATTTATTTTGCCAGGCATAATAAAACATCAATCAAGGAGAATAAATTAAATTGATAAAGTGAATACATCAATTGAAGAAGAATGCATACAAATTTTGTTGCACAACTGATCAGCATAAAATACAAAACATAAAATAAGAAAAATAATTTGAAATTATTTCAAAGAGTCAGCATACCTGGCAAATAGAGAGACACATGGCAATCATGCAGGAAGTTCTGTTTACAGATACTTCCTTGAATGTTTCGCCAATCCTCTTTAAATACCTAAATCATAATAAAACCATTATACATTTAGCATAATAAAAATTTCACAGGACTTTTGCTGGGACATGAGGTGACCTGAAAGCCATATCTAACCTGGGGTAAAAAAACAACATTTGGCAAAGACCTTATCAGGGGCACACCCCACACCAGTGGAACAGGATTTTCCTCAGATTTGAGATCTTTATTTTGGTCTGTTCTACTGATGTGGGACTGAGATCACATTTCCAACCGCAATGAGGCCATACAAATTATACCAAACATGAAAGGGTTACGATCATGAATTCTGAAGATATAGTAAATGCGTTATGTAAGTATAGTAACTTGAGCTCTTGACACTTCTAAGTCAACTTTCAATGACCTGGGCCATATGCCCTGGAGGGAAAGAGGAGCTTAAGGATGGGTGAAGGGACAGATGAGCAAATGGTTTTCTAGATCTTCCTGTAAGTTTATTGTTTTGTTGCATGGCATGTGTTTTGCTAGAGTTCCTGAGTTTTGGCTTCACGAGGAGATCAGAGTGTCCTTACACTCGCCAAAACAGGCATTTTGTCTTTATTGTGTTTGTATTTGTCCGTTCAAGCATGATAAGATGCAAAAACTCTGTTCATTAATGGTGCGCTGTCTGAGACGCGGCTCTCTGTGTGTGCGCATTGGGTGAGTGCATGCACAGAAAACAGTGCATAAATATTGAAATTAGATATTTTGCATCTTCTTGCACTTGAACGGTTTAAATCATTTGAATGCTTAAATTGGAAAGACAAGAAACACATGCATATGATAAACTTTTGTAATAAGCATTGAGCTGAAGGTGGACATTTTAAAACAGCAAATATTTTCTCTATAAACCAGTATATTTATGATTATTATGATAAGACAAAATAACAGCATTACCAGCTTCTCTCAGTACTTACCAGATTGACTTTATTTCTGTCAAACGAAAGTTCTTACTGAGAATTACAGGGGTTTAGATGTTTTGTTGAAAATCACTAACAAATAACAAATAATATCAGTCAATCAAGACTTTACTTGATATGTTTATCATCATCACAGTTTCTCTTGTTTGTTTTGCTCTAACAAGCACAGTTACAGCAGCCACAGAAACAACTAACTGAAGCAAACACTGTGTGACAAATACAATTTTCAATAAAACATCAACATCTAAGTCTCTGCAATTCTCAATGAGATGTTCTGTAATTGTCTGACAGAAATAAAGTCAGTCTGGTTAGTGATGAGTGAAGCTGGTAATACTGTTTGTGGAGTTGTTTAATCCTCCTCTGCTGAGATCTTCAGAGATTTAATGTCTTCTTTTATTTCGGTTTGAAAGATATGAGGATCCTCAAATGCAGCCTGTGTGTGTTTTGCTTCAAGAGAGCAACCATACATTTGTTTTGTATTTTACTTTTTCTTTTATATTCTTCATTTATTCTTCATTCATTTACTAATTTATAATCATTTATCATTTAGTCATTTTCTTATTCCATTTAATCATAATCATTTGTATTATTCATTACAGTCATTTATATATATCGATTTCATTGATTCATTAATTGATTAGTCATTTATATTATATTATTGTCATTTATATTACATTATATTATTATTGTTTTTTTTTATATTGTTTTTCCATTGTCATTTAGTCTTATGACTATGTGGTTTCAAGGGCTGTTTGTCTTCATGAATAAGAGATAAGTGGGAATGTTTATGGAAACCCAAGGTTTATGGGATGTTGTTGTGAATCTGTTTGGTATAACACTACTTGTTGGATTTGTGTTCATCAGACAAAGTCTGAGCATTGAGACATACGCAACTAAGACTATTCAATAAACTCTGCTCCTTTTTATCATCACTTCGTCTCCTGTTCTTTCTTTCTTTCTTTATTTAGCACTGGATCATTGCCCTGTCATAAGTGGCCCGTTATGAGATTTCTAGCAGGGACAGTCAGTTTTTAATTTTATATCTGTTAGTATTTCTCAGCCCTCTATCTGAATAAGATATCCAGGATCTCCGGCAGAAATATATGTCCATATCTTTAAAGATGCAGCAATATATTTCATTGCTGCACATCAGAAATGTATTATTTGATGTTACTCTTTGTTATATGATTAAGGAAATGTGGCCTTTGTGTTCCCTCATATTTATATTCCTGTGAAACAGGAAGCCAAGGCTGGATAATTTCAGTCACCCTTGTGCGATAATAAATGCAAATTTGAATGGGAATATACTAGATCAGGGATCCTCAAATCTGGACCATTCCTGCAGAGTTTAGCTCTAACCCTAATCAAACACACCTGAGCATGCTAATCAGAGTCTTCAAGATCTTAAAGCCGGGCATACACTGTGCGATTTCTGTGCGATTTCCGTGCGATTTCAGCAAGGTATCAACTCAGACTGTACGAGAAGATCGCATGCGATGTAAAGCCAAAGCTCACGATTTATATGCTCTCACTATACGTGTGAAATACTCGGATTCACAGTTGCCAACTCTCGCGAGACAAATAAGCAACCGCAGCTTCGAAAACAAGCCCAAAACAAGCCCAATACTTTTTTTTTATGATTTATTATCAGTTATTTATTACTAATAAATGAGCCACATATTTATAGCCTAAAATATATAGGGGTCATTCTATGGAAATGTCAATTTTTCTGTCCCTAGCCTTTACAGAAATATTACACTTGAAAAACACTTGGTTACAATTTTTTATATTTTAAAATGAAACAATGTATTATTTGAACAATTATCCCTTCTTGAGCCATCAATGTGGCAATATTTGTTTTTAATTAATTTTAAAGAATTCCCAGCACCACAAAACTGCTCGTCCCCACAGCCATGTACAGAGGGAACATGCTTTATTCTGAGGTCAAAAACAGGTTTTCTTCCATTTAAAATACAATAATGTATACATAACTATCAAATAAATGACATAAAAACAAACAAAATGCCACATAAATATTATAGAAAAATATATCAAATATTATATTATATTAAATTATAATATATATTATATTAAAAAAGAAAATATTCTATAATATTATTCAATAGATATATTTTTTTAAATCATTAAGCTGTCATTTATGTGTATTCATGAAGTCAAAAGGTAATCTAATAATGTGGTCTAAGTTTAAATGTTAAAAAATAAATACATTTTATTATCTTGCCATACCAGGCTATTCAAACCAAATGTATTTACTCAGCATTACTACTTGTTTTGTATTATAGCCCGTGATAATTAATACATTATAAAAACATTGTAAAAATTAGGCTAAAAGAAAGTCATCCCTCTCCTCTACATCTACTTCTGTCATCGCTTGGATTACAGCGTCACGCGTCTTCTTTCTGAATGTGATTTTTCTTCAATGAGGGGCAGAACATATGGCAAATTACTCTAATGCTCTTATTTTATTGCACTGGTTGGCTGTTAACTGCGAGCAGACAGAGTGTCAATCAATGCATTGGAGAATAAGGCGAACATAAATAAAGAAACGAAATGGCTTGTCAGATTTCCCAAACAAGCAACCATATTTTTTTAAATAAGCCCAAAAAAACCACAACCTGCGACCAGGGATTTTTTCTCGCAACTTTACAAAAAAAAAGAAGCCCAAAGTCACGTATAATACGCGGACTTGGCAACTGTGGGATGCGCTTGCGCAGACGATGACACCGTATATGGATGATAGCCACAGATAACTTAAAAAAATATATATTGGTGCTATCCTGAGGATTTGGCATTTCCAATGAATGTATTAAATTATTACTATTATTATTATTATTATGGTAGTTTTATTATTAAATGTATAGGTCTACTACAATTCATTTGGCCCGAAATAATTGCGCATTTACCACTCAACTAAGGCGCAGATAATAAAAGATTAATTTAGATTATTTAAAACATTTAGATATATTCCACAATTAACAGGCCTATAATTAAAATTCTCAACCGTCTATCTAGCCTATGTCCGGACTCTGAACACTGAATGAACAGCTTAATGAATATATTCAGTCAATGAAAATAAAACCTTTATTACAGACAAGGAAATTCCAAAAACAACTTGTTTAACACGAAATACTTTGATTCTGTTGTTGTTGTTTTCTACGTATATCAGCCATAAGGGATTTTATATATATATATATATATATATATATATATATATTTTTTAGAAAATAAATTAAGACAATACCCAATACTACCCATATCTTTCGTCTCCTCTGAGAGAATGTGCCGTTATGCAGCGACAGATGCCGAAAGCGCGGTCAGTTTTTACTTTCACTTTCTGTAGCTTAATGAATTGACTGGAGTTTAAACTTCTTCACGGCATTATGCTCATGAAGTTTGCAAATTGTTTGTGTGGTATGCACTGGCTCGCCTTCATGGTTTAAAACTGAAATATTTATAATTTTGCGATGGGTTTGTCTTTATCACTAATTGCAAAATGATGGACAATGGTTCCTGTTTCAGCGCAGGCGCAGTGAGGGAAAAAGCACTGAGTTTAGGGCAGTCTGTTCGTAGCTCTGCTTCAACTGTGCGATACCCTCACGAGGGGCGACCAAAATTTCTGACATGTCAGAAATTCATCCGACCGTCCGATTGCCTGTCGGGAGAGACTTATCGCTTCTCGTTTCCCCCTGTACACTGAACGAACACTGCACGACAAACGACGCACGACAAAGCTGAAATTCGGCCCGACTCAAAGAAACAGTCGCACGAGTCAGAATTCGGCTCAAAATCGCACAGAAATCGCACAGTGTATGCCCGGCTTTAGAAAACCACAGGTAGGTGAGTTTGATCAGAGTTGGAGCTAAACTCTGCAGCAGATTGGCCCTCCAGGGAAAGATTTGAGGAACCCTGTACTAGATATTATAGTCAAAAGAATTTCTAGGGGTCATATTGTGACCATTGTGGAGAACTACTACAACGCACTATTTTAGTAATAAAATATAAGGTAAGGTAGTAAATAAGTGTAGAATAGCACTGTCTGTTTGCTTATGTGCATCAATCCGAGCGTAAACGGGCAGAGATGTTCAGGCAGGTGAAAAGCGTTTGGTTAATGGTGAATATTGACCTATTGTTCGTCCTGTTGCCGAACCCCGCCTCGATGTAATGATTGACAGCTCGGGGGCGTGCTCCGCTCGGAATGCATTTTCAAATCCACAATGACTTAAACTATATTCATCGCGGGGTATTTAATGAAAATGCAATTGAAACGTCATTTGTGTAAGTGTCAATGCATTTAAGAAAAATAAAAGACATTTAAATCACCGTTTTGCTACCCTTTTGCTGCACCATTGGCTCAGAATGCATTTTGAAACTCGCATTGCATTTTTCTACAATTATCAGATGGTATCACGAGAAAAATGCAATCCCAAGTGTCCTACCCCTAAATCTAAATGCATTTAGGAACAACAGCATTTAAATGATAATTTTGCTACAATTTTTGCTTGGACATGTTCAACATATCTAATCAATTTGGGTAATACATTTTCATTTAAATTTTGCAACTTATAAAGCTTTAAAATATGTTTTTAATTTGCATATTAAAACTAGTGTAGAAAATGGCAAATTTAAATGATATAATTGAATTTTCATTTTCATTTTGCACTAAATGTTGCACATATGAATGGGAAAATTTTAATTTAAATACAGAAATACATTGCCATTTTACATATTGCATTGCATACCCAGTCAACAATTTGATCTCACAGTGATCTCCCAGGATACTCGTGATGAGGTCACAATGTGAGGTAACAGTGAGCTAAAAGTGTAACCTCACAGCACCCTCAATGTGTGCTCATACTAATGTGAGGTCAAAGTGCACTCACTGCACAGAGACTAGATACCCAGCATGCACTGCAGCATGAAGCTTTTGATTGTCACATTGTTGAGATTCATACACTGATTCTTGATGTTTCTCTTTGTGTTTAAATGACAGAGTAGTTAATAATGTTTGTGTTTTATGCTGTTATAATTTTTCATAAATGATTATGAGATTGCTGAATCCGTACAGAGCTATTTTATTTAGACACTTTTGATTAATAAAACCTCACCAAGACTGAATGTTGAATAGGTGATGACTGTTGCTATCAACAATTACAGACCAATATCACCTGGCTGTAGGGATGGCTGACGCGAAATTGACGTTTCTACACGGTGTCGAGATCCCGAAGCGCAGATGTTTTGAAACACTGCTCCGAAGCATGATTGGAAATACTCATGTCACGTGACTAAGGTGATTCGAAGCATCGGGGCGTGTCACAAGTGTTTGGAGGCGTGGCATACCTGCCGATTCCGTGTTTGATTGACAGGGTCGGGAACAAATCACACAATTGCACATCTGTCTCAACCTAACTCCAAAGTATAAAACTGGAGTTAACGCATCTTCACTTCGTGGGTTTTTGTGAGAGGAGAGAGATTTTGCGATATAGTGATATTTATAGTGTAATTTGGTTAATTATATTTAGGCTACATTAAAAGTTATTATTAAGATATTGATAGATAGGCTATAGACATTGACAGATAACTGTCCCTTGTGAGATGATTTATTCAAAGGCTGGAGATATTCTATGTAAAATAAGAAGTAGGCTAAGTCCATCAACAGCAGAACAATACATTTTTTATATGTAAAAAAAAGTTAAAACATTGTGGCTTGATGTATTTTATTGTCTATTTTTCATTACCAAAATAACACTTATTTATTCACAAAGAGTTCATTCAGATGTCAGACCGATGTTTCAATATATTACAAGAACAGAACAATAAAAAAACACATTTTAACTGTTCATTATAATTTTGTGAAGATGACTGCTTCACCCAGGATTCGCGGCGGCCGCGGATTCTTTAGCTAAACGGCCCTAAACCGTTTCCCATTCATTCTCAATGGTAGTGCTAAACCACTACGGATGCAATATTCTTTGTTTTATAAACAATAAAAGAAGAAAACACAGCGGCGATCTGCCTCGGTTGTTTTATTCAACGCATTCTCAGCGCATCTATCAAAGGTAAGATACTTTCTGTGACATCAGTTTACGTTTTGTTACTGTTACCCTGCCGGGTTTTGTTTACTATAGGTTTAGCACTGCGGTCAAGCCAGCCGCCACTCCGAGATGCATGGTCAATCTAGCCGCCACTGACTAGTTTCACTTCAGATTGTTAGTAGACATTCTCAGGTTGTCACTCACCCAAAAGTCAGGTAAGTCTGATGTTGCATTACAAAATAAAGGTCTGTGGTAACAGGGACTTTCCTTTTTAGAGCTATCTGAAATGCCCAGCAAAACAGGTTGGATATGAGATTTTGGAGGGCTTTTATTTTGTAATTCAACATCAGTTATTTTGATATCATTTTGTTTGAACCATAATTATTAGGCTGTTACTTAACACTTTTAGACAATTTCATTTTATAAGGCCTATTTTAAATACATTTTTTTAGAGATTATTATAATAATATTACAGACAGCTAATCTGATATCACTTTATTAATTAGTATAGTTAATTTTCTTAATATATATTACCCTTACTCTTATTTCCCTGTTCTTGTTTGTATGTATAAGTTAAGCAGTAAAAAGAAAAAAAAGAAGAAAAAAACGGCTCAGTGAATGCAGGCGATAGACCGGCGGAAGATCGCCGTAATGCACTGTATATGCGCGCACAACAAAACAGCGCGGCGGCTAGATTGACCATGCATTTCGGAGTGGCGGCTGGCTTGACCGCAGTAGTTTACCGTAGGTTGATTTGTTTGCATGCCAAATTATGAATGAACATGGCTGTAATTTATGTTTCTATGTATTGTTTGTCATCATTAACGTGTCATCTGTTGATTACAAACTACATTATGAATGGGCCTAACCATTATTTTCATTTTTGTAATGAGATTACATGTTCAAAAATGTTTTCTAAATATGTTTTATGATAGTAACCATAATTTAGCCATGGTGTATTAGTAGTAGAATCAGAACAATAAATCTACCATTATTGTTACTGCATTGAGCATTATATTTGCAGTACAGCCATGAAATTTAAATAAAAAAATAAAAAAAATCTGCCAAGAACAGCAGGATTACTACAGTTTTACTATAGTAACTTCATGGTTGTAATATATGTATATGTGTGTGTGTGTGTGTGTGTAATTATTTTTGCTTTTTGTAATATTTGTATGTTGTTGTTCTTGTAGAGACCACTGCTTGTGCCCTTGCTGTCATCTTGTTATGGTACCCTGTCAGATACAGGTAAATATTTGACACATTAACATCATACACAAGGGTTTCTGCAGGTTTCTAAGTTTTAAAATGTCTTAATTTACCCTTACACAAATTAATGGCTTAAGAAATGTTTAAATCAGAACAGAAAAATTCATAAAATGATGTCATTAAATGAATTGAATTAATCTCTTCCTCTTGTTTTCCAATACAAATATCAAACATCTTTCAATCAAGATATGTTTATTTCAGATGCAAATGTAAATGAAAAATGTAATAAAATTAAATGAGTTTATTCTTAAAACAATAACAACTATCTGTCAGAGTTATCAAAACTTCCCTTTAAATTAAGGTTACTTTTTTGCCAAATGGCAGATATTAGTTCTTGTTTTAATCACAAAATCACTTTAAACAAGACTTTTTATTTTATGTCATTTTGTATCTCCAGTAAATGTATCTTTATTTAAGAATCTTTAGGCATTTGCTCTGAAAAACAAGACAAAAATATTGAGGAAGAACATCACTTTTTTTGCAGCATGATCTGAAGCTGCAGTAAAATATATTTCCATATTATAATGTCTGGAGTTTTTGTAAAAATGAATTAAAAAAATATGAATATCTGTTGAAAGCTGTATTTTCAAACTCTGAAGTTGATACACCTCATTGTGTTTCTCTCCAGACATTTACATTCTACAGAACATATGTGTTTTTCCTCATTTGTTCCTCAAATTTGCTTTACTTGGTCTTAAAAAGGTCTTAACTTTACCTTCATAAAACCTGCAGAAACTCTGTTTTCTTACACATTAAACTAAATATTCAACTTGTTGCAGACACCACTGCTACACTGTCTGTGCCCTCGCTGTCCTCATATCATTGTTCCCACGTTGAGCCTCAATCAGAATTTTCAGAATGCAGAAATTAATTCATTTTTCCCCCTCTGTATAGGAACTACACACTCTGCTGGCCTCACCTGCGTCCCTTACTGGATCTGTGAAGACTGGTGGCTGGTGTTTGTACTGGACCACAAACTCAGAGCCCATTGATAAACACTGTATATACTGTATATTTTGATTTGTATATTTTTCACTGTGAGATTGTAATATGTATATGAAGAGTTTATTTGCAAAAACAGATAACTCTGTTTTTGAACATTTTCAAAAATCATGTTTTTTATTATGTTGTCATGTTTTTGTGGTGTTAGTTAGCTAGTATTTTTAGTTATTTGTTACCTAATCAAAATAACCCAACTGCAGTTTGATTGAGATTAATTGGAATGCACAATGAAAATACATGATTTTTGAAAATTGTTAAAAATTGAGTTATCTGTTTTTGCAAATTAACTCTGCATATATTATCAGAATTCTATTTTTATTTCTACTTTATTATTTTGGATCGACATTTACAGTATTAATCTTAAAAAGTGCATAAAGCATTTAATAAAAACAACTGAAAATTACAAATTGCTTCATGACTTCTATGTTCTACTTCATAGGACTTATATTTTGCAGTTTCTATGGTTTTGGAAACACTTAACTGATCTTTTAACTTAAGTGTGACATCACTCAATCTATTTTCATTCAATATTTGAATATTACTAAGTTTGAGTTCAATATAAATGCCTCTTATTTACATTTCAAAAGCCATTTAATATAACCATTCATGTTTTTAATATAACCATGGAATGTTATACTACTATTATTTTAATATTAATAATTTATTCATAACACTTTGCTTTGTAATCCAAAAAGGCAAGACAAAAATGTAAAACACTGTAATGCATTGTTACATTTTATAATTTTGTTTCATAAACACCACAAAGCTGTGTGAAATAATGGTTTAGACCATTAATGGTAAATAAAAAAATAAATGCATGAAAAAATCTGATTGGCTGTGACATCATTTCCGCTCTTTGGTCAGCTGTTGAAATGCTTCAATCTGATTGGCTGTCAGTGAATTACAACTATCCACGGCTGGCCCCCGCAGACAGCATTCCAGTCGAGCACACTAACCACTCCCCCAAATCACTAGGTGGATCGACTAACATAACATAGGTTATAACTCGTCAATTCACTTTGTTTCTTTGTCAACGCTGTTTCAGAGCAATACTTAAAAGTGACCACTAGGTGTCACCGTAGAGACAGGTGTCGAAATGTTTCGAAGCCGCGACACATTTGCTTCGACTGCTTCAGTGTTTCACGAAGCCTCGCTCTGCCCACCACTACAACTCAATAACACCGGATCACTGAAGAGATCTGTGCACACAGGACAAGACTGGTCAGCCTCAAGTGCCATTTAGAGACAGAGAAACGAAAACAAACAGAGTTTCCACTGAAAACAATTGATTCTGTGTTGGAATGAAAATGGATGGAGCAAACAAAACACTTCCTAATTGTAGTACAGCTTCTCTGTATGAGGAAATGACATGTCGAATTTCTATTGGAAGAAAGTGAAGATCGGAAAGAATCACTAAAATTTAAAATACATGAACACTAGGTGGCGCTGTGCGCTGATGATCCTCGGGCTGTGTTCAAAATGGCATACTTGCTTACTGCCCAGTACACAGTGCATACTGCTTACTATATTTAAAGAGTAGTGTGTGAAACAGTATACAATAAGCAACACATGTTTCAGAGTAGTGTGCTACAGTGTCGTCACATGACAAACACTGAACATTAATTCAGCACAGCTGTTGAGGCTATATCTTACACATAAATGTGCTAACCATTCTTTTTTAAGGCTTGTTAATAAGGCATCATATTAGTAAACAATGCTATAATGCCCAATTTAACTCATTTCATAATTGGTGGACTTTAGGTATTGGACAGAACTGAATCAACACTGAGCTGTCTTTAACTGAACAATGATATTTTTGGCAGTGGAAAAAGCGATTTACACTAAGTGCAAATAATGATAAGTTCTGTTTACACTAAAATACCAGCACTGTCGCAACAGGTGTGTAAATATAGTTAGGTGGAATATATTTATACTTCAGTACTGTAGTACATTATAAAACAGAATGCAATAACATATCGAGTGTAAATTATCATATATATAAATTTTATTAGATGAATGCCATGTCACTTTATTGGGACAAAAACCTTCCTACCCAGATAGCACACGTACGTCTGCAAGATGTCTGTTGAAGATCTCTTGATCTGGAAAGCATCTGCTGTCTACAAACATCTGACAGACAGTCTTTCAGATGTCAGTTTTACATACATTCTAAATCATGTAAACATCTAAATAAACATCTTAAGTGAAAAAAGTGAAGTGACATACAGCCAAATATGGTGACCCATACTCGAAATTCGTGCTCTGCATTTAACCCATCCGAAGTGCACACACACACACCATGAACACACACCCAGAGCAGTGGGGAGCAGTTGGGGGTTAGGTACCTTGCTCAAGGGAACCTCAGTCGTGGTATTGAGGGTGGAGAGAGTGCTGTACATTCACTCCCCCCACCTACAATCCCTGCCGGACCTGAGACTCGAACTCACAACCTTTGGATTACGAGTCCAACTTTCTAACCATTAGGCCACGACTTCCCCAAGACTTTTAAAGACATCTAATAAACGTCTCTTTGAAATCGGATAGGAAACGTTCTATAGATGTATTGCAGATGAGCATACACTAAAAAATACGTCTTGCAGATGAAAATGCAGACGTTAAATAGACATCTCCGAGATGTACGTGTGCTATCAGGGTACACCTACAGCTAAGCATACCAGGCATTTTATTTCCACTTTTCAAATATTTACTTTATTTTTATTTTTTATTATATTATTACATTTTTGATCTGGTATGTGATGGTACAAGGAGAAGCACAAGTTTGTCAAAAGCCAGAATCAAACTCGGGTCGATCGAGTTAAAAGCACACGTCTCGTATCTTTTACTCACTGCACCACTGATACTACAAATAAACAGGTGTCTTTCAGTGTTGTTTATCGCAGCCAGGCATTTGTGGACGGAGTTAGCCTCTGCCAACAAATTGGTCTATTATCCTTATACACTCCGTTTCTTTTTAGAGCTGCTTTACAGCGGAATTGAATTCTGTTTGCGTAATTGAAATATAATTTTATTTATATATTATATTAATGCAATATTAATATTATTTAATATCTTTGAAACAACCAGTACAAAGCGCTATAGAGATAAAGGTGACGTCATTTGACTTGATCGAAAACGTGCCGTAGAGATTAAAGTAGAATTTATGTTCTACTAACTATATTGTTTTTAGATACACAGCGATAGTCTGTAGTTTACATGTATATACATACATAGACAAGTCTTACATTTATAATTACTATTCCCCGCCTCCAGTTCACTCACGCGTTTGGACATGAAACGTCACATGGAGCGCGTTGTGTTCTGGGAAACAGTATCCCACGCGGTGTCTTCAGATGCATACATTACATTTCAGCAAATGTAGCAGGTAATCCGGGCATTCCATGCATACAGAAAATTTGCATACTATGCACAGAATACATACTGGATACTGCAGAAATAGTATGAAAGTATGTAATTTCCAACACAGCCTCTGATTAAGATTCACATTAAAATCTGCAAAAGCATTAAAAAAGTAGTACATACTGGCAATGTATTATTAACATTCTTTATTAACATATACACAGAATTTTGTCAAGAAAAATTAAAATAACAGTACAAATAAAATTCCAACAAGTTTGTTTGATAGGATCAGGGTTTTATTTTTTAGTAGGCTACATACAGCTAGGCCTACATCATTGAGATGTCTATTTGACGTCTGCATTTACATCTGCAAGACATTTTTCAGAGTGTTTGCTCATCTGCAATAGGCCTACGCAGGGGCGCCACTACGGATTCTGGGCCCCCTGGACAGCATATTCACTCGGGCCCTCCTGCGGGGTGGGGTTTGTTGGTTTCCCCCTCCGTAAAAAAATACAGATCACGTAGATAGAATAGAATAGAATCCCCCTCGGTAGAAATCGCGATTGCGTTCCCGGCAGAGCCCTGCACACGGGCCTCAAATTTAGTTCAGTTTTGTATGTAATGGCAAAGTGAAAATATTTCGTTTAGTTTTTTTTATAAAGTTAATTTAGAAAAACGTTTGTAACATTTTTTTTGTTCGTTAAATAAGTTTTTTCTTTCTTAAAGTAAGGACCAAGAGGCAAAGCGGCAGACAATGAGCTGATCATAGCCATGTTTGATAAATTTAGCTTCTCAAATCATCACAATTTGCCTAAAATAAAATCTATAGATATACTAAAACAGTTCAAGCATATAACAATGTTTAAACGTTAAACCTAGATAAATGTGCACTGCATCCTAATTTGTGCGGAGAGTGGAAGTTAAAGCGCAGGACATGGAGGCACCAGCACAATCAATTGCATTTTTATTCAATGTAAACAACTTACTCTGTAATTTTTGCTCATAAAGGTAAGAGTAATACATCATTCGGAACTGTAAAGGGTCCACTTTTATATGTGTGCACTCACAATATCAACAAAACTTTTTATAAAATATATAAAATAATTTTGTAAAATAAAGAAAACAATGTGCCGTCTCGTCTTGAACAGGAGCGCTTCACAAAAATGAACCGAAAGTCAGCGAATACATTACTCACAGGCATGATAAATATATCTATAGAAATCTTTAAATTACTACTTAACGAAATAAATCAAATCGAAAACAAAAACTCTTTCATTATAATCCATGAAGATGCACTTCTCTCTAAAGGCGCGTCTAATGAGGACAGGGGCGGCTACAGAGAATGTTGAACGCAGGTGCTGAGGGGGTGCTAGATCAATGACAGGGGGAGCCGGGCAATTAATAGTAAATATGACCAAAACAGGTTGTTATTATTATTATTATTTTATATGAATAATAAAATCACTGTATAGGTGCATTTCAAATGTTTATGAGGAATGTGGGAGTATTATCGCGCTTAGCCTACTGCATGGGGGCGTGCACGCAATTATTTTTATAAATTAATTTTTTCCTGCGGAAAGAGCTTATACTCCCGTCATTTTTGGATGTGCTTTCTGTCGTCTCATGCAGTCTCCGTGAATGGAGCGCGTCACAACAATGAACCACCTCACAGACATAAGAAACAAATCTGCAGAAAGCTTGAAAACCAATTAAAATAAAAAAAACAAATCTTCTCTGATTATGTAGTCTGTATAGGTGCATTTCTCTATTAAAGGCACGTCCACTGTGGAGATGTTGATTCTGAGAAAGCACTAGTTTATTAATAAATAATTAAAGTGTCTTCTTTTTCCCGATGCATTCATAATCATTACTTTAGCCAGTGCTTTCCGGCAAGCTTTATGCCTGCATTTGAGCGCGGAATAAAACGCCTAAATGCCTATATTAAATGATGGTTTAGTAGGTTATTATACTATCAATTTAATATAAACGTGCGAATAGCTGACTAGAAAAATCTTTAGTCGGGGCAGGCCAATAGTACTTGGCACAAGGAACCGATCCATTTTTAAAATAAAATGCTGACATTACGTGCGACTGCAAATCACGTATTGCATTGCAGTATTTATGCATGTGTTTAATGAGTCAAATGTTTTTATTTTATTTCATTTTTTATGGGGGTGCTATGAGGGTGCTTTGGTTTTTCTTGGGGGTGCTGGAGCACCTGCTAACCCCTCCCTAGCACCGCCCATGAATGAGGAGATGGCGAGTCAGAATCATCATGTTCATCTTTGCCACAATGACACAGAAAACACTAGTTTATTAGTAAATAATTCAAATATCTCTTTACTATTTCCCCCTGACACATTCATGGTAATTACTTTTGCTGGGGCTTTACGGCAAGCTTTATTGCCTGTATTTGAACACAGAACTCTTTAGCTGCACTGACGGCTCTCTGCTGCTGCGGGACTCTAAACACCATCGAGCCGCTCTTCTCCAGAGCAGGCTTATTTCATTTAAACAGGATTAGATTGCATCTTTTTAAGCAGAATTGATACATACAATCTGTCCCAGCCACTGCTACTTTATTACAAGGGACAATAATTTAAAATAACAACAATTTAAAAATAATATAATAATGTTGTGTAGTCTACAATACTATAGACGCAGCCATTTTTACTCACTGAAAGATTTATTCGTCATAAAATAATTACTTCATAACTGTATTAGAGTCGTAAATACATGCTATACAGATAATGTAGAGTCGTGCATTAATTTGAGTGGTGGCAGATATTATGGGAGTGGCCATATTATGGGAGCGCAGGAGATGCAGATAACATTTCATTTCATTTCTTCATTTTCATTTTCATTTTCTTTCTATAGCACAAATTAATACAACCATTGTTGCCTAATGTGCTGTACAAAGATAAAGAAAACATTTTCATAAATATACACAGACAATAACATCACACCACACAGAAAAGACACAAAGAACATAAAACTCAGCACCCAGAGAGATTTCAGCCTGAGTTAATAAATACGTTTTTAACAATGATTTAAACTAGAGATAGTCAGAGCTGATCTAATACTCAGGTAACAAATTCCACAGTTTCGGGGCAGCAACTGAGAAAGCGCGATCACCCTTATGTTTTAATCCAGATCTGGGAACTGTTAAAAGTTGCTGATCAGAAGATCTCAGGGATCTAGCAGAAGTGTAATGTTTTACTAAGGCATCAAGATATGTTGGAGATAAGCCGTTTAAGGATTTAAAAACAAACACTAAAAGTTTGTATTCTATTCGGAAACGAACCGGCAACCATTTGAGAGAAAACAAAATCGGTGTAATATGCTCATGCTTGCGTGTACCTGTCAGCAGCCTAGCTGCCACATTTTGAACTGCCTGCAAACACGCCAAAGCTGTCTGGTTAACTCCTATATATATAGTATTACAGTAATCGAGTCGTGAAAAAAATTAAGGCATTGATGAGTTTCTCAAGATCATTAGCAGAGAGAAAAGTTTTTACTTTAGCTAGAAGTCTGATTAAAAAAGCATGATTTAACAACATTGTTAATTTGCTTATCAAATTTGAGTTATCTGTCAAACCAGACACCTACATTTTTCACAACTACTTTGTTGTACACAGCCAGGGGACCCAAATTTACATTCACAGAGGCCGAATATTCAGTTTGTCCAAAGAAAATAATCTCTATTTTATTATCGTTAAATTTCAGAAAATTTGAGGCCATCCAGCTTTTTACGTCCCTTAAGCAATTCAAAAGTGGAGTTAAAACATTCTTGTCATTCTTTTGAAATGGCATATAAATCGGTGTGTCATCGGCGTAACAGTGAAAAGAAACACCATGTTTTCTAAAAATAGATCCCAAAGGAAGCATATACAACGAAAACAAAAGGGGAGCAAGAATGGACCCTTGAGGAACTCCACAAGTAAGTGGAGCCGACGACGACAGACATTCACCAAATTTAACTGCAAAACTTATGTTCGTTAAATAGGACTTAAACCACTGAAGGGCCATCCCTCGGACTCCAACATGGTGTTCCAGTCTAGAGATCAAAATGTTGTGATCCACGGTATCAAAAGCCGCAATAAGGTCTAGTAACACTAAAATAGCCGAAGCTCCCAAGTCAAGAGTTAGTAAAATATCATTATGAATCTTTAAAAGTGCAGATTCAGTGCTGTGTAGTGCCCTAAAACCTGATTGAAAAACTTCCAGCAATGAGTTTTTTCCTAAAAATGTTTGTAACTGAATAAAAACTACCTTCTCTAAGACTTTAGAGAGAAAAGGCAGTTTTGAGATCGGTCTAAAATTAGATAGCTCTGTAGAATCCAAATTAGATCTCTATAATAAAGGCTGCACTATAGCATGTTTGAAATGAGCTGGCATGGAACCCGTAGCCAGGCAGCAATTAATTAGGATCAGAATATTATGACCCACAACGTTAAAAACTTGTTTCAAAAAACGAGTCGGGATAATATCTTGGGGACCAGTGGATGGCCTCAGGTGTTCAACAATCTCTGTCAAGGACGCAATGGAAATAGGCTCAAACTGGTGAAAAACAGCAGGGCATGTCAACGGAGGGACTGAAGGGTCATGATCAGATGGCTGAATTGAAGATCTAATATCGGAAATCTTATCTGAAAAATATATACGAAAGTTTGAAGAAACATGATCTCGACCCTTATGAAATTTTCATTAATTCTGCTGTCACGTAACAAATCTGTTTCAAAGATCAAATGAAATGAATTGCTAATTACTACATTGGAATAAAAATGTAAAGCCTTTACAAATATTAGAAATCGTGAATATAAATAATTAGGGAATCATGTAAAAAAAAAAAAAAAAAAAAACCTGCCCATTTCATTTATCTATTATAACATTTATGTAATTTTGTTCGCTTGGCTGTTTTCTTATAAAAGTCCAGAAATTTGTCAAGTTTTTCGTCAGGTGTCTTTTTTAATGATTTGATGTCATTACGTTGCTGTCTTGCCACCAGCCAATCGCTGCATTACTGATCGTGGTTTCGAGTATCAATACATCTGCCCTTTTCGGGGAACACGAGAATGCGCAGTAATCTTAGGCTGGCCGCACACTAGATTGGATTTTAAACCCGATTTTAAGCCCGATTTGCACCCCCAAATGGGGGGGGGCCCGATTCACGGCTTTTCGCAAACAATTTTTTGTCCAAAAAATCCTCTATTGTGTGTTGTCATTATGATTATTTAACTGCTTCCGATCGAGACGGAGCGTCCCCGAACTCAAATCGTAAATATCAAACGTGGTATTTCTGAAGTGATACCCGCGATAGCCAATGAGAGCGAGCAAGCGTCACCTAATGGATGTTGCGTGCTTCTATAGCTGAAGCTTGGCAACCACAAACATGCCACGAAAGCAGAGTAAATCACCCATATTATTTTCTATTCTTTGTTTTTCACTGTGAAACAGAACGCACACCAGGAGAGCCAGCTGACAATGTCGATTGTTCTCTATTTGTTTTTTTCTTCTCAAGTCACGTCTGATCTTACGAGTCTCCATGAAATCTCGTGTCACTGTGAAATCGCTCCTACAGTCATCAAGTGTGTGGTCTCACGGTCTGGTCGAATCATCTAGTGTGTGCGTTCAGAGGATCATAAGGCTAAAAATCGGTTGAACTGTCTTCATGTCTGTGGTCTACCATGGTTTTAAAATCGCTTAAGATTTGAAAATTGCAGCTTAAAAAAAATTGCTAATTTTAGAAGAAAATTTAATTTGCTGTATTCAAAGCAGGGAGAACTCCCCTGAAAACCCCCCACCAAAACCTGGAGTGCGATTTCTACTGAGGGGGACAACAATATGCTGTTCAGGGGCCCCAGAAACAATAGCTGCGCCCCTAACTACAGCGACATGTGAACAACCCACAATGCATGCCATTTCCTAGATCCAAGGCACAGGTGCACTCACTGCTCTAGGCTGGGGGTCATAATGTAATGGCTCATTGGTGTATATACAGCCATAAAGTTATTGACCAAGTGCCATCTCTTTTTGAAGAAAACCAAAAACCAGTAAATGTTACATTGCAAATTGTACATTAAAGAGCTAGATTCACTTGATTTGACTCTTAAAATTAAGATTTTAAAGAATTAATGTTATTTACAAACTATTGAAGCTGATTCCATATATATATATATATATATATATATATATATATATATATATATATATTAGTGCTGTCAAAATTAGTGAGTTAACGCAGGTAATTTTTTCAGTTTAACGC
The DNA here is from genome assembly GCA_023376895.1 of Aspiorhynchus laticeps. Lineage (NCBI taxonomy): Eukaryota > Metazoa > Chordata > Actinopteri > Cypriniformes > Cyprinidae > Aspiorhynchus > Aspiorhynchus laticeps. The sequence goes on along the minus strand of CM041797.1, from coordinate 52,034,459 downwards.
GTTAAAATTATTTAACGCCGTTAACGCAGGGGCGGGGCCTAGGGTTGGCCACCCCACTCATAACTGCTAATTCTGTCTCTTTTTTCTTGACAAGAAGTGCATTTATTCAGTCGCAGAAAATTTTTAAGGGCACATCAAACAGGAGACGTTTCAGACGTGCGCACCACTTCACCCCTGCGGCAGGCGCGAGTCAAACAAGCACGGAAACGGTACTGTGCTTGCAGCACGTGCTCTTCAATACATGCACAAAGGTGCCAGCGCGCGCTGTAGCCTGTATCATTTCATATCAAATCACGAAAGAAACTACGAGCATGCAATGTCGTGATCAGTTAAGTCATGAAGTTACCAAAAAGGCAATTAAAGCTACCATAAAACTGTGCGTGCATGTTATATACATTAAGAGTTACATTAAGAACATGTCTCTGAAATGGTTTTCAAAACTGTCCTGGAGCATCCTAGCACTGTCTCCCTCATCTAACACACCCAATTCAACTTGTCAGCTTATTAGAGGAGACTGAAATGGGTCAGAAAAGGTAGATTTGAGAGAAAATACGATGCTCAGATCACGTCACGTTCAGCAGCAGCAGCAGCTCTCAAAGAAATAGAAGCCAAAACAACCTAATAACCAGCTGCTCTGATGTCTGTTCATCAAGAACAAAAGAAAAAAAGAGGAAATCAATAACTTTTATAGTTTTAAGGATTCATCTTTATTTAGTTTAGATTTTAGTGTTTGATAACTTTATTCAATTTCTGTATATTTCTGCTGAGGGGCACAGGTAGCGAAATATGACATTTATTATAATGGGTTTATGTAAAGATTGTTTTAAGTTCACTTAAATTAGAAGTTATTTTTAAAGTCTAATAAATGTTAAAATTGATAGCTCTTAATTATTATGTAAAGTTGAATGGTTAAATATTAGGGGGAAACATTTTTATAGGGAAATCAGTATTAAATGGTATCAGTGATACTGGCCTTCAGTCATAAAAATAAAGATGCCATTAAACAAATATAAAAAATATACTGTCTTTATGTTGTTTGTACATTAATTTGAAGATTGAATGTGAAATTATTGCAATATAAAATTTAAAAACTTTAATGTTAGGTGGGATTAATCGCGATTAATTTCAGAATTGTTTTTTTTTTATCGATTGGCAGCACTAATATATATATATATATATATAAAATCAAAGACTAAAATCTGGATGAATTTAGATGTTAGCACATGAAGCACATTGTTATGTTAACAAAAAAAAATGTTTTGACAAAACCAATACAAAACTGAATAATGAAATATGAAAATATAAACCCAAAAATATAAACAGTAACAAAATGTCGAGGAAGTAACAACATTAAAAGATTTACATTTACCTTTAATCATTTAGCAGACGCTTTTATCCAAAGCGACGTACAAATGAGGAGAACAATAGAAGCAATCAGACCATCGAGAGAGCAACAGTATACAAGTGCCATGACAAGTCTCAGTTAGTCTAGCACAGTACACGTAGCTAGGATTTTTTTTTTTTTTTTTTTTAAATAGAATAGGTAAGTGTTAGTATTAGTTAGTCAGGTGCTGGCGAAAAAGATGTGTCTTTAGATGTTTTTTGAAAATGGCTAAAGACTCAGCTGTTCGAATTGAGATCGGGAGGTCATTCCACCAGCTGGGCACAGTCCAGGAAAAGGTCCGTGAGAGTGATTTGGTACCTCTTTGGGATGGCACCACAAGACGTCGTTCACTTGCAGAACGCAAGCTTCTGGAGGGCGCATAAGTTTGAACTAGCGAGTTTAGGTATATTGGTGCAGTGCCAGTTGTGGTCTTGTAGGCAAACATCAGTACCTTGAATTTGATGCGAGCGGCTATTGGTAGCCAGTGTAACCTGATAAAGAGAGGGGTAACGTGAGCTTTTTTTTGGCTCATTAAAGACCACTCTGGCTGCTGCATTCTGGATCAGTTGCAGAGGCTTGATAGTACATGCGGGAAGGCCCGCCAAGAGAGCATTACAATAGTCCAGTCTGGAGAGAACAAGAGCTTGGACAAGGAGTTGTGCAGCTTGCTCTTGCAGGAAGGGCCTAATCTTCCTAATGTTGTATAAGGCAAATCTGCAGGACCGGGCCGTTGTAGCAATATGGTCTGTGAAGCTTAACTGATCATCGATCACAACTCCAAGGTTCCTGGCAGTCCTGGAAGGAGTTATGGTTGACGAACCCAGCTGTATAGAGAAGTTGTGGTGAAGTGATGGGTTGGCGGAGAACACAAGCAGTTCTGTCTTAGCAAGATTGAGCTGAAGGTGATGGTCCATCATCTAGCTAGAAATGTCACTCAGACAGGCTGCAATGCGATCAGTTACCGTCGGATCATCTGGTTGGAATGAGAAGTAGAGTTGAGTGTCATCAGCATAGCAGTGGTAGGAAAAGCCATGCTTCTGAATAACCGATCCTAATGACGACATGTAAATGGAGAAGAGAAGTGGTCCAAGCACTGAGTCTTGAGGAACTCCAGTAGCAAGAAGTTGTGACTTTGAAACCTCACCCCTCCAAGACACCCTGAAGGACCTATCTGAGAAGTAAGACTCGAACCACAGGAGGGCGGTTCCTGAGATGCCCATCTTTCTGAGGATGGACATGAGGATCTGGTGGTTAACTGTGTCAAAGGCAGCAGACAGATCCAGCAAGATGAGTACAGAGGATTTGGAAGCTGCTCTTGCCAGTCTCAGGGCTTCTGTAACCGAGAGTAGGGCAGTCTCAGTTGAGTGTCCACTTCTGAAGCCAGATTGGTTGTTGTCCAGAATGTTGTTCTGTGCAAGAAACAGAGAGAGTTGGTTGAACACAACTCGCTCAAGTGACTTTGCAATGAATGGAAGAAGGGATACCGGTCTGTAGTTTTCTAAAAGTGCTGTATTTAGAGCAGGTTTTTTAAGCAGTGGGCTTACCCGAGCCTGCTTAAATGCTGTGGGAAATGTACCAGTGTGAAGCGAGGTGTTGATAATGTGAGTAAGCGCAGGTATGACCGAAGAAGAAATGGCTTGAAGGAGGTGAGTGGGGATAGGATCTAGCGGACAAGTAGTGGGATGATTGGAAAGGATGAGTTTGGAAACCTCCGTCTCCGAGAGAGGAGAAAAGGAGGTGAGAGATTGTGTATTTGTCGTTATGAAGTTATTATTAGTTTGTGGTGTGAGGAATTGGTCACTGATGGTTTTTGTTTTATTTGTGAAGAAAGTTGCAAAGTCATCAGCTGTAAGAGTTGATGAAGGAGGAGGGGGAGGAGGACAGAGAAGAGAAGAGAAGGTTTTGAAGAGTGCGCGAGAGTCGGAACAGTTGTTAATTTTGTTGTGGTAGTATGTCATTTTAGCAGTGGAGACATTTGCAGAGAAGGAAAAGAGGTGTGACTGATACACACTAAGGTCGGTAGAGTTTTTGGATTTGTGCCATTTCCTCTCTGCAGCCCTTAGTTTAGCACGATGTTCACGGAGAACATCGGACAACCAGGGTGCAGAGGGGGTAGCGCGTGCTGGTCTGGATGAAAGGGGGCAAAAGTTGTCTAAGCAAGATGTTAGAGTGAAGCAAAGAGTGTCAGTAGCACTGTTTGTGTCGAGTGCTGAAAACTGAGAGGGTGAAGGTAGTGCGGATGAAACCATTGAGGATAGGCGAGAGGGAGAGAGCGAGCGTAGGTTATGTCGAAAGGTGACCTGCGAAGGAGCGTGTGCTATGTCAGGAGTTAGTGTGAGGTTAGAAGTGATGAGGAAGTGGTCTGAGGTGTGCAGCGGAGTTACTAATGTGTTGTCAGTGGAACAGTAGCGTGTGTAGATGAGGTCCAGTCGGTTACCTGATTTGTGAGTAGCCGTAGTAGACACTCGTTTGAGGTCAAATGAAGTGAGAAGAGTGTTGATGTCAGTAGCCTGGGGTTTTTCTAGGTGGATGTTGAAGTCACCGAGCAGTACCAGAGGAGTACCATCTTCAGGAAAGTTTGACAGTAACACATCCAACTCCTCCAGGAAGTCACCCAGTTGACCTGGGGGACGATACACAACTACAACGTGGATTTTAGCAGGGTGGGTAATAGTAATTGCATGAGATTCAAATGAACTGTTGCCTGTAGGAGATGGTAGAAGATCAAATTTCCATTCATTTGAAATAAGGAGACCAGTGCCTCCACCCCTCCCAATCGTGCGAGGGGTGTGGGAAAAAGTGAAATTAGTGGAGAGAGCTGCAGGAGTGGCAGTGTCCTCAGGTTTGATCCAAGTCTCAGTTAGGGCCATGAGGTTGAGACCGGAATGGGTAGCAATAGAAGGAATAAAATCTGCTTTATTTACAGCAGACTGGCAGTTCCAAAGACCAATTGGAACAGAGAGTAAAGTAGTAGAGGACAGAGGGACCGTTCGTAGATTATTAGGATTGGCCTGCCTCCAACGTACAGCGCGTGCTCTCCGAGTGTTAGTAGTAATAGTACAGATTTGAAAGCACATAGTGAGTACAATTGATTAAACAGTTAGATGAGTACAAGTTAGACCAAAAGTAAAGAAAGGGGAGAAAGCAATACTCAAGTGCCTTGTCGGTGTCCTTGCTCGGTGGAGTCGTGCAAGGTAGAGTCGATCGTCTTTACACTCGTCGGTCTTCACACAAGGAGGGCTTCACACGAGGGCTGCCACGGTGTACAAACCAGTTTTATACTTGCCTAATTACTAGTCCCTGAAGTCAGCTGACCACGCCTTCCTACTTAGCAAACCGAAACTGGGAACTCCCGCGATAAGCACGAGAACAAACGCGACTTGCGAACGCGTTTACCAGGTAAAACACAGTATGCAAAAACAATGTTTCCTAGCAACGACAACTGAGCTGAAATCTAATGAGAAAACAAGACAAAACACTTACAAACTGCTGTTCTCTTCTGCTGTTCAACTGCTCCTTCTGAAAAGATAAACTTCATTATAGTTTTAGCTAAGAGTTTCATAAAAACAAGTGTGACAGAGAGAGCCAAAAATTACAGAGAACTCATATAGTTTGGCAGATTATCATTTCATTAATAATGATCATGTCACTCATTAAGGAGTAATTTTATCTGAATAATACATTGATCAGGGAGAAAACACAATAACCAAGCAGTTCCTAACAATCCAGCAGGAAGAAACAGAGTCTGTGGATCCTCAAGAACAATGACTACAGCAGGGGATCAGAATAAATTCAAATGTAGCAATGTATTATCAGTCAGGTAAATATGTATTATGCCAATTACATTGTCAATTCAGAAATACCAAATCAATTCAAATCAATATAAAATATCAAATTTTCAAAGATAAGAGTAAGAAATGCGTACCTGACTTTAGAAAGATACATAGTGTGGAGCAGAGCATGTGAGCGGAGCGTAGCGGGGAGCGGAGCGTGCGAAATATAGTCGGAGCGCGGAGCGGGTTTTATCCAAATGCCGGAGCGATCGCTCTGTCTCGCTCCTGTTCCGCTCCAGTACCACTCACACCACGAGCCTAGGGCATGCACAAATCCACCCAGAATTCACCTGTGCCTTCAACAATTAACAAAACTGTCAGCCTACACTTCAACAAATCGTTCGTTGGTGAAGGAGAGATGGAGTTCGTGAAATATTTCCAAAAGCAAACCGACAGGTCATACAGGTGCACAATTCCTGTCAAAAAACTAGATGATAACGATGTTGAACGTGAACAGGAATGTGGTGATACGATTTCAGTAAGTAAGGATTCGTATTTTAATCTAAAAAGACACATCATGCGGAAACATGACAGTGTACTGCGCGAACATGGGGAGGCCAGAGCAAAACGTGAGCATTTTGAATATGGTTGAAATAGGAAATATTGGCTAATAATCAATTAAATAAGTTTTGTCATACGAATATTTTAATGTAGCCTACTTAACCCTGTCCGTGATTTTTTATTTCATAGAGAAAGAGATATAAATACATGTTCTATTTTGACTGATGTTGCTGTGAGTTCTTTATAGGATATAGGTTGCGTGGCGTACGCGTCGCGGAACGGGTTTGCTGAGTGTTGATTTTCCTTTCCACGCCTATGTTAACAGATTAGAGCAGCCACACTGCCTGCGGAATATGCACGTATCAGGTGCACGGTCCAACCACACCGCAAACCGCGGCCCCACGACAGAATAGAAGTGAAGCGAATTTTTTCTGCAGCAGTCACGCAACAAACCCGCTCCACGTCCGCCACACAGACAGTGTGTCCTAGGCGTAAGGCTTCGGTTGAAAACGGCAGGTGTTAGGTATGCAAAGGAATTTTAAATTTGAGCGAGCGTGGAGCGATTTCACCGGAGTGGGATGAAATTGTAGGTGAGTGGGGAGCGGAATTGAGCGGAGCAGTCTGCTGCGACTTTGAGCGGTGGAGTGGGGGGAGCGAACACCCATGTGAGCGGGGAGCGGGAATTCTCACCGCTCAGCTCCGCTCACATGCTCTCGTGTGGAGTATAGAGACACACACAATGCTACGGGCTTCTGGCTACAGAATCACACTGATCCTCCTGCCACATTTCCTTAAGTAACCTCAGATCAAGACGAACATTCTCCAAAATGGAGACAGAAACTAACAATTTGAATTTGTATTGATCAAGCCGAATTAACACCTTTTGGGACAGAAGGAAAATTGCATGAAAAACACTGGGAAATGTCACACCCTGTACAGTAATCAACTTATCTCTAAACTCTTAGAATCTGTATTACCTTTTTATGGCTGTCAGTCCTATTGTTAAGAGAATAAGATATTTTACCAGACACACAGAGACCTTTCAAACGTCATCAAACATGAACAGTTGCATTGTTATAAACTCTGATTAAGAATAGTGGTTTCGGTGATCTCTGTAGTGTCCTGTGTTTAGATGGAAATGAGGGGAGAGAGGGGGAGAGTGAGTGAAGGAAGTGGAAAGGTGAGAAGGAAATTTTCTCACATCTTTCAGTGAGATGTGGAAACAGATGTCTGTATTTGAATACACTATTGGCTCGTTTCCACTGAGCGGTACGGTTCAGTACAGTACAGTACGGTATGCAATTATGTCCATTTCCATTGTCAGAAGTTGTGAATGGTACCAAAATAGCGAACCGTACCAAACTACTTTTTTGGTACCCTTCCATTGGGGTACCAAGCACAGCAAAGGGTACCAAAAGGGTGGAGCTAAACTCACTGCAGAAGTTGATTGGTTGACTAGAATCGTCACTTGTGCGTGATACAAGGGGATAAAGCTTCTGCTTCACTCGTTCAGCACTGCTGTGTTCGGCTTATTACTTCAGAGTGCGCAAACAAAAAAGTTTAACTGTATTTTATAATTTTATATTTTCACACAGACAAACCGTTTCTCAATATGCGTTCTTGTGGACTTGTGAAACGTTATTGCCCAAAAACCCACGTAATTTTCTAAATATTACTGTTATTGTGTCATGAAATGTAGTTTTAAGAGTTTTTCATGTGAGAATGCAGTTATTTAATACTCAAATCTGCGGTTTATTTATAAAGATAGATGCTATGCTGATTTCGGAGCTCGAGGCGATCACCAGACGTTGCGTGCTCATGTATCCGCCTCGAGCAGCCTTCTGCTCGGCTAGACCTTCTGACATTTGCCGCTGGCTCTGATGTCTCTGTAGTGATTAAACATGAGATACAATTCGTTTTGTGTATATTTAACACGCATTCGTGGTCTCATGAATCTATTATTTGTTCCTGGTCATATCGTTTTGACTGAGCACAAAGTCTAACTTTATATTTATTTTGAACTTTACCGTAGTACAGCGCTGACTTTGTAGCATACGTTTGACTGAATTGTTCTTTTGTCTTTATTTCCTCTTATATAAGCCTCTTATACTTTGTACTTATACTTTTATAATGGCTATTATTGTTCATTAAAACTGACATAAAAGAGGCAGAGTTGTGCTTATTGTCGATCGCTACTTTTCGGCATACACCACGCCTATCAAGTAAGGGTACTGTTGGCAGTGAAACGCAAGCTGTATCAGAGTGTTTGGGTCCCGAACTGTACCGTATTGTACTGACCCGTACCGCTCGGTGGAAACGAGCCATATGTGTGTATTGTCCATCTCAGAAGATCAAAGTGTCTGAGGTTCTGTAATTCTTACAAAGACAAATTTTTTTAGTACATTTTAAAGTTAAATTATTCAATCTAATGCACTTTGAGAGTTTAAAATTAAGAGCTCCAACCATGTTCTTAACTAAGAAAACTTGAGTCAGAAAAAAATGTCAGTGAATTGACTTGTGTCTGAACTTTAAAGGGGACTCTATTTATTTGTGATATACCATCTAAATTACATTCACACTGGTGTTTTAGGAAGCCAAACAAATAAGAATTTAATAATAACAACAATGACAGCCAAATATTCTAAAACAATTGCACTGTAAAATAAATAATTAATAAATAAAATAATTGATAAATGCTAGCTCAGGGTAGCAGAACACAAATACCAATCGATGAAAATGAAAAAAAAAGTGGTCACATGACCCATAGGGGTCCATTTTGCTTCCAATCTCAGGACATGTGCACATGTCACATTACATATTTTCTCCAAAGAAAAGTGAAAGTGAAAAGTTAAATGACGTGTGGCCAAGTATGGTGACCCATACTCGGAATTTGTGCTCCACATTTAACCCATCCAAGTGCACACACACAGCAGTGAACACACACACACACCGTGAACACACACCTGGAGCAGTGGGCAGCCAATGCTGTGGCGGGGTTCGGTGCCTTTTCTCAAGGGTCAAGGGTTATTCACTCCCCCCACCGTCAATTCCTCCCGGACATGAGACTTGAACCCACGACCTTCGGGTTACAATGCAGGCCTACTAGGTTAGAATACAAGTATATAATATTTTTAAGAAAAAGTGTTAGAATTATCTAAATGTATTTGCATTTTTGCATGATTTTGTAATGCATGTGTTAGAATAATAATTCACAAAGTGTATCTGTACACATGATTTTTCTGTTGAGAGGAATTGTTTTCTCAGCTTTCACAAGCAGTGAGGTGTCATTAGTGAGGAAGGAGATTTTACGTGCATGTGCTTGTATGTGTGTGTGTCTGCATGCTTGTAAGTATAAGGTGCATATTAGGATAAGGTTATGATGATTTTTAATTGTTTACCTTGAAACAACACTGATTGTAATGTTTTGATTTGATAACTGATATGATGGTTTGGTAATATTTGTGCTCCACAATGGTACAATGTTGCATGAGAGCAACAGCTGGATATGAAATGTTACTTTTTTTTAAAATATGAGATGTGCAATACATTAAAAACTAGATAAATCTGGTTGTTCAAGTGTTTGTTTAAAGACATTGATGTTGTCAATAAATATATTTATTTTTTCTGCATTAATATGTCAAATGTTTCAATTTGTCTGTTGTGGTACAATGTTGCCTTGAGGCAACATACTTTTAAAAAAGTAAATATATTAAAAAAATAATAATAATAATAATGAAAATGTTTATTGATATTGTTATAGTGCCCAATTTTAAGTTGGAAAAACATCACAAATAATGTTTTCCTCATCGATATCATATTGCATACCATTTGCAATTTGAGCATGTTATTGTAGTTTAAGCTCAGAGTGCATTTTTCCAATTACAGTTTAAATGTTATTTTAGTTTATGGCCTTGACTCTTTGGCTGTTGTTTCCATTAATTGTAAAAGTGTGGCATCCTATGCTGCCATGCATTTCATTGCATTTGTTGTTTTTTTTTCAGTGTAGCTTTTTTCTTGCAACTGTAAGTAGCCTAGTTATTCAAATTTAAATTGTGAGAAAATTACAACTGTAAGATTAGGACTCTGAAGTTACAATGTGCTTCCATATGAGTCTCTGAGGTTTCTCACAGAAGGCTGTTAATTCTTACACAGAAAAACTGAACAATCAGGATAAACTACAATTCCGGCATAGAGGGGTTCAGTGAATGTGGTGTTGAATGTGTGTAAGTGTGTGAGTGTGTGTGTGTCATAGACACAGTAGAAGGACAGAGAGCCAGCCGACCAGTCCAGATACACTCCTACTCTAGTCGAGTGGGGTGTAGGGGCAGGAATGTCAGTTGTCTTATTATTGTACCAAAAAGTGTACAAGTTATCACTACAATAAAGACTCCATGACTTTTCATTCCGTCCAAACCTACAGTTACTTCCTCCTTTCCTGGAGATTCTTTTATATGTCATTGCTACATGACCTGATCCGCTCCATTTAACCTCCCAGTAACAGCGTCCAGTCAGACTCTCTCCACACAGAACCTGCTCACAGTTCTCAAATCTCTCTGGATGATCAGGATACGGTTGATGCTCTTTCTTACAAGTCGCTGTTTTGTTCTTCTCAGACAGGATGAGTTGAGTTTGTGCTGTGTTTGGATCCAGTGTGAGATCACAGGCATCTGAACACAGAAAGACTGATCAGAACATCTGACATCATTAAATATGCACAGGTGTGTATGTGTGTGTGTGTGTGTGTGTGCGTGTGCATGTACATTTTCTCAGTCCTGGTCTGATCCTGAAATGTCCTCCATGGTCCAGACTAAAGAGAGACAAAAACATACACATCAACATATAATGTTCAATAAGGTGATAACTACTGTTAAATTAAATGGATTTACTATAATGCACAATAGGTACAGATTAGAGGGCTGCATTGGGTTTGGGCTCCCGCGGGACCCAACGCAAATCTCGCAGGAGCGGGCGGTATTACCTTTGCTGCGGGCGGGAGTGGGCGGTCAAAAAATTTTGCGGGAGACCCGCGGGGAACAGTGGGATTTGGCGTGTAATAGAAATGGAGTATACGCACGAAGTTGAGAAGGAAATTAAAGTGGCTGTTTACTTGACAAAAGCAAAGCAAGGCAAGTCAGACATCTGGAAACAATTCTCAGTTGTCACTGAAAAAAGGGAGAGTTAAACTTAAGTTTCGATAAATGTGCAAAAGTGTTTGTTTACAACGAACATAAATCTGGCACCTCTACCCTGAGGCGACATACCTATTTTCTAAGTTAAAGTTATTTCATGTTGTGCCTTGGCTTATTTACTTGTTTGTTATAACAGTTAAACTGTTTGTTTAGTTAATCGTTTGGTGCGTGCATCATGCAGTAGGTTTAAAAACTGAGGTACCGCTAGTTGTGGCTTTGTTTTAACGGTTAATGTTTTACAACGCTAATAAAAAAAAAATACCCCATGTTTTTGACATGTGGTGCTTTGGTTTAGCATTACTTCATCTTAAATGCAGTCATGTTTAAAGCCTGTTATTCTGGATGTTAACTTGAACGAATATTTAGTCTAATCGTATTTGTGAACATTTTTCACAAGCTCTGAGAGAAAATCCGCGGGAGCGGTTGGGAGTGGACACAAACATTGCGGGCGTGCGGGAGTGGAACTCACAGGTTGCGGAAGCGGGCGGTCCTGGTCAGAAATTCAGCGGGAGCGGGCAGGTGCGGGTTTAAGAAAACAGTCCCGCGCAGGGCTCTAGTACAGATGGTACTCAACCAGAATGAGCTTTTCACTGCTGGCGGCACCACCACCGCTGCGTCAGCAAAATGCATTTGTAGATTTTGACTGCTGAGTGGTGCTTTACAAGTTATCAAGCCAATGCATCAAAGCACAAAATCTCACGATACGATATTTATTGCGATATTTAAAAAAAGTTTTTTATTTATATTATATTTAAAAGAGTTTTAAATATTATTACATTTACAAAGAGTTAAAAATGAAGAGTTCCATGTTTCTTAGCTAAGAAAATTAAGTCAGAAAAAAGTGAATATACTTGAACTTTAAAGGGGACTCAACACTCTTTTTATATGTTGTACTGTCTCAGTCTAAATTACATTCACACTGGTGTTTTAGGAAGCCAAACAAATTAGAATATTATAATAATAATAATAATAATAATAACAACAACAATGCCAGTAGTAGCCACAAGCTGTAAAACAACTGCACTGTAAAATAAATGAAAATTAATATTTCATAGATATATTATTCTTGCTTTACACTACAGTAGGGAATTTACAATACTTCTTTCTTAATTTCTACACTTGAAAGATATATTTTTAATTTAGACTGCAGTAACATTACCCATTTAAACCGCTAGCTGTCAGCAATTTTCAACCGTTCAGCATTAAATGTTGTATCAATGTTGTTTCAACGTTATTTGTTATCACCTTATTAACGTTATCAACTTATTTCAACCATATTTCAACATTGAAGGTTGGTCATATGCCAGCTGGGATACTGCACTTAGCTTTTATTTTGATAGAAACAGCAGTAGATCTTTTATTTTGAAAGAAAACTCTAGCTTCAGTGAAAACAAGCTTACAAAATGTGTCTCACTACAAATTTAGTGAAATGCTGTAATCATCTGCCGTGAAAATAAAGCAGAACTGCTGGCCATTACGTTCCCAAACGTGCGCTAAACTCACAGCACATGCAATAAATGAGTTCACTGCATTCATTCACTGTGAACGGAGCCGTTCTGAGGCGCGGAAAACTCTGGATCACAAACTGATCGCCAGAATGAAATGAGCGCTTTGCTTTGAAACACTCAGCAAAAACAGACTTGCTGAAGGGATTAAGCCATAAACCATGCACCAAAGCATAATGGCCCACAACAAGTATATTTTAAAAACTACACTTTTTGCCCGGAAGACCTATCGTTTCATATCGTCAAGTGACCACGATAATATTGAGGCAATTTTGCTATTGCTAATATCGCAGTTTTGAAAATATCGTTACATATGCCGTTACATATACAAATGCCAAAATGTTAAATTCTCACATTACTTAATATTTGTCACAAATTTTTATTTACATTTTAAAATTCCTTTAATAAAATGGCATATATTTCTGCACAATGTATTAAGCCGGGGGATGTAAATTTTGGAACAGGATGATGATGTGAAAAATTCTTCTCATTTTGTTTAACTGCTCAGGACAAAAAAAAAGGGACTTATGAACAACTATCTCCAAACAGAAAGACAGTTGTGGATCATCCAGGAAATTACACATAGTATTAAGATTCAATTTTGAATGGGGTCATTTTTATAAATTCAGTTATTATTTTGTCTTGTGGAGTATATGTAAACATTTGTTATGTGAAATAGCTTATTCAGGACAGTACTAAATAAAAAATAACATGCAATTTTCATGATCTCTTATTTAGTTTCAATTATTAACATGTTGCACATTCTGCAAGGGGTATGCAAACTTATGAGCACAACTGTATGTGTAAATTAATTTAATTAGTTTAAACAACCTTAATGACCATGTTTGTTGTGTTCTGGATGCAGTTGAGTGGATCTGTCAGATTTACATCATGTAAATCCACCCATTTCTCCCAAAATACATGAAAGTAAGTGGCCAATGAACTGGGAGAAAGACAGAGTGAACTTTAGTCAGGATTATGGACTCTTTGTTCTTTGTTTTTCCCCTGTCCCTCCTGAGATTCCTTATTTGGTATTTCCTGTCCTTTTTTCCTGTCATTAGTTAATCGTCGTTTATTCCATTCACCTGTCTTGTGTTAATCATCTCGTTTACTCCTTGATTTCCTGTCTTTTATAAGTCCTGAGTTCTCCCTGAGTCTTTGTCCGTCCACTCGTCTTTTATGTTGTGTCTCCTGGATTGTCTGTATTTGGTTTGAGTTATTAAAAGAAGAAAGATTATCATTTACCCGCTGTCTCCGTTGTCCTTCCCACTACACAACCCGTGACAACTTTATAGTTTCCTACACAATTTGTATTTGATAGGAATAAAACATGTTGCCAATTTTTTATTAAAATGATTATTATTACCGCTTTCTATAGAAAACAGTGTGTATTTAACAAACTATACATGTTTTTTTACTAGTACTTAACTGAAATGTCTATTTAAATGTCTGAAACCTAAAATACACTTTATGTGGTTGAAAACACTGAACAGTTGTGAGCATGTCTGTCTCTGGCTCAGCACCAGCCAAAGTGCTGTGCATCAAAGGGTTTTAAAATCGAACGACCTGGTGGGTACAAATCAGATCTGAGGGGGCAATGCTAAGACTTTGAATGTTAAAGTGCAAATTAACACCTGACCACTCTTGTGGGTTTGCTACTGTTACAATTACAAATCATAGAAGGGTAAAAACATGCCAGGCAGACATTGGTATGATGTAAGCAACACAGCTTCAACTAATAAAATTGATATTGGTTGTGTCAGATTTATAGTGTGCAAATAATCAAGCACTGACAATAATCAGTCGTATTAGCCGCACCAAGGGGCCCCCATATAAAATTCTGCTTAGGGCTCCATAAAGGCCCTGCATCATGCACATATTTTTGTGTGTGTGTTTATTATAGTGTAAAAAAGCTGTGTTCAAATGCTGATCTTATATCATTTTTTCATAATAAACTCGACTGCCGGTGATCACACTGCTTTTTGATGTGGAATACAACAGAACTGACTTTTGATAATAGCACCATGTTTGTTTCATCCGCACATAAAAATGATTAATATAATAAAAAATATATTTTCTCTGTATTACGACATTTTTAAAGTAATTTCTTAATTATGAACCAAAGCGCGCTCATATATTATTAACGTCTTATTGTCCTATTAGTCCTTGATAGATTTAGTCTTCCATGTATTCGGTAGCTTATTGTGAATATAAACCATCAGTTTTCAATAAAAATCAATCAATTTAACTTTCCATGCAGAATTGAAACCGTGTATGCCATTATTTTTATTATTATTATTATTATTTAAAACAGGGTTTAATTATTATTTACTATTTCCACTACTATTTACATTTAGCAGACGCTTTTATCCAAAGTGACTTACAGTGCATTCAGGCTATACATTTATTTTTTTTTATCAGTATGTGTGTTCCCTGGGAATTGAACCCACAACCTTTTGCGCTGCTAACGCAATGCTAATGTATTTAAACACATTTTAATACAAAGGAACTATTTAATAAAAAGTTATCCACAATTTCTTAATTCGTGGACATTATAATTTTGAGCAGGTCACGAGGAGGGCTGTGTATAGGGGAATAGATGTTTTTTTAAAAAAGGACAGATAAAGAATAAGTATACATGATCTGCTGAAATGAATCAGCAAAGTTTCAAACCTTTCATTTGTGACAAATGTGACAATGGAACGTGATGGGACATGTATACGCTGATTAATTTGAGATAAAATTTTATAATGCTTTATTAGCCTGTAATATTACCACTGATTTATTTAATTATTTATTTATCTTTATTTACAAGTGAACATGACAATTTCAGCACAATTTTTCATTTAAGGTGTAAACTGTCCCTTTGTGCCACCTGGTGGTGATTTCGTGAATGAGTTTCATGTGTGACTGGGTTTTATTTAAAGCCGTGGCCTGGCGGAGGTAATTGGTTGACTACCTACTGTGGCACAATTGTTAAAATAATTAGATCTAAATAACTTAAACTCTTATTATGTGTTAAACAACTCTTACTATGTGTGTCCATATACCTACTATTACTACGACTCGCAAAGCACGCATCACACACTATAGGCAGCGCGATCCTAACAACCTGCACACTTTGCCTATGTCTGCTAACACACTACTTTCTTTTTCTATTGGTCTCTGGAATTGTCAGTCTGCCGTAAACAAAGCAGATTTCATTACATCTATTACTAGTCATTCAAGGCTAAACCTCATGGCTCTAACAGAGACCTGGATCAAACCAGAGGACACTGCTACTCCTGCAGCACTCTCCAATAATTTCTCATTTTCCCACACTCCTCGTCTGAATGGAAGAGGTGGAGGTACTTGTCTGCTTATCTCTAATGACTGGAAATGTATTCCTTTACCCTCTCTGGTATTAACAGCTCCTTTGAATCACATTCAGTCACTATTACCCACCCTTTTCAAATCCATTTTGTAGTTGTTTATCAACCCCCAGGACCACAAGTTAACTTCTTGGATGTATTAGCTATGTTGCTCTCAACCTTTCCTGAGGATGGTACTCTCCTAGTTATGCTTGGAGACTTCAACATCTACCTAGATAAATCTCAGGCTGCAGACTTCCACACTCTGCTTGCCTCTTTTGATCTCAAGAGAGTGTTAATAATAGTTACTCACAAATCAGGCAACCAACTGGACCTTATTTACACATTACACTGCTCCACTGATCATGTACTGGTTACTCCACTGCACACCTCGGATCACTTCCTCCTCACTCTTAACCTCAACATGGTTCCTGACACATCACATACCCCTCCACATGTCATCTTTTGACGTAACCTACGCTCACTCTCACCCTCCCGGCTATCTGCTATGGTTTCATCTTCACTTCCTCCCCCTTAAACAGTTATCATCTCTTTCGCTAACAGGGAAAGGGAAAGGAAAGGGAAAGGGAAGTGGTGTGTGGCCAAGTATGGTGACCCATACTCAGAATTTGTCCTCTGCATTTAACCCATCCATGTGCACTCTCACAGCAGTGAACACACACCCGGAGCAGTGGGCAGCCATGTTGCGGCGCCCGGGGAGCAGTTGGGGGAGTTTGAGGTGCCTTGCTCAAGGGTCTCACCTCAGTCGTGGTATTGAAGGTGGAGAGAGCACTTGTTATTCACTCCCCCCACCGACAATCCCTGCCGGACCTGGGAATCGAACCTGCAACCTTTGGGTTACAAGCCCAACTCTCTAACCATTAGGCCACGGCTGCCCCTAACAGTGCTACTGATACTTTCTGCTCCACTCTTACATCTTGTTTAGACACTGTCTGACCCTTGTCTTCCAGGCCAGCCCGTAACCCTTCTGCCCCTTGGCTTGTCTGATGTTCTCCGTGAACATTGTTCTCAGTTTAGGGCTGCTGCAAGGGTATGGTGCAAAACAAAAAATCCTACTGACCTTAATGTGTATCGGTCACTCTTCTCTTCCTTCTCTGCTAATGTCTCCACTGCTAAAAGGACATACTAGTCTTTCTCACACAGAACAACCTCCTCGACAGCAACCAGTCTGGCTTCAGAAGTGGACATTCAACTGATACTGCCTTGCTCTCAGTTGTTGAAGCTCTAAGACAGGCAAGAGATGATTCAAAATCTTCAATACTGATCTTGCTGGATCTGTCTGCTGCTTTTGATATGGTTAACCACTAGATCCTCCTGTCAACCCTATTGGCTAAGGGCATCTCAGGAACCACACTCCAGTGATTTGAGTCTTACCTCTCAGATGGGTCCTTCAAGGTATCTTGGAGAGGTGAGGTGTCCAAGTCACACAATCTAACTACTGGGGTGACTCAGGGCTCAGTTCCTGCACCACTTCTCTTCTTTGTCTACATGGCATCATTAGGTTCTGTCATTCAGAAACATGGCTTTTCATATCACTGCTAGGCTGATGACATTCAACTCTACCTCTCTTTCCATCCTGATAATCCGAAGCTTGTCTATCAGACATTTCTTGCTGGGTGAAGGACCATCATCTTCAACTCAACCTTGCCCAGACAGAACTGCTTGTGGTTCCAACAAACCCATCGTTTCATCACAATTTCACCATCCAGTTAGGCACATCAACCATAACTCCTTCAAAAACAGCCAGAAACCTTGGAATTATGATTGATGATCAGCTGACTTTCTCAGACCACACTGCTAAAAATGCCCAGTCCTGCAGATTTACTTTATTCAACATCAAGAAGATCAGGCCCTTTCTTTCGGAACGTGCTTCACAACTCCTTGTTCAAGCTCTTATTCTGTCCAGGCTGGACTATTGCAATGCTCTCTGGTAGGTCTTTCAGCCAGTTCTATCAAACATTTACAATTAATCCAGAACGTGGCAGCAAAATTATTTTTTAATGAGCCGAAAAGAATGCATGTCACACCTCTGTTCATCAATTTGCACTGGCTACCAATAGCTGCTCGCATAAAAATCAAGGCATTAATGTTTGCCTACAAAACCATCACTGGTTCTGCACCCCTTTACTTAAATTCATTACTTCACATTTATGTGCCCTCTAGAAGCTTGCATTCTGAAAATGCACTTTCACTGACTTTCACCTTAAATGTTCCGTCTTGGTGGAATGACCTGCCCAACTCAATCCGAGCAGCTGATTCTATAGTCATCTTCAAGAATCGGCTTAAAACACATCTCTTCCATCTTTATTTTACCCTCTAACTCTAGCACTCTCTATTCTAATTCTATTCTTAAAAAAAAAAAAAAAAAAAAAAAAAAAAAACTTTTCGCGTGGCGGTGTGCATGAAATTTTTTGGAACTTTCCACGCAGCTCCGCTTCCGAAGATGCACGAGTTCTGGGCGATTCTAGCCGAACATGCACGTCTGTGCCAAACAGAAGCAGTTTGATGTTAAGTTCAAACTCCACCAGGTGCAACTTTCAACGCTTTATGAGGGAAAACAAGTTTGTCCAAGGCTTTTTAATTGAAGTACATTTTATTTTTATTGTAAAAAAAAATGATAATAGAATTAATTTAGATACTATTAATACACTATTTGCTTAAAGTTGTCTTGTGTTTGATGCGAAAAAAACACCATCTTAAGATTATTTTAACATTTTGTACATAAAGAAATTATTAATTCATCAACTCATTCATCATGCGAGAAATCTTGTACCTGCAAATGACTTCTTCTCATGGTGATTCCCGATGGTTTTAGAGGACAATTACTCGTCTTCGCCCTCTGTTGTTTCAAAGAATAGTACAACAGCAAACACGTCAAGTATAAAAGCCTCATCCGTTTGGGAAGGTGCGCGCGCAGTCAGCGGAGGCTCGCGAAGCGGAGCCAGGCGAAAGTATAAATCCCGCTTTAGGCTAACTGAGACTTGTCATAGCACTTACATGTCATTGCTCTTTTGTTGATTTTGATTGCTTCCATTTTCCTCATTTGTAAGTCGTTTTGGATAAAAGCATCTGCTAAATGACTAAATGTAAAGTGTAAAATAACATTAACAATCTTTTTTTTTTTTTACACAAAAGGTTTCTCATAGGTCTCAGTTTCAATTTTCCCAGCAGTCCTTTTTGCAAAGTGTAATAATCCAAACAGAAGTCATTGATACTATTCATTGCTACTAGTCTCTATTCATTGAAACCGTGAGTGACTTGCCATACTGTGTATTTGCGCAATAATGTACAGGAGGTCATACTATATTGTAACCATTTTCACAGCTAAAGTGTGCTGATAGGCATGATGCACAGTTTGATCAACCTTTTTAATGGTAAGATTAGCAATCTAGTGTAAATCCAAATATCACTCTTACTGCCCCACATACTTGAGTATCTCCAGTTTATAGATTGGATCGTCTAGTTGGTGTTTGAGCAGCTGGACTCCTGATTGTCCTGGGTGATTGTAGCTCAGATCCAGCTCTCTCAGGTGTGAGGGGTTTGAACTCAGAGCTGAAGACAAATAACCACAGCCTTCCTCTGTCACCATACAGCCAGACAACCTAAAATCACACAGTAAGATCATCTACAGACACACATCAACATTATGACCAGATGACTACACAACCTCTTATGTTCTTATTACCTCAGTATCTGAAGCTGACAGTTTGAACTCTTCAGTCCATCAGAGAGCAGCTTCACTCCAGAATCATGCAGGTCATTGTTACTCAGATCCAGCTCTCTCAGGACAGAGTTTGAGGATTGTAGAGCTGATGATACAATTTCACAATCCTGAGCAGTGAGATTACAGCCAGCAAGCCTGAAAAAGAGCATTTTTTTTTCTGTGAGTGTAATATGTTTAAAAGTGAAAATGCATTTTATAGACCCTTTTCACAGACTGTGAGGATGCATTTCAATGGTCATCAGCATCATAAGTCCTGCAAAGTTTTTATATTTTATTTATTTTTATTTTTAAACTATGTACATTTATTACAGTATACTTTATTATATTACCTTTGCATCAAATTACATAAAAATAAAAAAGAAATAAATAAAGTTAATGCTGCTGTGAGGTGTTTCTAATACAGCTATGGGAGTGACAGTAAATTTGACACCATTCTCTCTTCTGAGTGTCGTTATCAATTTCTCTCTATTTTTTTTCTTTCATTCACCACTATAGATGTTAACTCAACTACAACGACTTCTGCTTCTGAAAAAAAAATAGAAATGTAAAAAGGGTCTATTGAAGTTGTTTGAATGTTAAATGTTAAGCCGATTCAATAATTACACAAGAAACAAACACTCACAGAGCTTTAGTGCAGCTGCTGGCAGCTGGTATCAGTCGTCTTCTCCCCTCATCTGATGTGTTGTATTTCTTGAGGTCCAGCTCATCCAGCACCTCCTCTGACATCTGTAGCATGTAGGCGATTGTTGAGCAGTGAGCAGGAGAGAGTTTCTTCTCTGAGTGTTTGTCTGATTTCACAAACTCCTGAATCTCTCTGGACAGAGTCTGATCTTTCACTTCCAGCAGACAGAGGAACAGATTGATGGATCTTTCAGTGGAGAGTCCATGTCCATCTTTGATCTTCTCTTTAATGTACTGTGTGGTTCTCCTGATGCTCTCTGAGCTGTTCTCTGTGTGTGTCAGTAGATCCTGTAAGAGTCTCTGATTGGACTCCAGTGAGATGCCCAGCAGGAACCGCAAGAGAAGATCTAGATGTCCAGATTTACTCTCAAGGGCTTCATCTACTGCAATTTTAAGCAAATGTTGTACTAAAGCAAAATTCTTCAATCCCTCCATAGTTGTACATACATAATAGTAAAACACATAGAAAGCAGCGAGAAACTCCTGAATGCTCAGATGAATGAAGCTGTAGACTTTCCTCTGATGAATCACAGATTCCTCCTTAAAGATCTCAGTGCAAATCCCAGAATACACTGAGGCAGCAATGACGTCTATGGCGCTATCAATCAGGTCCTCCTCATAGAACATCACATTGCCCTTCATCAGCTGATTGAAAGCCACTTCAGAAAGTTTCACAATCACTTCTCTGTTGGACTGCAGGAGTTTCTCTGGATCTCTCTTTTCATACTTCTGATTCCTCATGTTGATCTGAATCAGCAGGAAGTGGATGTACATTTCAGTCAGAGTTTGGGGGATTTCTGCACTCAGATCTTCTTCCAGGAGCTTCTGAAGCACAGTGGATGAGATCCAGCAGAAGACGGGGATGTGGCACATGATGTGGAGGCTTCTTGCTCTTCTGATGTGTGAGATGATTCTGCTGGCTTGATGCTGGTCACTGATTCTCTTCCTGAAATATTCCTCCTTCTGAGGCTCATTGAATCCCTGAATTTCTGTCAGACGGTTGATGTATTTGGAGGGGATCTGATTGGCTGCTGCTGGTCTGGAGGTGATCCAGATGAGAGCAGCGGGAAGCAGCTCTCCTTTCATGAGTTTTGACATCAACACACCCACTGATGAAGTCTCAGTCACATCACACACTTTCTGAGCATCTGAAAACATCAGTGTGATTCTGCTTTCATCCAGACCATCAAAGATGAACACAACTTTACACTCCTCATAAATCTCTGAATCCAGGTCTTGAAGTTCAGGATGAAAGTCCAGCAGAAGTCTGTGAAGACTGTACTGATGATCTTGGATCAAGTTCAGCTCTCGAAATGGAAGCACAAACATGAAATCTACATCCTGATTGGCTTTTCCCTCGGCCCAGTCCAGAATGAACTTCTGCACAGAGACCGTTTTTCCAATTCCAGCGATGCCTTTAGTAAGAACAGTCTTGATTTGGTCTTTCTCCTCAGATCCTGGTTCAAGTGATGCTTTAAAGATGTCATTGCAGTAGATTGAAGTGTCTTGTGAGTGTTGTGTTCTGGCTGTTTTGTCCATCTGTAGAATCTCATGTTCTTCATTCACTCCTTCACTCTCTCCCTCTATGATGTAGAGCTGTGTGTAGATCTTGTTCAGGAGGGTTTCATTCTCTCGGAGTTTCATTCCCTCAAATAATCTCTCATACTTATTCTTCATTCTAGTTTTGTGCTGGTCTTTGACTCTCTGAAGGACATCATCTACTGATTGGTGAGAATCCTGTATCAGGGCTTCAGTCTCTTCCAACAGAGCGTGTGTTTTATGAATTGCTTTTTTGTGGGTCAGAAGGTAAGAAGCATTTTTATTCTCTCTGATATGATTATGATAGTGGGATGTAGAGTATGGTAAAGATTTGATCAGATCATGTATCTCCCCCCTGCTGAAATGGAAAAGACAATAGCAGAAAAAGGACAATGACAGTGGTTACAATGACTATTGAAGACCTTCATAAAACATACAATAACCAGATATGACTTTGATTTTGGGAGGCACTTCTGTTTAGTATGTTGCATATTTGGAATACAATTAGTTTTGTTCCATTAAAGTTTCTTAAAGTATTGTTCATTTGTGATACACTACAGTAAATGTTTATACTGACGGTGGGTCAGAGGTCACTGGTTCATCACTCAAGTTTTGGGGTTGCACCATGGATGTGTTACTCTTCACAGACACACAGCTTGGTTCTGGAGACTCTGATCTCTGCCTCTTCCTACTGCTGATACTGACAAAAGACAAACAAAACAGAATTTTAGAGCACTACATATGCTGAATAACATGTATGCACCTTAGAGTTACATGTATTGCTTTATCAGAAACTTTCATCCAAAGGCAACTAGAAATGAGGAACATAAAATTAAATTCATCCTTTGGAGGAAATAACAGAATCATTTCTGAAATATAAAAGTTCAAAACTGTTCAAAGTGCAGTCTATAAATGAGATGAAAATAAGTAACAGTGAAAGAATAGGAAAATATTCAAGATTTTTTTTTAAAATGCATACATTATTAGAAAGATCAAGAGATCCAGCGGTTTAAAAAGATTTGGTCAAGTGCTTGAACAATTTAAAGGAATTTTACTGTTTGGGAAGGTAGGGATGATCATTATACCAGTGAGGATCAGTGACAGTAAAGGCTCAAGAAAGTTATTTTGTGCCTCTCTGTGATGGTTCCATGAGACAACACTCACTAAGGCTAAAATTACTTGTGACTTACCTGAGGTCTGTGGTCACTGTTCCATCACTGAAGACAGAGGCCAGATTCTTCATGGGTTGATTGCAGCTTGATCCAGGAGATGGAGCACTCATTTCAGAGTCAGTGTATTCCTACTCTCATTTCTCAAAAAGAAAAAAGATTGGAGAAATTGATTTCATATATTTCACCTAAAAACAATAGATAAAATATTTAGGGATGCACTGAAATGAAAATTCTGGGCCAGATCTGAAACCGAAAATTCTGAATGACCTTGGCCGAGAACCAAAACCAAAGCCAAAAATGCTTTTTAATAATATACAATATTTTTAAGTTTTTTTAATTTAACTCAATAATTTTAATTAAACAATTTGAAAAATACAAGCCCAATAAAATAACCACATATTTATTTAATGTAAAACAATACAATTGGACATAAAATGTATTTATATTAAATATCAATAAATATTTTTTATTCAGTTCAACAGAAAATACTGCAACAGAATCAGATTTCCCTGACTTTTTTTATCCAAATAACGTATAGTCCTACAAAGCTATTATTATCAGAGCATGTGAGCAGAGAATATGGACTAGTGTCTGTGAATATTAAGCCGCAAAAATGAATCCCACATGTTCTGCATGTCTCTGTGTGAATGAATGGCGCAGGTGTGTGGTTTCATTTACTACACACATACTGAAGCGCTGTTTTCAGCCTGTGTCACGTCAATATAGGAGTACATGAACATATGAACATAATCTCTAGAACTGCTTTGAGAGTCACTTCATGGGCATTTTGCAGTTTCTTTGGAGAAAACTATCATCATATCATATCATACACAAACAGAAACTAAAAGGTCTTCACAGCTACCCATCAATATAAAAGTTTGTTTCAACTTGAAGCTACTGTGAAAGTAATAAATTATTTAATGTAATGATTGTCACGGGATGTTGCTGCAGGGAGAACGCAGGAGTCGAGGATATCTTAAACAGTCTTTAATAACTGAAAACACAGGGAAATAATCCAACATCGAGGAGAAAGCAAACACACGTAACTTACAAGTACACTGCCCTCCAAAAGTTTGGAAACGCCCTAGAAGTGGGGTTTTGGACAATATTGGCATGAGTCCTTTTTAATTTGTGATAATTTTGCACTGATAAGTTTTACACAAACTACGAAAACATATTTTATTACATAAACAGTTTATACATAGAAAAAAATTACATTTTAAATTTAATATTTGTAAATTATCTGACCTAAATTGTGTTCTAATTGGTTCATTGTATGCTAAACTTAATTGGCAATCAATTGTTGAAGCTATTAAGGTGTGCTGACCCAAAAATCTTTTAAAAACCTGGGCCAAGTTTAAACCAGTAAACAAAATCACAGCTGGCAAAGGGGCATGTCTGACTTTGACATGTATATATTGCCATTATTATGTAATCAAAATGAAAATTATTATTGCTGGTCTTCAATGATAATGTCAAGTTACTTTAATGTACAGTATTTGCACCAAGAAATTATAAGGATTTATGCTGATATCGTCCAAAACCACACTTTGCCAGGGGTGTTTCCAAACTTTTGGAGGGCAGTGTAGACCAGACAAAAGGAGAACTGAACAAAAAGGAACTAATATACGCAGGATAATTACAAAAACACATCAAGGGATAAAGTAATCAAACTAAACAAGAACAGGAAAATGACCAAATAAGGAAACAGGAAGAACTACAGGGCAAAACAGGACCAAAACACTGACAATGATAGTACTACTACTAATAATACAATAATTATTAAAATATTATCTTTAAATAACATGTACCAGAACAATTATTTACCAGAATGTATTAAATGTAATAAATGTAAATACACCACACATTACTTCTGAAAAAAAGAGAAATAAATATAATAATAAATATAGCTGCAAGCAGCAATTAAAGGGCCAAGCACAAAGAGGGCAAGATAAGTCATGTAAGCATGGCAGGCAGCATCAGACCAACTGCATCAATGAGCAATTAAAAGACATATTCATGATTTTAGGCAAAATGGCTGAAAAATCAAGTACAATCAATTAATATGATTGACAGGAAATGATAAAAAAAAGAAAAAAAAAGGGAATTTGGAAAAAATAAATAAAACAGATTTCACAGGGATAGTTGAAGTATTCAGGTTATTCACAAATGCAGGAACTGGAAATCTTGCAGTAGAAAATATTGAAGTGGGCAGTAATAATGCTTGAAATGCCTTGCATTTGTGATAACTGACATCAGCCTTTAGTACCTTTATATGATCATGATCATTTAAATACAGTTCTGTCATGACAACTCTCGGAGGGATTGGCATGGTAATGCACATGACAATGTTAATATATTTGGTCTTGGCGGAATAGATGTGCTACACTGCTGCAGCAGAGCAAGAACCGAGACTTGCCACTGCCAATACATCCACAACATGCTGCTGCGAGCATGTAAGAAATATCGCTGCTGCAAATATAACATACATGAAATAACCCCCATATAGCATACATGAATTGCCTCGTAGCAGATCTATACAGGTGGAGCTGGGGAAGGTGGAGGGTTTAGTGATGTCCGGTTCGCGAAAAAATCATTCGATTTAACCGGATCTTCTTAGTGAACCGGTCAAACCAGTTCACCAAATCAGACTGAATCGTTTGAAACTGTTCCATAACTAATCCACAAATTACTTAAGTTATTCACTTTTTTAACGTGCCTGACACTCCCTCTGTCTCGAAATAAACCAATATTCCGGAGTTATTAATTTACTCAAACAGTACACTGAGTGAACTGCTGTGAAGCGAGAACTGATGATGAACACAAGCAGAGCAGCATGTGTACAGCGAGCCGGGTAACGAACTAACACGCCCACTGCTAGAGCGGTTCTCGTTCTCGAGTCAAGAACCGGTTGCAGTGGTTTTCGGATCACCAGTACACTGAACCGAGAACCGTTTCTTTCGCACATGTCCGATTTGAGAACCGATGATCTGATGATACTGCGTATGCATGTAATTTGTGGACGAAAAGAATGTTATCCAAGTATTTTGTTAAACATCAGAAAGTGTGATAATATAAAACATTTTTTTTTTTTTTTTAAAAGATGAACGTATCTAATCTGTGTACTTTGTTCAGTTGAAGATTCTGTTAGGTTATAGAACAAAGGGGTTTGTCAGGGATGTTGGACCATAATTAAGACTCTGTTTAATAGGAATGATTTATGAAATACCTGTGCTGTAATTATAGTTAATGATGTCACATTCACAAATTGAGTTTGTATGAAATAGAGCAGAGCAGCTGATACACTGAACGCGCGTGCAGTGTGCCGGTTAGAGCGGTTCTCATTCTCGAGTCAAGAATCGGTTGCAACGGTTTTCGGATCACCAGTACACTGAACCGAGAAATGTTTCTTTCGGACACGTCCGATTTGAGAACCGATGAGCTGATGATATTGTGCATGCGTGATTAAGCGAACAGTGAATGCCTAATATGACTGACGGCACGTCTTTTGGACAACGTTATTCTGTGCAAATGCTATATGGCGCGAGTAAACCGAGGACATGAATGAGGGCGAAACGTAAGTTTACTTAATAACAAATAAATCGCAATGGATTATGTATAGTAAGTGGATTATGGTTTCTGTGCTGATGACTAGGGCCCTATGAAATTCGTTTTATTTTTTCCCAAATTCCGTTTTTTCCGTTTAATTTTTCTGGATTCCATTTTTGTTTTTCCATTTTAATTTTTCTGGATTCCTTTTTAATGGTCAAATTAAATTTCATTAATCAAAAGGCATGTCTAATTAATTAAAATCATGAAACTTATACAAACCCGATTCCAAAAAAGTTGGGACACTGTACAAATTGTGAATAAAAAAGGAATGCAATAATTTACAAATCTCATAAACTTATATTTTATTCACAATATAATATAGATAACATATCAAATGTTGAAAGTGAGACATTTTGAAATGTCATGCCAAATATTGGCTCATTTTGGATTTCATGAGAGCTACTCATTCCAAAAAAGTTGGGACAGGTAGCAATAAGAGGCCAGAAAAGTTAAATGTACATATAAGGAACAGCTGGAGGACCAATTTGCAACGTATTAGGTCAATTGGCAACATGATTGGGTATAAAAAGAGCCTCTCAGAGTGGCAGTGTCTCTCAGAAGTCAAGATGGGAAGAGGATCACCAATTCTCCCAATGCTGCGGCGAAAAATAGTAGAGCAATATCAGAAAGGAGTTTCTCAGAGAAAAATTGCAAAGAGTTTGAAGTTATCATCATCTACAGTGCATAATATCATCCAAAGATTCAGAGAATCTGGAACAATCTCTGTGCGTAAGGGTCAAGGCCGGAAAACCATACTGGATGCCCGTGATCTTCGGGCCCTTAGACGGCACTGCATCACATACAGGAATGCTACTGTAATGGAAATCACAACATGGGCTCAGGAATACTTCCAGAAAACATTGTCGGTGAACACAATCCACCGTGCCATTCGCCGTTGCCGGCTAAAACTCTATAGGTCAAAAAAGAAGCCATATCTAAACATGATCCAGAAGCACAGGCGTTTTCTCTGGGCCAAGGCTCATTTAAAATGGACTGTGGCAAAGTGGAAAACGGTTCTGTGGTCAGACGAATCAAAATTTGAAGTTCTTTTTGGAAAACTGGGACACCATGTCATCCGGACAAAAGAGGACAAGGACAACCCAAGTTGTTATCAACGCTCAGTTCAGAAGCCTGCATGGTATGGGGTTGCATGAGTGCGTGTGGCATGGGCAGCTTACACATCTGGAAAGGCACCATCAATGCTGAAAGGTATATCCAAGTTCTAGAACAACATATGCTCCCATCCAGACGTTGTCTCTTTCAGGGAAGACCTTGCATTTTCCAACATGACAATGCCAGACCACATACTGCATCAATTACAACATCATGGCTGCGTAGAAGAAGGATCCGGGTACTGAAATGGCCAACCTGCAGTCCAGATCTTTCACACATAGAAAACATTTGGCGCATCATAAAGAGGAAGATGCGACAAAGAAGACCTAAGACAGTTGAGCAACTAGAAGCCTGTATTAGACAAGAATGGGACAACATTCCTATTCCTAAACTTGAGCAACTTGTCTCCTCAGTCCCCAGACGTTTGCAGACTGTTATAAAAAGAAGAGGGGATGCCACACAGTGGTAAACATGGCCTTGTCCCAACTTTTTTTGAGATGTGTTGATGCCATGAAATTTAAAATCAACTTATTTTCCCTTAAAATGATACATTTTCTCAGTTTAAACTTTTGATATGTCATCTATGTTGTATTCTGAATAAAATATTGAAATTTGAAACTTCCACATCATTGCATTCTGTTTTTATTCACAATTTGTACAGTGTCCCAGCTTTTTTGGAATCGGGTTTGTACAATTTAACATTTAATTTATTAAAAGTGTAACAAAAATGACATGTTTAGGGCCGTATGAAATGTTTTATTTTTTCTCACCTTATGTTTTATTGTTACCAAATTCTGTGTTTTAGCATGTCTAATTATTTGAATGCACACAATTTTTATTTATTCTTACAGTAGCCTTATGAGTTTATTTTTCCCCCTAAAAAAATCTGTGTTGTGTATTTCAATTTTACTGGTTATCAGATAAAGGCATAAAACATTGATTTAATTTATATTTTAATTAATGAAAAATAAACATTAAATTTTTAGGCAAATAAAGGGGATTTACTATTAAAATTAAAACATGGAAGAAATATTTTGTGCATATTTCTTAAAAAAAATAAGTTTTATCTTTTTTCAACAGTAGTAGTAGTATTACGTACATTCTACTAAATAATAGTAATACTGCATAGCCCTTTTCTGGCACAATGCCTTTAATAAGTGAAACCGAACTTTTATTTTAATGGGTTGCCGAGAATATCTTTAAAGTTCTGTGTGTATAATGATATGATGCTAGTTTTACTTAAATTAAATGGTAAAATGCTCGTGAAGTTACTCTCAGAGCAGTTTTGGAGATACTTGTCATGTATTTATGTCCTCATTGTGGCGGCAGACGCTGGAATCACGCGCGCGGTGTATGTAGTAAAAAAAAAAACGCGCGTCTGCTCCATTCATACAGAGATGCGCAGAACATGAAGGATTCGTATTTAAATCGACTTTTGCAGCTTAATATTTACAGATACTAGTCCATATCACGATTTGATTTAAGTGTACATTTACATTTACATTTAGTCATTTGGCAGACGCTTTTATCCAAAGCGACTTACAATTGGGGAGTACATAAAACGATTCATCTTGAAGAGGCAATCAGACAGAGGAAGTGCTCGTAACACCAAGTCTCAGTCATTGTTCAAATAAGTACAAGCTAGCAAGGGAAGGAGAGAAAGATAAAGCGAAAGTTTTTTTTTATTTTATTTTTTTTAACAAGTTTAGGATGAAGTCAAGTAGTGCCGAAAGAGATGAGTTTTCAGTTGTTGCTTGAAGATTGACAGGGATCCAGCATTCCGGATAGGGGTGGGAAGATTATTCCACCATCCAGGAATGGTGAATGAGAATGTTCTGGAGAGTGATTTTGAGCCTCTCTGTGATGGTACCACAAGGCGTTTAAAAGCAGCGGTTCTTAATACTGTTACTCGTGTCCCCCTGCTCTGCATCTCTCTCTCTCTCTCTCTCTCGCTCTCTCTCTCTCTCTCATTCAGATCGTCAAATAAGCTCCAACAAACTGTTCCAATTATAGACTTATTTTCACACAGCAATGAGAAGCATTATAAATGGACACGCGTGCGGTTGCTGTGCTGTATTAAAGCTTTAATCAGGATAGAACCGTATATTAAAAGCTAACAGAAGCAGTAGCACTTACAAATAGCAGCGTATTTAAAAGTATGAGACAACAACAACCAAACATACCATTAAGAGCCGTGCTTGCACAGGTTCTGCACGATGCTCTTCACTAATCCTCTGGGTCTCAATCGGGCTCAAATTGATAAGCATTATAGACAACGCCACTGTTTACAATTCAACCGGAGCGCATGCCGCTGATGAGAGGGGCGGGACGTTTAGATGTGCTCTAGAGGCGGTTTAGCCAATCACAACACACTGAGCCAGCTAACCAATTTCAGCCCATCAAGGGAGGGGCTTCATAAACCAGGAAATAAATTGAGGCGTTTGTCAGAGAAGGGACAGATAGGTGTGGAATAAAGGCAAATTATGTGAAAAATAATGCGTTTTTTAAAAAAAACAAGCATGAACACATGGTAGACTGCACCCCATAAACACAATCAAGCCTAGAAAAAAAAAACAGAGTCAACCACCCCTTTAAGACATAAACTATGTTTAAGTGAATTCTCTCGTAGCCGGCCATTTGGACATATTTTGTGTGTATTTGATCTTTTGGACGTGCCCGAAGCTCAAACTGTAATTCGTTTTGGAGCGCGCCGCGCAGACACACACACACACACACACACACACACACACTTCAGCCTGGGGAACAGCGTCTCTCGCGCGGATTGCACTTTTTACGTTTTATTATCAAACATGTCCCGCAATTTAGCAACAGTAAAGATGGCATCTTACAACAATCACTGATTGAGCTGATTCTGACGTTAAGTTTGGGTTTTAGGGAGGAACGAATGCGCACCGCTGTAAAGGGATGGAAGTTGTGCTAGAAGAAACGCGGCTATAATCCTTAGAAGCCAAAATTGAAAAAAAAAAACTTATCTTAATATAACAGCCACAGGCCTAAAGCGTAAGCAGATGTTTGAATAGTTAGTTCTCTCATCATAATTAAACAAAGCTTTCATGTTGCGCGTGCTGAAGCTCCTCCACGTGAGTGCGATCTCGCTTCTGAATTGCGAATAGCAAAAATGCATAATAGACAAATGTTTGAATATTATTGCACATTAAATCGAGCCACGTTCCTGTGGCTCAGTGGTAGAGCATTGCGTTAGCAGCGCAAAAGGTTGTGGGTTCGATTCCCAGGGAACACACATAGTGATAAAACATGTATAGCCTGAATGCACTGTAAGTCGCTTTGGATAAAAGCGTCTGCTAAATGCATAAATGTAATGTAATGTAATGTAAATCAGCTGGCAACTCTGGTGAGAGAGAATTTGCAAGATAATGTGTATATATAGCAACAATAAATGTATGCGTGTTTTCTTAATTCCTCCAGTACCGACAGCAGAACCGATAATGTCAGAGCTTATCGATACTCCGGTCTTTCATAATTTAGCCCCGAGACCGATTTAATACCGAGTTTCGGTACCCATCCCTACACGGCATCCTAGTTTTCGTCATCTACTTTGTGATCAAGAAACAAACAAAAAAATTAGGGATGCACGATAAATCTTGTGATTGTCATGCGCATCTCGTCAGTAAAGCTGGTTCTGTGATTAACGTTAGTAGTTAATCTCCATCATGTGTTTTCAGATGGAGCGGCATTTAATACACAGAACCGTAGATCACTGACAAGCTATGCAATATCGCGTTCATAATCTCAGATGAATCGCATTCGATTATAAATGCGATATTGCGTAGCTTGTCAGTGTAAGTTTTTTTTATCAATGCCATTAATGGTTTTGTTATATACAGCATATAGCACTAGTCAACTAAATGAATGTAACATGGCACAGATGAATGCACTTTTGGAAGTTGAATGTAAGGGAAACGTCATTTTGGAATGTCTGTGGTCTAATGTGATATTGTTGAATGTTCTTGTTCATGATGAAATTTTATTTTATTGTAATTAATTTATAGCATTAACAAGATGACCCGTTGAATTTATTTTGGGAGCGATGACGGATTGAATGTATTTTAGTTCAGTGCCTGTATATAAGATTAGTATTGACCAAGTTCAGAGGCTGTTACATGTGGATAAATTTACTTTGTGTATTTTCAACAGTTTCAATATGAAAAATAACTTTTATTTTCATTCAATGGATTTATTGCATTTTGAAAAAAAAGGTGTCATGGATTTATTGCATTTTGTGAAAAAAAAAAGTTTTTATAATAAATCTTTGAAAATCAAAATCTGGATTTGAATTTTTAATGTTATTATAACCTAAAGATGCTATGCGAAAGTTTGAAACAGAAAATAGTGGTTTTCATCTTGCCAGTTTCTTGGTAAAGAAAACACATTTTTACTCAAATTAATCCAAGTGGATGCTGCACACTGGTGGTGGTTGAGGAGAGACCCCCCCCCCACATGATTGTAAAGCGCTTTGGGTGTATAGCAATACACAAAGCGCTATATAAATGCTTCATTCATTCAATCAAAATGGATTTATAGCGTTTTGGAACCAAACTCTTCATTTGTTTGGATTATGATTTTTATGATGGATGTATGCAGTTTATTGGACTATTGAATATCACCCATTTACTGCCATTATAAAGCTTGGGAGAGCCAAGACTCTTTTTGTTTAAAAAAGGTAAAATTCTCAATAAAACACCAGATCAGCTAGTTTGGCATAATGTTACATTATTTAATAGTAAATAAAATAAATGGTGCACCATTGTTCTGAATATGATAATTAATTTGGGGAATCACGTGAGTCAAGTCAAATTCCTGAAGTGCCAAGGTGGTGTAACCACCATTCAAGGAGCCATTTTGTTAATATTTTGCAAGAAGATCATGTGACAGGAAATTATATCACAGAGAAGAACCCCTGGTGACAATAGGTGCATTCGACTTGAAGCAGAGCTGCACAGAATGATCACCGTATGACATCAAAGTACCGTGAGAGTTATTCGAATGCATAGGATCCTACTGCTCTCTTATCGCTCTCGCGGTACTTTAATAATAATATTAATAATAATGTTTTATTTTTATAGCGCCTTTCAAGAACCCAAGGTCACTTTACAAAGTAATACAAGCAATTGGCAAACATAATACACCAAACAATCAGAGGGAACAATCATACAAACAACTGTTGACAACAAGGAACTACAGTTAATTAACAAAAAGAGGTCTCGCAATCATATGATGAAAGTTGATGAAAGTGGAAACAGAGAGGTAGAATAGTTATTTAGAGAACAAAGTGAATAGATGAGTTTCAAGTTGAGACTTAAAGGTCTGGAGAGAGGAGGCGGCAAAAACATTATGGGGCAGCTTATTCCATAGCTTAGGGCCTATAATACAGAAAGCTCTGCCACCCACCGTAGATAGTTTATACTTGGGCACAACAAGCAAGTTATCATTGCTAGATCTGAGAGTCCGTGCAGGAACATATGGTTGCACTAACTCGACTAGGTATTGAGGTGCGAGGCCATTATGGGCCTTATAAACTAAAACTAAGAGTCTGAACTGAATACGTTTGGGCACAGGAAGCCAGTGAAGTTGGTGAAGGATGGGAGTGATATGCACAGATTGTTTATTAAATGTAAGGACTCGAGCAGCAGAGTTTTGCACCATTTGGAGACGATTAATAACTTTGGCAGGTAAGCTGCTATATAAGGAGTTACAGTAGTCCAATCTCGTGGTTATAAAAGCATGGATAATAGTTTCAGCATCTGCAAAATTAAGTGAGGGACGTATACGAACAATATTTCGCAGTTGATTAAAAGCATGATTTAACTATCTGACCAATGTGTGAATCAAAGCATAACGCAGAGTCAAACAACACTCCCAAATTTCGCACAGTTGTTGAGGGCCTAATCTGGACACCATCGATATCTATGAAGATGTCATGCTGGGAGGAGCTCTGTGATTTAGGGCCAACCAGCAGGATTTCAATTTTGTCTGCATTTAGTTGTAAAAAGTTATCTGACATCCAGGTTTTAAGTTCTTGAAGACAGAAAACAATAGAAGGGGGTGGGCAAACTGAGCTTGGTTGAACTGTAAAATAGATTTGAATATCATCAGCGTAACTATGAAAACTGAGACCATGACATCTGATGATCTGACCCAGTGGCAGCACATAAATGAGAAATAAAAGAGGACCAAGTACGGAACCTCGGGGTACACCACGGGAAATAGTGACAGTGCAAGATTGATTCTTATCTATCCTAACAAATTGCTGTCTATCCGATAGATATGATGTTAGCCACTGAAGAACAGCACCATTGATACCTATAGCAGATAGTCGAGAAAGAAGTACAGAGTGGCAAACAGTATCAAAAGCTGCACTCAGATCAAGGAGAACCAGGATACTGTGGGCACCTGAATCAGAAACCTTAAGGAGATCATTAACCACTTTTAAAAGTGCTGTTTCTGTACTGTGAGAGGGACGGAAACCAGATTGAAACTGCTCATAAAGATTATGTTTCTCTAAATGAGACTGCAGTTGTGATGCAACTACCTTCTCAAGTATTTTAGCAACAAAAGGGAGGTTTGAAATTGGTCTAAAATTGTTCAGATCTGTATTGTCAAGTCCAGGTTTCTTAACGATTGGGGTGATGGCAGCTACTTTTAGGTCTTGTGGAACATAACCAGTGGCAAGGGATCTATTTATTATATGAGTAATAGGCTGGATGAGTGAAGGCAAAAGGGTTTCGAGAAAGTATGTTGGAATAGGATCAAGTGTGCAGGAGGCAGAGTTAGATTTGATAACCAGTTGTTCAAACGCAGATATATTTGTGGGTAAGAAAGTGTTGAGTGGGTGACCTATCAGACATGGAGAAAGGTGGGGAGAGACAGATGGGGAAAAGTCTTGGTAAATGTTATCAATTTTACGTAAAAAAAGACTGAAAGCTTTCACAAAGATCAACAGAGCCATTAATGGCTGCAGATGATGGTTTAACAAGTTTGTTGATCTCAGAGAAAAGGGCTTTAGGTTTACACTTAGCTTTATTAATGACCGCAGAGAGATAGGTAGAGCGTGCAGTGTTAAGTGCTTCTTTATACTTCACTACTGAATCTGAAAAAGCAATAGCATGCACTACAAGGGAGGATTTTTTATGAAGTCATTCATAATGCCTACATTCAGCTTTCATTACTCTAAGTTCAGAGGTGAACCAAGGAGAGGAGTAAGCAGAAGGGACAGTTCTAGTTTTTAGTGGAGCAAGATCATCCAAAACATTACAAATAGTTTCATTATAGGTTGAGAGTATCTCATCAGGGCTCAGGAGGTTGAGTGCGGATGAGAGAGGGGAGGCAGCAATGGCAACAGAAAAACTGTGGTTACGGTAAGAAATATTAGTTTTAGTTTTTGGTTTCACAAGGGGGAGAGGAAAACCAAAGACAATAAGTTTATGATCAGAGATGCCCATTTCATGACCCTGAGCACCAACATTGTCAATACCAACAGTGCAAAGCAAATCAAGAGTATGAGAATGTGAATGCGTGGGAAAATCAATATGCTGTGATACATCAAAATAATCCAAAACAGACAAAAAAATCTTTAGCAGTATTACAATCAGAATCAACATGTATATTAAAGTCACCTAGCATTATGATTCTGTCATGCTGGGCACAGGCGAGAGTTAGAAGTTCAGTCAGCTCAGAGAGGAAACTCGAGTTATGTTTAGGGGGTCTATAAATCAACAGAATCAGAAGTGGAGCAGGACCAGCAAGTTTAAAGGATAGACATTCAAAACTTGAAACATTAAGAACATCATATTTGGTCATTTTATAATTGTTCTTAAATACACAGCCAAACCACCACCTCTGCCAGTGAGACGAGGTTTTGTCAGATAACTATATCCAGGAGGGTATAATAGATTAAGTTCAATGAAATCATCAGGCATTTGCCAGGTTTCAGTTAAAAATAGTAAATCCAGATTTCTCTCAATCATCATGTCACTCAGCAGTGTACCCTTGCCATTCAAGGAACGAGTGTTCAAAAGGGCACAGTTGTATCTGCGGGGCACATGCGTTGCACACCATGGCGAATGAGAAATATCTCCGGTTAAGGATATGAGAGTACGGACGTGATGGAGATTCACATCATCACTATGGTAATGCTTAGATATGTGCGACCAGATAACAGGTATTGAAGAAAGAGAGTTGCAGTCATAAATCCACCGATGTTTTGCAGACCGATGGATGTAATGTGGACGACGAGTAATTCCGAGGGTTTTACACCATTCATATGTAGATATATCCAGATGGGAGGGACAGTTAAGGTTATGCAGCTGCGATAAGGTATAACAAAGATCCATGCTATCAATGCTATGAATGTGAACCAACACAAGGCTGGCTACGACTAGAGCCAGCTGTCTCAGAGCCAAAAAGTTATTAATAGTGAAATACATCTCCTTCCACAGTTTAAGACAGCACTCACAGAAAATTGTACAGCCACACCAGACAAAACCACGTTAGCCCAGTTAGATATCCACAAAACCGTACAAGACACAACTCGCTAAACAAGTGGACACTTATTTACCGGAGGTATCAAGCGGTATGGGACCAACGGATATAAATAGGTAAGGGCAGAGGGCTCGCAGAGGGACTTTGATGTCATACGGTGATCATTCTGTGCAGCGCTGCTTCAAATCGAATGTGCCCACTAACTGCTGCATACAAAGTTAGTAACTCTCTTTAAAATGTGAGATAATTTGACATTTTTAGGGTATGGTCAGGTATTCTTAGGTATACATGTCAAATGGTATGACCTCAGGAATACATTGATAATTCATCATTATTATAAAAATGAGTATTAACTTTAAAAATTTTATTTGAAATATTCCTACCAAGGCCATGTACTTACATAGGTGTCCATGATAATGCCTGGCAAATTTTTCAACAGAGTTGCTTTGCAATTACAAATGGAAATTACACTCAAATAACGTGTTTAAATCTAATGCATCCTGAGACTGTTTATTTGGCCAGAAACAGTATAAATTATGTCTAAATTAACTATTTGAACTAGTTTTAACCTTGTACAGAGGTTCTATGAAGGTCTATATCGGACGTGCAGAACACGTCAAAAAATAAATAAATAAATAAATAAATATACGTCATAAAACCTTTCATTCTAGCTTCTCAGTGGACGTCTTTTCAACATCTACAAAGACATAAAAAGACATCCACTGGACTCAACTTTGCCCAGTGGGTGATTTTGTTGTTTCAATGCTGAAAACAGACTCCTGATTTGATGACATTTTTAATTACATAAGTTATTCTGTTTTCTTTTTCCAGAAATGAAAATTATTAATTTAACATTAACTTCATTTTACAATGAATACAAATCGATTATACTATAGTAAATAAATAAATAAAAATAATAATATCAATCTGCAAAACAATATATATATATATATATATATATATATATATATATATATATATATATATATTGCATTTCATTATCACAGTTAAAAAAGGGATTTTGTTTTAAGGAATAATATTCTTTAAAATCCAATATGGGTTTATATTTTAGTTTCATTTTGTCAACTCTCTTTGTCTGAGTTGCAAGGTGTAAGGTCTGATGATAAAACCCCACACATAGAAGACTGGATTTTTCAGTTAATGGAAATGGCAGATGAGGGACGAAACAGGGACGTTTGCAAACTGGCTCGGACAAATGTCCTCACGTCCGCCAGCGAACGTTACCTCTACAGAGGACCAAAACCGGACGTCCTAAAAACGTCCGCCAGCGAACGTCAAAAAGAGGACCAAATGCGGATGTAAGTGGACGTCATCTAAACGTCCGCCAGCGAACGTTACACAGCGCATAGACATAATAAATACCTAGACGCCTCATTGGCCGCTCGGCCGCACGTCAACGTTAATTATTATGTCTATGACACAGCGGACCAAATCCGGACGTCCCGCGAACGTTACAAAGCGGACGTACTGCGGACCTAAACGGACGTTCGGAACGTCCGGGGGACGTCCCGTTTGCAGGGCTGTTAGGGAGTTGTAGCTATTAAAGCTTTGTTGACGTCGCAATGATCTACACACATTTGCAGGCTATATAAAATGCTACAACGTTACATGCCTAATTGTAAATCTTATACTCTAGGATATCAAAAGTAAATATGAAAAAGAGATAGGCACTTTTAAGTGTTTCGTTGCCACCAGTTTGGTCAGTCTAAACTGTCGATTCTGGTTTGAAATTCCATGTAAAGAAGGGCAAAACCTATAACCCATTATATAAGACTACGTTACATGAGGAATAAAGTTTGAACTTACCACAAAATATGCGGCCAAGTAAACACTCCAGTGTTTAAAGCCTCGAAATGGCGTTTCTGTTCATTCTTGTACTTTCGGTATTACCTGCTTAAGGGAGGTAAGAGAACTGCAAGAGAGGGGAGTAACAGGAAGGGGGCGTTACTTCTTCTTTCTTCGTCATCTTTGTCTTCTTTCTTTCTTTTTTTTGGCATACGGCACTATTTTTTTTAATGCTAAAAAAAAACAAAAAAAAACAGTACACATAATATAATACAACCATCAACATAAAATGATAAACAATAACAAAAAATAAAGTAGAAACAAATAAAAAAGAAGAGGAAAAGGGGGGTGGGGGTGGGGTTTAATACATTACAAACTGAAAAAACTAATTGAGACCTACTTGTCATTAAATATAGGAAAAGAGTTACAGACAGATAAAGTTTTTAAAGCTTTTTTTGTTCTTAGACAACTGGATTAATGAAAGATATTGCTCAAATAGTTTTATAAAAACAAAAAAGAGAGGTCTAGAGTTTGAATATTTGCATCTGTGGATGTGAAATTTAGCAAGAAGCAAAATCAGATTCACTACATAAAACTGTTTCCTTTTAGTTTGTTCATACTCAATAAAACCCAATACTACGTCCTTCCAAAACAATACATTCATTATAAATGTTACTCCTAATGAAACTTAAAATATCTTGCCAAAATTTATTTGTAAATGGACAGTTTCAAAAAGATAAACAACAGTTTCAACAGAGTCATCACAAAAAGAACATCTGGAGGAAATATCACTTTGAATTTTTTTCATGTAATGCTTTGCCGGATAGAAAACTCTCAGAAAAAAAAAGGTACAACTCTGTACCTTGTAAGGTACAAGTGGCTGTCACTGGGGTGGTACCCTGAAGGGTACAATTTTGTACCTCTAGTTGTACCTTTAAAAAATAAAATCAAAAAGAAAAGACAGATCCCTTTGTTGCCACTGGTTAAATATTTTCTGTTTTATCAATAAGGGGTTGGTAATTAAGATTATATATTTATTTCTGATCCTTAGCAATCAATACACCAAGATATAAAAATATATATATATATTTAATTGGGATATTATGGACAGAGTATTCATTACAGTCTTTAATGGCAAAAAGTTCACACTTTTGAATATTTAAGCATAAACCTGAGACTTCATGAATGAATCAATAATATGTATTGCAAGTGAAATCTGATTTTCATCTTTAAGAAAAAGGGCTGTGTCGTCAGCAATCTGACTGATAACCACCTCTCTTTCAGCAATAAGGGACTCATGAACAACTATCACAAAATATAAAAAAACAGTCATGGATCATCCAGGAAATGACACAAAGTATTAAGATTCAAGGGTATGCAAACTTTTGAACGGGGTCATTTTTATAAATTCAGTTATTATTTTTTTCTTGTGGAGTATACAGGTGCTGGTCATATAATGGTCATATCATCAAAAAGTTGATTTATTTCACTAATACCATTCAAAAAGTGAAACTTGTATAATGTATACATTCATTCCACACATACTGATATATTTCAAGTGTTTATTTCTTTTAATTTTGATGATTATAAGTGACAACTAATGAAAACCCCAAATTCAGTATCTCAGAAAATTAGAATATTGTGAAAAGGTTCAATATTGAAGACACCTGGTGCCACACTCTAATCAGCTAATTAACTCAAAACACCTGCAAAGGCCTTTAAATGGTCTCTCGGTCTAGTTCTGTAGGCTGCACAATCATGGGGAAGACTGCTGACTTGACAGTTGTCCAAAAGACGACCATTGACACCTTGCACAAGGAGGGCAAGACACAAAAGGTCATTGCAAAAGAGGCTGGCTGTTCACAGAGCTCTGTGTCCAAGCACATTAATAGAGAGGCGAAGGGAAGGAAAAGATGTGGTAGAAAAAAGTGTACAAGCAATAGGGATAACCGCACCCTGGAGAGGATTGTGAAACAAAACCCATTCAAAAATGTAGGGGAGATTCACAAAGAGTGGACTGCAGCTGGAGTCAGTGCTCCAAGAACCACTACGCACAGACGTATGCAAGACATGTGTTTCAGCTGTCGCATTCCTTGTGTCAAGCCACTCTTGAACAACAGACAGTGTCAGAAGCATCTCGCCTGGGCTAAAGACAAAAAGGACTGGACTGCTGCTGAGTGGTCCAAAGTTATGTTCTCTGATGAAAGTAAATTTTGCATTTCCTTTGGAAATCAGGGTCCCAGAGTCTGGAGGAAGAGAGGAGAGGCACAGAATCCACGTTGCTTGAGGTCCAGTGTAAAGTTTCCACAGTCATTGATGGTTTGGGGTGCCATATCATCTGCTGGTGTTGGTCCACTGTGTTTTCTGAGGTCCAAGGTCAACACAGCCGTATACCAGGAAGTTTTAGAGCACTTCATGCTTCCTGCTGCTGACCAACTTTATGGAGATGCAGATTTCATTTTCCAACAGGACTTGGCACCTGCACACAGTGCCAAAGCTACCAGTACCTGGTTTACAGACCATGGTATCCCTGTTCTTAATTGGCCAGCAAACTGGACCCAGACCCAACAATGCAGAAGAGCTGAAGGCCACTATCAGAGCAACCTGGGCTCTCATAACACCTGAGCAGTGCCACAGACTGACCGACTCCATGCCACGCCGCATTGCTGCAGTAATTCAGGCAAAAGGAGCCCCAACTAAGTATTGAGTGCTGTACATGCTCATACTTTTCATGTTCATACTTTTCAGTTGGCCAAGATTTCTAAAAATCCTTTCTTTGTATTGGTCTTAAGTAATATTCTAATTTTCTGAGATACTGAATTTATAATCATCAAAATTAAAAGAAATGAACACTTGGAATATATCAGTCTGTGTGGAATGAATGCATACATTATACAAGTTTCACTTTTTGAATGGAATTAGTGAAATAAATCAACTTTTTGATGATATTCTAATTATATGACCAACACCTGTATATAAATATCTGCTATGTGAAA
Organism: Aspiorhynchus laticeps; assembly: GCA_023376895.1. Classification (NCBI taxonomy): domain Eukaryota; kingdom Metazoa; phylum Chordata; class Actinopteri; order Cypriniformes; family Cyprinidae; genus Aspiorhynchus; species Aspiorhynchus laticeps. Next base: position 51,993,513 of record CM041797.1, on the reverse strand, counting down.
TAGCTTATTCAGGACAATACTAAATAAAAAATAACATGAGCATTTTCATGAGCTCTCTTATTTTGTTAAAAATATTAACATATTCTGCAAATGGTATGTAAACCTATGTGCACAACTGTATGTATATAATAATAATAATAATAATAAAAAAAACACCTTGCTACGTGTACTGCGTTAGCTAACCAAGACATAACCTCGGCTAACCCTGTCATAACACTTGCATATTATTGCTCTTTTGTTGATTTTGAAGTCGCTTTGGATAAAAGTGCCGGCTAAATGACTAAATGTAAATGTACATTTTTGGACATCGGGGTCTTAAACATTTAATCGCATAAGTTTTTTGTAAGAAAGAAGAAAAAAGTTTGTGACTGCTTTAAAAAGAGAATATTTGTTCATGATGTCTCACTGCAAGATCATTTATTCTGACACAAAGACAGTGAGGACTCATAAACTCTGAATCCAGCATAGAGGGGTTCAATGAATGTGGTGTTGAATGTGTGTATGTGTGTGCGTGTATGTGTGTCAGAGACGCTAAAGTACGACAGAGTGCCAGCAGACACATCCACATACACTCCTACTCTATTAGAGGATGAACAGCTCAGTATGTCAGTTTTCTTGTTCTCATGCCAGGCAGTGTATCTGTTTTCAGTGCAGTACAGACTCCAGGATTTATCATTGAATCCAAACCAAAAGTCACTTCCACTTTTTATTTTGATTCTTTTATATGCTACTGCTATATGGGCCCAACCACTCCACTCAACCTCCCAGTAACAGCGTCCAGTCAAACTTTCTTTACATAGAACCTGCTCCTGATGATCAAATCGCTCTGGATGATCAGGATATGACTGATGCTCTTTGACATAAGTTACCTTCCTGTATCCCTCAGACAGGATGAGTTGAGTGTGTGCTGTGTTTGGATCCAGTGTGAGATCACAGGCATCTGAACACAAGAAGAGGTGAAAATTACAACAAGAAGAGTTTTACAGATGTGTTAGTATTTGTTTGTGTGTAATAGGGGAACACCTACATTTTCTCAGTCCTTGTGTGATTCTAAAATGTTCTGCATGATCCAAACTAGAAAGAGACATATATAAACCACAAAGTTTTAATGTTTAGACTGGATACAGAAGGAGCAGAGCTCATCATGTAAGCTTTATGTTTGAAACAGCTTCACAAACAGTCTACACAGCAGAGGTGTAAAGTCCAGGGGTCAGAAAGTAAAAGTCCTGCCATATTTTTGTTCCACCCATGAACTCAGCAGCTGATTTCACCAGAGGAGGAACCAAGTCATTCGTTTCAAGTCACAATCAAGTCTCAAGTCAAATCCCAAGTCCTCAAAGAGATAAAGTTAATGAGATAATTAAGTGACTAATTAAATGTTGATTGTGCATTAGTGATGAACACCTGCTGTTATTGAGAATTACAGAGGATCAGATGTTGATGTTTTATTGGTTAAAATTATGCCACCATCATGGAGACCAGTGTTTGCTTTAGTTGGGATCTTGACCCTTGACTTCCTGTGTTAGATCTCTCTCTGTAGGAATGCATGTAAAGCAGTGAGATCAATGCTGGACAATGAGCAACTATTAGCTGTTTTTATATGACGAGCCGGCTTGATTAAATCCAAAATAACTTTTTTTTCTTGATTTATATGTTTAGGTTTTTAATAATCTCCCCCGTGAAACTACAGCATGCAGGGAAAGTGTTGCTCTAATAGTTATAATAAATTAATTTTAAATCTACTGTACGCAATGGACATACATATTTATTTAGTCATTTAGCAGATGCTTTTGTCCAAAGCGACTTACAAATGAGGACAATAGAAGCAATCAAAAACAACAAAAGAGCAACAACATGCAAGTGTTATGACAAGTCTTGGTTATACATATTTTAACTCTTGTACTATTTAGACACACAGACATCAAGAACCAGCATATGAATCTCAACAATGGGGACAATCAACAAAATTCTACATGCTGCAATGCATGCTGGGTAACACCATAGTAAAAACTCCCATCATGCACTGCAGCATGAATAATTATTGTCACCACTGTTGAGGATCGTATGATAAGTGTTCACGTCTAAAAGCCTTAGCTGGTATAATTCTTTTCCCCCAATATTTATGCAGTAAAGTGGTATTTGTTTAATATGATTTTTTTCGCAGTTCAATAATAGCTTAATGTCAGTTAATAAACCAAAACGAAACCACTTCATAATGTTCATTCAAATGATTTAAAAGCAGAAATTGTAAGCTAATCTGTTACCTCAAGCTTTTAATTCAGCAATGTGCAAATGTTTGCTGTGAAACAATATTGCAATTTCTTAGAACCATATAGTTTCTAGGCATAATTTTAACCAATAAAACATCAACATCTGATCCTCTGTAATTCTCAATAACAGCATGTGTTCATCACTAATGCACAATCATCATTTAATTAGTCACTTAATTATCTCATTAACTTTAGTGAAAAAAGTGAAAGTGACATGAGGCCAAGTTTGGTGACCCAGACTCGGAATTTGTGCTCTGCATTTAACCCATCCAAAGTGCACACACACAACCGTGAACACACACACACCGTGAACACACACCCGGAGCAGTGGGCAGCCATTTATGCTGCGGTACCCGGGGAGCAGTTGGGGGTTCGGTGCCTTGCTCAAAGGCACCTCAGTTGTGGTATTGAGGTGGAGAGAGCGCTGTACATTCACTCCCCCCACCTACAATTCCTGCCGACCCGAGACTCGAACTTGCAACCTTTGGGTTACAAGTACGACTCTCTAACCATTAGGCCATGACTTTAACTCTTTGAGGACTTGGGATTTGATTTGAGACTTGCTTGTGACTTGAAAGGAATGACTTGGTTCCTCCTCTGGTGAAATCAGCTGGTGGAGTTAATGGGTGGAATAAACATATGGCAGGACATTTACTTTCTGACCCCTGGACTACCCACCTCCACTAGACACACAGGTGTGTTAAGATATAACACAGGTTGTGTTGTCTTTAACACATCTGTTTTAACAGTGCACCAAATTGGGAAGTGAGTTGATAATGTTTCCTGCCATAGTACATTTTTACCTGTATTTGGTGGGTTGACCAGATTTATTTTTTAACCCTGCACTTAACTGAGATTGGCAGTACTAGTGATCTTAAGTAAAACCACCTTACTGCCCCACATACTTGAGTATCTGCAGTGAGCAATTTGGATCCTCCAGTTTGTGTTTGAGCAGCTGGACTCCTGATTGTCCTGGGTGATTGTAGCTCAGATCCAGCTCTCTCAGGTGTGAGGGGTTTGAACTCAGAGCTGAAGACAAATAACCACAACCTTCCTCTGTCACCATACAGCCTGACAACCTACAGACACACAGTCACATAATCTATAAACACACATCAACAGTCAGATCTAGAAACATCATGACCGGCTGACTGTACATCATTTCTTATATGTTCGTAAACACCTCAGTATCTGAAGCTGACAGTTTGGTCTCTTCAGTCCATCAGAGAGCAGCTTCACTCCTGAATCCTGCAGGTCATTGTTACTCAGATCCAGCTCTCTCAGCACACAGTTTGAGGATCGGAGAACTGATGACAAAATTTCACAGGACTGACCAGTGAGATTACAGCCAGCAAATCTAAAGGACAAAATATGCAATAAAAGATGTTACTTCAGGACTCTAGACTCATTCTTCCCACTGGTCGCTCTTTTGAGACTAACTTTCTAAGTTGGTTACACAAGCACATCATTTTGTTGCAATTTCTCTTTTTCTCTACAACATGGGATTATTCAGTGCATGCTGATGAACTTTTATCATAGTTTATAGTTACATGGTAACAAAAGTGTTCAAAAATCAACCCGTTCTTTTGCATCAGTATTATCTGTGATTTAAATTTTGTGAACGGGAATTCCTCTTTTGCTGTGTTATAAGCCGGGCTTCGTGCACTTCCACTTTCACTTTAGAATTTGCGATCTTGGTGTCACGTTTTACAAGAAAAGATAATTGTCTGTTTTGCTTGTATCTATATACATTTCACTTTTAAGACTAAAATATGGATTCATTGATATTCTTGAAGGGGTCATATGACGCGATTTCAAGATTTCCTTACTCTTTGGAGTGTTACAAGCTGTTCAAGCATAGATAAGATCCCTGAAGTTGCAAAGACTAAAGTCTCAAAACCAAAGAGATATTCTTTATAAAAGTTAAGACTTGTCCACGCCCCCCTAAAACGGCTCCTTCAAACACACCCCCACATGTCGAAATCACGATGTGGGGAGATTTTCATAACACCGCCCAAAAGTACACGCAATGAAAGGGGCGTGATTTTATAGACGCTGCGTTTCATTGTGAAAGTGAAACTACTTTGTTTGGGCTTCCAAAAGAGGACACAACTAGAAATCAGTGGTTATTTACAACACTGTTCCAGAACAGTACAATGCAAATATTCGATTGTGTGTGGCGCAATTTACGGAGGACTATTTCCTGAACCTGGCAGGCTTGCACAAAGGCTGTTTCTATAAAGTGGGGCAATTCCAACTTTGCAAGGACAGTCTGACGCTTCTGACTCACAACCTGTAAGTACGTTTCTGCTACTGACTATTCAAACGCGAGTTTTGAGCTGTGAAGAGTAGCTCTTGTTGTTTGTCGTTTCTCCGATCACAAATGCAGACGTGGTAATGTTTTTCGCGGTGCGGCGCGATGCAACGCAACGCGTAAAAAGAGAGTATGAGTCACTATAATCAGTAATTATGTCCCCACTGGATGCAACACATGCCTCGTTTGTAATGGGTTTTATTGTTTTAGTCTCATCGAGCTGGGAAACGCCATCACAATATGGTGAGGGGCAAAACATTTCTGTCACACGCTTGAGGTATTCGGCCAATGACAAAGCACTGGATAGCTGGCCAATCAGAGCACACTTCGCTTCTCAGAAGGATAAGCTTTGTAAAAATTTCAGAAAGGCGGGGCATAGAGGAGCAACAATAATGTACAGTATTTGGAAAATAAAGTGTTTTTTTAACTTTAAACCACATAAACACATTGCATTACACCAAATACACAAAATATTGTTCTTTTTAGCAACGTCATATGACCCCTTTAATTAAAAAGCACAACTACAAGAAAACAGTTGGCTGCAATGACAAACTGTCTTACATAATGTTTATTAACAAAAACGAATAAGATGAGTCATGGCCTACACTGTATATATTATTATACAAAATAGTAAAATAGTACTATATACATGCTGTACTATATACTGACTAATAAATCACAGAATGTTTAGCAAACACTGAGGATTCAAATAAATAAAAAAAGAGAGCCTCCATAGCGTATCGTGAGGTATACAACGAAGATAACAAGCTTTTCAAAACGAAAACAAAAACAAAAGTAAAACTAAACAAGCTGTCGTGACAGTGCTTGCATTTTTTTTTTCACAAGAATACCAACATGTTCACCTTCTCTGGTTTAAGAAGCGATCTTTTACTTTAGCTTGAAAACCAAATCCTCCATCTGCCATAATTTCCTCAATATTCACGTCATTTTTGCTGCACACCTTCGCGCTCGTGCTGACGAGGGCAAGTATAAACCAGGCTCCACACCTGAAGCGCTCGTGCTGAAAGCACCTCTCTTCATGTGATCAGTGAAATCTGACTCTGCTACAATGTGCTGCGGCTCTGAAACGCGTGCTGTATGGAGCAAAGGCTTTGGAGCAGTGCAGACCATGCACTCGCACAAATGCGACCACATCAAATTTTCACATTCTCAAAAAATTGTCGCAAATGTGACAATTTTGGTTGCAGTCTAGAGCCCTGTACTTGAAATATTACTCAGTAAAGCACCAAAATAAAACATTCAAATACTATTTTACTATTTTGTATAATAATATATACAGTAATTATACAGTACTTTACAAAATATACAATAACTCCAGCATCACTGTGCCTTAACTCACAGAGCTTTTCTGCAGTTGGTCAAAGCTGGTATCAGTCTTCTTCTCCCCTCATCTGATGTGTTGTATTTCTTGAGGTCCAGCTCATCCAGCAGCTCTTCAGACATCTGAAGCATGTAGGCGATTGTTGAGCAGTGAGCAGGAGAGAGTTTCTTCTCTGAGTGTTTGTCTAATTTCACAAACTCCTGAATCTCTCTGGACAGAGTCTGATCTTTCACTTCCAGCAGACAGAGGAACAGATTGATGGATTTTTCAGTAGAGAGTCCATGTCCATCTTTGATCTTCTCTTTAATGTACTGTGTGGTTCTTCTGATGCTCTCTGAGCTGTTCTCTGTGTGTGTCAGTAGATCCTGTAAGAGTCTCTGATTTGACTCAAGTGAGACGCCAAGCAGGAACCGCAAGAACAGATCTAGGTGTCCATTCTCATTCTCAAGGGCTTCATCCACTGCTATTTTAAGCACATTTCTTACAGAAACAAAATTCTTCAGTCCCATTACAGTTTCATTTACATGGTAGTAAAACACATAGAAAGCAGCGAGAAACTCATGAACGCTCAGATGAATGAAGCTGTAGACTTTCCTCTGATGAATCACAGATTCCTCCCGAAAGATCTCAGTGCAAATCCCAGAATACACTGAGGCAGCAGTGACGTCTATGGCGCTCTCAATCAGGTCCTCCTCATAGAACATCACATTGAGAGAGAGTAAAAGGGCACGTTGTCTCAAAAACTTTGATTTATTGCCCTCATAAAAATCCCACCCACTGAGTCCCCCAATCCCCCCCCACCCTCGCCCATAACTGGACATCTGTTTTGGACACCTGTTGTACACCTCCCCCAGGATCAGATGATGAACTGATTATTAGGTCTGCTGTGTTTAAGGAATTTTTATGACTTGTGTGTGGGGGTTCATTGTTATGTGGTTTAAACTTTTAAATGGTGAAATTGTGTTAAAGGGCAGTTTTTATTAAAGTGTTTTTTCACATAGTGTAAAAACGTACAATGATTTATTTTTTCTCTACAACACGTCTTGTTGTAGAGGTAAAACAATGTTAGGCAAAGTCAGAAAATAAAACATTACATACGTTTGAAGAGTTAAAGAAGAGGTATAACAAAATAGTAGCAAACACACACGTTAACACTAGAAATTAGTGCCTTATCTTACCGTGTTTGTGAAATAAAAAATATCAGTCCGTTTTAAAAGTAAAAAAGAGCCTTTAAATAAACGAACAGCGTTAAACAAGACTATTCTGCAGTAGTCTGTCGTTACAAGTTAGTTTGACAGAGTTAAAGAAAAAAGGCTGTCTTATCTCACCGTGTTGCGACCATATGTTTTAAAAGTAGAAAAAAGAACCTTTAAATAAACAGATGAATATCGTTAAAACAAGACTATCCCGCAGTAGTCTGTCCTTACAAGAAAGTCAGGACAGAAAAAACGCAAAGACAAAGAACCCCGCGTGTCTAGAGCTGATCCGTCAAACAACGTTCTCCGTCCGTGCCAAACTCCAAATGACGAGCGGAGACCCGGGTGACCAAACCACGCCTACGACCAACCCCTAACACGTGTGAGGCGATAGCCCCCGGATGTAACAACGGGGTTTAAAAAGATTTAAAATAATTAAAGTATGTTTTAACGTTAGAACGTGCGTTATTTTAATAAAACTATACCCGTTCTTTAATTAATGAAAACCTTCTCACTTTTAAAACTGTTTATTCTTTTAAACTGTAGTTCATAGGAAAAACGTTGTTTATATGATCTTATTTAGTTATTCACAAATGATTCCTTTACTCTAGTGTTGTTGTCAAGTTAAGATATAACAGACTCTTTAAAATTAACTTATACATGTTTTTCCTTTTAACCAAACAACTCTAATACGTAGGAAAAAACGTTGTTTATTTTATATTATTTGCTTAATTAGTGTATTCCTTAAATAGATATGTGTTTTTGTCTTTTGAAAATTAGCTTATACAAGTTGTCTTTTAAACAAAAAATCACTAATACACATAGGCCTTTATTTTTATTTAATTATTCGCACTTAATTCAGTCAAGCCTATTATTTTGATTTTTTGTCGTTCGGCCGTCCCCTAGCAGAGGAGGTCCAAAGATTTAAAATAAAGTAATGTTTCTAACATTATTTTAATAAATCTATGCCCGTTCTTTAATTAATGAAAACCTTCTCACTTTTAAAACTATTTATTCTTTTAAACTCTAGTTCATAGGAAAAACGTTGTTTATTTTATTTTATTTAGTTATTCACAAATGATTCCTTTACTCTAGCGTTTTTGTCAAGTTAAGATATAACAGTCTTTTAAAAATGAGCTTATACAACTAACCTTTTAAACAAACAACTCTGGTGCTTAGGAAAAAAAGCTTATTTTTATTTAATTATTCGTACTTAATTCAATCAAGCCTATTATTTACTATTTAAGACATCGCGCTATGATGGGAGGTAGCCTATAGATTGAACTACACAAGAGACCTTTTAAACATAGCCTCTGTATTGTTTTATTAACTTATTCGTTGATTTTGTCAATCTTAACTTCTAGCATGTTACAACGGTTAAAACGCACATACGCGCGTGTGTATGCTGACGCAAACAGGATTTCTCTGTGATTTTCCACCCATAAGGTCCGAGCCAGCGTTATCTATTAATTGAAACAGACAACAAAGAAAGGCAAACACCTCGTGCGCTACGTGAGACCCGGATACCTGTCCTTATGTTGTAACAGTTTAGCAATCGAATTAGTTTTTGAGGGGGTCTGCCATCGTAAATTGTGTTAGAAGGTTAGTTTAAAAGCCGTAGATCAAAGGACAGCCATCGCATCAATTTTATGACGTACACCTGTGTGTGTGAACTCTGTCAAAAGTTCGTTGGAATGGTTCACTGGATGCACACACACACACACACACACACACACACACACACACACACACACACTCACTCCTACATTTAAACATTTAGACTTTTACAAATGAAAAACTTTTAGAAGTTTATCTAATGAAAAAAACAGCATGATTAAACAACGATATGACATTTGTTTTAACAAATACATTTTTAGATCTTTCAAACCTAAAACCATGAAGCTCTAAACAAACCAAAGATTAGAAGTAGTCAAACGATCCTCTGATGAACACAAGACGGGTACAGAGTCTTTCTTTATGAATTAGCCCTAAATTAGACTAAAAATGTCTCACAGAATCTCTACAACAGATTAGACTTTCTTGTTCACTTTAAAATGGTTTTATTAAACGTGTGTTTAAATGCGGCATGTTTAATTTTTCCACAGTATAATGGTTTATTTTATTAAAATAAAAATAACTGGTCTATATAGTTTTATTTTTTACTAAGATTTGATCAAATAACTGATATATGAAACATGCAAATATTCGTTAAGTCCATCTTATCATCCCCAAACTGATGTGTCTGACGGTTTGTGACAAATATCTTTGACTTTTGACTGATACAGACGTGTTAAGATGTTAAGTAACTGTAAAAAATATAAGATAAGATAAAATAAAAGTCATCTTTTTAGCATTCATGTAGGATTCGTGACCACACTCAAGTGGTTTTTATGTAACAGAGTCCTGAGACAATTGAAAATAGAATGCGTGAAAGACTTTTCTCTTTAAGATATTTGTAATGGCAGACTAAATGCATTAGATTGATTAAAACAATTGAGTGTACGCATTTCTCTTGAATATATATATATACAGTAACCAGTGAGTACATGAATCAGTATAAATACATAACTTCATAAATTCAGTGGGACTCTATCATATCAATCAATGACTTAAAAAAAAAAGATTTGATTTATATACCATATACCTGACTTTCTCTTCAAAACGCAATAAACTTTCTTACTACTTTTTAAATGTGTAGAACAACCGCATCGAGGAGGGGAAAATCACATAGTGATGTGTTTCTAAGTTAGGATGCTTGTAGTTTTTAGTTAATCACATCTTTAACCTAAACATTTTTTTTTTTTTTTTCATTCAAACTCTCTTACGTACGCCTGCAGCTTTCTCAGACATCCGCAATTCGCCAACAACATTCTTAAGTCTGTTTTATCATTCAGCTGTAGCTGAAACCCTATAACAGCGTTATTTTATGCATTATTACAACTATAGATGCTGAAATAGATCATTAACCTGTTTAACTCTAAAAATGGTTTGACAAACAAGGGTACGTTCATAAAACAAGCCTGGATCCAATTTGAAGCGTACAATCATTGCAGAAAATTTATTATAGCACCGCAGTAAGATAAAGCTCTGTATGTGCGAATGACCAACTTTTCAGATGTTCAACGTATTATTACAAGGAACTGTTTACCTAGTTTATGATGAAACTAGAAAATATAGGCGGTCGCGTTCAATTAGATGAAGACGTGCAGTGGTAGCGAACACAAGAAACTTGGGGTCATGAAGCAAAGCGTCTATCACGACGCACGTTCTCCAGAACGGCTTTGATGATGCGGTTCATAATTTCATGATGAAGACGGACTGAATATTCAGATAGCAGAGGGGTCTGACTGACTTTTTGCTAATATTTGATTTCAAGAACGCACAACCAAATCCTAAAGCCATTTCACAAAATAACACAACAACGGGTGGTCCATTTCAACATGTCAAGTCTGCTTTACCATAAGTATAACGTATTCTTCTTATATATATATATATATATATATATATATATATATATTTGTTTAGGCTAAATACGTTTTAACAACTCTTTGTTTTTACAAAGCTGTTAAATTGAACGTTTGTAACTAATACTCATTCAAATGTTGCTGGCCTTTCAGGTCAGCGAACTACAATACCCTGCATACACCTCAGACTACAAACATGGCCGTCGGGGGGTTCTATTTCCCATAACAGGACATACGTGACAGATCTCTAAATCGTCAGACTTCTGATTATACGCACGCTCAGATACCTTATATAAAAAGACTTGCATTTCCACACTTTTTTGCGAAGTAGCCTATACGCTTCCTCCGTATTGTGATGTTACAAACCGTTTTTGTGATCACCGTTAGTGATGCGAAGCCCGAACCATTCGGTTCATCGTCTCCTTAAGTCATCTCGCTGTGATGTCACCGTACAATTATTTTCTAACAACTCATGGGCATTTTATATCAGTGAAACATTCAAATAAAGTTAACGGTGTAAAGGTGTCTTTTGTTCATTTAACCTGATGATGTTTGTGGTTGCGGTTACATTCACAGATCCTTCATGTCGGATACGAGTCATAATCTGTCTAATATTGACCAGTCTACACATAAACACTATGTTCTACATGTCTAAAGTATAAGTCTGTAGAAAGAATAAACAGGTCTTATAAACTCATTGATTTAACTTAACAACTTTACAATATAATCTGCACGCACGATAAACCATACAAAATATGTGTAAAAGGACGGATAACATATGTTAACGTGATGTTTTGGTTCGCGACTTACACAATTGTTTGTTACTTAACGTTTTCATTAACTTTTAATATAAAAGATAATAGTCTGTTAACAATTTATATGGTTTAATTATGAAATAGCACAAAGAACCGCTGAAGTATACTGTTTGATAAAATTGAAATAATAACCTACTATGTGCTCATTTATCCGCTTTATTTACATTATGCTGAATGTTAAACTCTTAAACAGAAACATTAAAACATTTCAAACTTGTCAAACAACCGCTTCAATACATTCCTCTTATGAAAACGCTTAAATAGAATTCTGTCAAACAGGACGTTGTCTGCGAGTTCCCATCGCGTAAATTACCAACAAGTTCTCAAAGAGAACATACCGTGCTTGAAAATATGTTCAAAACACATAAATAGCCATCACACATATAATTCATGCTTTGTTCTAACGCATTCTGCTCACCTTAAAACGATACATTCAATCAAAAATCTGACCGAAAGACAGACAAAACCTCAACGGTAGCTGAGATGGGTCGAGAGGAAAGGGTACAAATAATTATTCTTTGCCACAATAACACATTTGATAGCCTTACTGTAGACTTTCTCGACATTCTTTATCCTAGTTATTATTTACCTCTTATTCAATCATAAAACTACAAGAGTTAAAGAAAATTCCTTAATTGATAACGTTTTAACAAATTCTCTAAGTGAAGAAATTAAATCCTGTGTTTTATATTCAGATTTGTCTGATCATTTTCCGATATAGCGTTATTATGATAGTCCCTCTACACGACGCTGCTTAGGACTAAAGAAAATATATTTCTTTTAGGACATCTTTCCGGTCTGTCTACGATGCGGGTTCACAAGACAAACCGAACATAAAAAGCGAGTGTTTGTGTTTTTCTGTTACCTGTACAGCTCTTAAAGCTACGCATTTCACAGCGCGTACATGGATACGGATTTCTTTCGTGTATGTCTCTAAACAATAGTTAGGTAAACGGCTTACAGTTGATACGAAGTTTTAAGTGAATGGTGGGATGATTCGTGTCTTTTTTATTCTGTCCACACCAGTGCTTTGAAAGGTGCACGTTTTTGACCATTTTAGACACGTGTTTTAAGTATTCATCTGACTTTGATCCTGGGGAAAACAGCGGCTGTGTGTTGTCATGATTGTCTTCAAAATTGATCCACATTTATTTAAACGATGTTGCATGAAGTTACTGTATTCAACAGCACAGTCCCTTGAAATGTTGTAGTATAGCTTTTTTCCCTTCTAAACATGTATTTAGCTTAAATATTAATTGTTAAGTGTTTACAAAGTTGTTGAATTTATAACATATATTTCACCAAACCTAGAGGACTGAAAATAGGTTTAACATAAGACCACATTTCAGCCGTTAGCCTGAAAATGCAAGACAACTGAGATTTCATTACTGAGATAATCTACAGAATGTGAAACAAGCTCACAGTTACATTAGAGTATTGGCTATGTTGAATATTATTTGTTACTGTTTCAGAGGTTTAACGACTCATTACTTGAAGACTGTACTGTATAAATTAAAAGTTTTCCGCCGTAGTAGGCCGTCTCTGAATCCATCGTTGTGTTTTTTATCTTTCTATGTTTTGTTTGTGTTGTTCTGAGCCGCAGGGTTCATTTTTAACATCGCAGTTCGTATTGTATTGTCATGTGTGAGTGTCTTGTTGTATTTTTATTTTTGTTTTTTGCAAACAGTAGCGCTGTAATGTTAGCGACCTCTTTGGATTCATGGCTTCTCTTTGTTCATATTCGTCAATATTTATGTGAATTTGTTTGATTAAATGAAGTATTTAACAAAATTTTGGGGTAACGTGTGTGAATATAGAATGCAGCACAAGGCTCTTTGAAAATATTTGATCTTGAAACATCCACGTAGCAGTCGGAAGCATTTAAGATTAATAATATTACAATTAACATTTTACAGGATATGTGAATTCTTGGCTGTTTTGTACACTATTAAATTAAACAGGGTGCATTTACCAGCAAGATCATTCTAATGACTTGTTCAAAAGAAAACACAAGATTGTTTAAGAGGTAATAATCTCACCGAATGTATCAAAACATCCGATGTTTATGACTACTGAAGGCGCCACATCCTTGTTTTTTCACACCCACAGGCCCCAAAGTTAACCGGATAAGGTATTTACGTTATATTATTAATACTATCCTAGTTTATATAAGATACAAGATAATGTCATTTTCTTTTTTATTCAATTGTTTGAAATTAAAAAGATGATAACGAGTTGATTCAAACTTTTATTTCAACAATATATCGATGAACATACATTGAATTAGTGAAGAAAATGTTCAAATCACAGTTACACACAGTGGTCTAGCCAGCAAAGAAAATCTCTGACGGCCAATACGTTTTTGTGTAAAATGAAATTGACCTGCGATTCAGTAATTTCACATATCACGGATTCAAAATTTTTTGCAACCAGCGACGAGCATAAATCTGTTACACACGTACACAGACAGAGAACCTCGTAAAGTCCCATTTGATCACTACGTTCAGTCATCATATCCAGAATTTCTCTGGTGGTTATACAGACCGGCTCCTTGCTGTAAATAAACATGCTAGTCAAATCAGGCCATGGGGTATTTTTTAGGCTTCTTACAAAGCCCATTTCATTCTTGAGATTTTTTACACGTTTGGTATCTCCCGTGCAATCGTGATTCGGATCGCAAGTATGCTCGATGACCGTTTGCATCAGTTTAATCATCTGTCCTCGGTAATGCGGTTTGTACGCAGTGTCTATGAAGTCAATTAAATGACATGTTTTCCCCGCGGGGCATCCGCACCTCAGCTGATCATCCGTAGTTGCGGCAGAACTCGGGCCACGCTCCATCACCTTTTGCGTAGCGTCAGACATCCTGTTCAGAATTCAAATCTCTCCAAGAGATAAACTTTGTTCCCTAAACGATCCGGACTGTCCAGGCCTTGTGCAATTTCCAGCTTCAATATCCGTTTATGGTTCAGAAGCGTTATTAGTAGAAAAATTGGATTGTTGAAGATGGTCCGTATACTGTAGATAATGCAGAGGACAGGCACTCTTTGCTCACAGGGGATGTAGCGTAGCTGTAATCTTCTGTACATTCGAGCGAACATAAGTTGTTGGGGGAAAGATCTTGTTTCTACGTTTCGGATGTTGGTTGGTTAGTTGTTGAGATGGGTGTGTTGCACTCAATAGTGGAGGAGGGTGAAGCGGGCCTGGTAAGGGTTTTCCTTTGACCGGCAAAGTCACCAAAGAGAATTCTGTAATTCTTAATTCACTAGTCCCATTCATTAAACAATTAAACATACAGCAAGTAACATATAGATGGCTGAGTAAACATTACGACATCGTTGTTTATGTTTGTTATACCGAATACTGATTATTTGGTTTAAAATAAATTTAACATGACTGAAACAGCACGTCTATCGCTGAAAAAACGGTGTTTAACACAGGTACATCGCTTTGCTCGAAATATAGACTCTTTTTGCAGCATTCAAAAGGGTTGACCTCAGGTAGAGGCCAGTCTCTATCATACTCATCAGAGTCAGACTCATCGCTACTTTGAGACAAAAAGTTTGTTTCAGAGTTCTCCCGACGTTTATTTACCAGTATGAGATAATTTTGGTCATGAAGCGTTTTGTTCATACAGGATGATACGGATATGTAGTCTGGCGGCTTGCTTGCATTATACCTCATGCCGGGTATTGCTCCATCCCACTGGAAATTGTACCAAATTTTTTCATCCATAATAAAGTTTCTCCAAATTTGATTGTAGAAGTATGTCCAGTCTATGGCGGGCAAAAGCAGATAGGAGCATTCGGGTGTATATTCATCGTAAGATTCCAAAACGTAGAGTTTCACACTCTGCAACTCTTTGTCAAACACAAATCTCCCCACACGATCACAAGACACAGTGAAATCTTGTTTCACAATATCTTCAACGAGAACCTTTCTTAGGCTCTTCCCTTGATTTTTCCTCGGTGCTAAAGTCAACTCCTCTCTCATTTCAATAGAACTTTTTGGTGTTGTTCCAAACAGTCCTGAAACATCTAGAAGAATGATGTGTGTAACACCACCAAAAAGTTCTATTGTGTGTGTGCAAAAAGTTTGTGTTTGACAAAGAGTTGCAGAGTGTGAAACTCTACGTTTTGGAATCTTACGATGAATATACACCCGAATGCTCCTATCTGCTTTTGCCCGCCATAGACTGGACATACTTCTACAATCAAATTTGGAGAAACTTTATTATGGATGAAAAAATTTGGTACAATTTCCAGTGGGATGGAGCAATACCCGGCATGAGGTATAATGCAAGCAAGCCGCCAGACTACATATCCGTATCATCCTGTATGAACAAAACGCTTCATGACCAAAATTATCTCATACTGGTAAATAAACGTCGGGAGAACTCTGAAACAAACTTTTTGTCTCAAAGTAGCGATGAGTCTGACTCTGATGAGTATGATAGAGACTGGCCTCTACCTGAGGTCAACCCTTTTGAATGCTGCAAAAAGAGTCTATATTTCGAGCAAAGCGATGTACCTGTGTTAAACACCGTTTTTTCAGCGATAGACGTGCTGTTTCAGTCATGTTAAATTTATTTTAAACCAAATAATCAGTATTCGGTATAACAAACATAAACAACGATGTCGTAATGTTTACTCAGCCATCTATATGTTACTTGCTGTATGTTTAATTGTTTAATGAATGGGACTAGTGAATTAAGAATTACAGAATTCTCTTTGGTGACTTTGCCGGTCAAAGGAAAACCCTTACCAGGCCCGCTTCACCCTCCTCCACTATTGAGTGCAACACACCCATCTCAACAACTAACCAACCAACATCCGAAACGTAGAAACAAGATCTTTCCCCCAACAACTTATGTTCGCTCGAATGTACAGAAGATTACAGCTACGCTACATCCCCTGTGAGCAAAGAGTGCCTGTCCTCTGCATTATCTACAGTATACGGACCATCTTCAACAATCCAATTTTTCTACTAATAACGCTTCTGAACCATAAACGGATATTGAAGCTGGAAATTGCACAAGGCCTGGACAGTCCGGATCGTTTAGGGAACAAAGTTTATCTCTTGGAGAGATTTGAATTCTGAACAGGATGTCTGACGCTACGCAAAAGGTGATGGAGCGTGGCCCGAGTTCTGCCGCAACTACGGATGATCAGCTGAGGTGCGGATGCCCCGCGGGGAAAACATGTCATTTAATTGACTTCATAGACACTGCGTACAAACCGCATTACCGAGGACAGATGATTAAACTGATGCAAACGGTCATCGAGCATACTTGCGATCCGAATCACGATTGCACGGGAGATACCAAACGTGTAAAAAATCTCAAGAATGAAATGGGCTTTGTAAGAAGCCTAAAAAATACCCCATGGCCTGATTTGACTAGCATGTTTATTTACAGCAAGGAGCCGGTCTGTATAACCACCAGAGAAATTCTGGATATGATGACTGAACGTAGTGATCAAATGGGACTTTACGAGGTTCTCTGTCTGTGTACGTGTGTAACAGATTTATGCTCGTCGCTGGTTGCAAAAAATTTTGAATCCGTGATATGTGAAATTACTGAATCGCAGGTCAATTTCATTTTACACAAAAACGTATTGGCCGTCAGAGATTTTCTTTGCTGGCTAGACCACTGTGTGTAACTGTGATTTGAACATTTTCTTCACTAATTCAATGTATGTTCATCGATATATTGTTGAAATAAAAGTTTGAATCAACTCGTTATCATCTTTTTAATTTCAAACAATTGAATAAAAAAGAAAATGACATTATCTTGTATCTTATATAAACTAGGATAGTATTAATAATATAACGTAAATACCTTATCCGGTTAACTTTGGGGCCTGTGGGTGTGAAAAAACAAGGATGTGGCGCCTTCAGTAGTCATAAACATCGGATGTTTTGATACATTCGGTGAGATTATTACCTCTTAAACAATCTTGTGTTTTCTTTTGAACAAGTCATTAGAATGATCTTGCTGGTAAATGCACCCTGTTTAATTTAATAGTGTACAAAACAGCCAAGAATTCACATATCCTGTAAAATGTTAATTGTAATATTATTAATCTTAAATGCTTCCGACTGCTACGTGGATGTTTCAAGATCAAATATTTTCAAAGAGCCTTGTGCTGCATTCTATATTCACACACGTTACCCCAAAATTTTGTTAAATACTTCATTTAATCAAACAAATTCACATAAATATTGACGAATATGAACAAAGAGAAGCCATGAATCCAAAGAGGTCGCTAACATTACAGCGCTACTGTTTGCAAAAAACAAAAATAAAAATACAACAAGACATTCACACATGACAATACAATACGAACTGCGATGTTAAAAATGAACCCTGCGGCTCAGAACAACACAAACAAAACATAGAAAGATAAAAAACACAACGATGGATTCAGAGACGGCCTACTACGGCGGAAAACTTTTAATTTATACAGTACAGTCTTCAAGTAATGAGTCGTTAAACCTCTGAAACAGTAACAAATAATATTCAACATAGCCAATACTCTAATGTAACTGTGAGCTTGTTTCACATTCTGTAGATTATCTCAGTAATGAAATCTCAGTTGTCTTGCATTTTCAGGCTAACGGCTGAAATGTGGTCTTATGTTAAACCTATTTTCAGTCCTCTAGGTTTGGTGAAATATATGTTATAAATTCAACAACTTTGTAAACACTTAACAATTAATATTTAAGCTAAATACATGTTTAGAAGGGAAAAAAGCTATACTACAACATTTCAAGGGACTGTGCTGTTGAATACAGTAACTTCATGCAACATCGTTTAAATAAATGTGGATCAATTTTGAAGACAATCATGACAACACACAGCCGCTGTTTTTCCCAGGATCAAAGTCAGATGAATACTTAAAACACGTGTCTAAAATGGTCAAAAACGTGCACCTTTCAAAGCACTGGTGTGGACAGAATAAAAAAGACACGAATCATCCCACCATTCACTTAAAACTTCGTATCAACTGTAAGCCGTTTACCTAACTATTGTTTAGAGACATACACGAAAGAAATCCGTATCCATGTACGCGCTGTGAAATGCGTAGCTTTAAGAGCTGTACAGGTAACAGAAAAACACAAACACTCGCTTTTTATGTTCGGTTTGTCTTGTGAACCCGCATCGTAGACAGACCGGAAAGATGTCCTAAAAGAAATATATTTTCTTTAGTCCTAAGCAGCGTCGTGTAGAGGGACTATCATAATAACGCTATATCGGAAAATGATCAGACAAATCTGAATATAAAACACAGGATTTAATTTCTTCACTTAGAGAATTTGTTAAAACGTTATCAATTAAGGAATTTTCTTTAACTCTTGTAGTTTTATGATTGAATAAGAGGTAAATAATAACTAGGATAAAGAATGTCGAGAAAGTCTACAGTAAGGCTATCAAATGTGTTATTGTGGCAAAGAATAATTATTTGTACCCTTTCCTCTCGACCCATCTCAGCTACCGTTGAGGTTTTGTCTGTCTTTCGGTCAGATTTTTGATTGAATGTATCGTTTTAAGGTGAGCAGAATGCGTTAGAACAAAGCATGAATTATATGTGTGATGGCTATTTATGTGTTTTGAACATATTTTCAAGCACGGTATGTTCTCTTTGAGAACTTGTTGGTAATTTACGCGATGGGAACTCGCAGACAACGTCCTGTTTGACAGAATTCTATTTAAGCGTTTTCATAAGAGGAATGTATTGAAGCGGTTGTTTGACAAGTTTGAAATGTTTTAATGTTTCTGTTTAAGAGTTTAACATTCAGCATAATGTAAATAAAGCGGATAAATGAGCACATAGTAGGTTATTATTTCAATTTTATCAAACAGTATACTTCAGCGGTTCTTTGTGCTATTTCATAATTAAACCATATAAATTGTTAACAGACTATTATCTTTTATATTAAAAGTTAATGAAAACGTTAAGTAACAAACAATTGTGTAAGTCGCGAACCAAAACATCACGTTAACATATGTTATCCGTCCTTTTACACATATTTTGTATGGTTTATCGTGCGTGCAGATTATATTGTAAAGTTGTTAAGTTAAATCAATGAGTTTATAAGACCTGTTTATTCTTTCTACAGACTTATACTTTAGACATGTAGAACATAGTGTTTATGTGTAGACTGGTCAATATTAGACAGATTATGACTCGTATCCGACATGAAGGATCTGTGAATGTAACCGCAACCACAAACATCATCAGGTTAAATGAACAAAAGACACCTTTACACCGTTAACTTTATTTGAATGTTTCACTGATATAAAATGCCCATGAGTTGTTAGAAAATAATTGTACGGTGACATCACAGCGAGATGACTTAAGGAGACGATGAACCGAATGGTTCGGGCTTCGCATCACTAACGGTGATCACAAAAACGGTTTGTAACATCACAATACGGAGGAAGCGTATAGGCTACTTCGCAAAAAAGTGTGGAAATGCAAGTCTTTTTATATAAGGTATCTGAGCGTGCGTATAATCAGAAGTCTGACGATTTAGAGATCTGTCACGTATGTCCTGTTATGGGAAATAGAACCCCCCGACGGCCATGTTTGTAGTCTGAGGTGTATGCAGGGTATTGTAGTTCGCTGACCTGAAAGGCCAGCAACATTTGAATGAGTATTAGTTACAAACGTTCAATTTAACAGCTTTGTAAAAACAAAGAGTTGTTAAAACGTATTTAGCCTAAACAAATATATATATATATATATATATATATATATATATAAGAAGAATACGTTATACTTATGGTAAAGCAGACTTGACATGTTGAAATGGACCACCCGTTGTTGTGTTATTTTGTGAAATGGCTTTAGGATTTGGTTGTGCGTTCTTGAAATCAAATATTAGCAAAAAGTCAGTCAGACCCCTCTGCTATCTGAATATTCAGTCCGTCTTCATCATGAAATTATGAACCGCATCATCAAAGCCGTTCTGGAGAACGTGCGTCGTGATAGACGCTTTGCTTCATGACCCCAAGTTTCTTGTGTTCGCTACCACTGCACGTCTTCATCTAATTGAACGCGACCGCCTATATTTTCTAGTTTCATCATAAACTAGGTAAACAGTTCCTTGTAATAATACGTTGAACATCTGAAAAGTTGGTCATTCGCACATACAGAGCTTTATCTTACTGCGGTGCTATAATAAATTTTCTGCAATGATTGTACGCTTCAAATTGGATCCAGGCTTGTTTTATGAACGTACCCTTGTTTGTCAAACCATTTTTAGAGTTAAACAGGTTAATGATCTATTTCAGCATCTATAGTTGTAATAATGCATAAAATAACGCTGTTATAGGGTTTCAGCTACAGCTGAATGATAAAACAGACTTAAGAATGTTGTTGGCGAATTGCGGATGTCTGAGAAAGCTGCAGGCGTACGTAAGAGAGTTTGAATGAAAAAAAAAAAAAAAATGTTTAGGTTAAAGATGTGATTAACTAAAAACTACAAGCATCCTAACTTAGAAACACATCACTATGTGATTTTCCCCTCCTCGATGCGGTTGTTCTACACATTTAAAAAGTAGTAAGAAAGTTTATTGCGTTTTGAAGAGAAAGTCAGGTATATGGTATATAAATCAAATCTTTTTTTTTTAAGTCATTGATTGATATGATAGAGTCCCACTGAATTTATGAAGTTATGTATTTATACTGATTCATGTACTCACTGGTTACTGTATATATATATATTCAAGAGAAATGCGTACACTCAATTGTTTTAATCAATCTAATGCATTTAGTCTGCCATTACAAATATCTTAAAGAGAAAAGTCTTTCACGCATTCTATTTTCAATTGTCTCAGGACTCTGTTACATAAAAACCACTTGAGTGTGGTCACGAATCCTACATGAATGCTAAAAAGATGACTTTTATTTTATCTTATCTTATATTTTTTACAGTTACTTAACATCTTAACACGTCTGTATCAGTCAAAAGTCAAAGATATTTGTCACAAACCGTCAGACACATCAGTTTGGGGATGATAAGATGGACTTAACGAATATTTGCATGTTTCATATATCAGTTATTTGATCAAATCTTAGTAAAAAATAAAACTATATAGACCAGTTATTTTTATTTTAATAAAATAAACCATTATACTGTGGAAAAATTAAACATGCCGCATTTAAACACACGTTTAATAAAACCATTTTAAAGTGAACAAGAAAGTCTAATCTGTTGTAGAGATTCTGTGAGACATTTTTAGTCTAATTTAGGGCTAATTCATAAAGAAAGACTCTGTACCCGTCTTGTGTTCATCAGAGGATCGTTTGACTACTTCTAATCTTTGGTTTGTTTAGAGCTTCATGGTTTTAGGTTTGAAAGATCTAAAAATGTATTTGTTAAAACAAATGTCATATCGTTGTTTAATCATGCTGTTTTTTTCATTAGATAAACTTCTAAAAGTTTTTCATTTGTAAAAGTCTAAATGTTTAAATGTAGGAGTGAGTGTGTGTGTGTGTGTGTGTGTGTGTGTGTGTGTGTGTGTGTGTGTGTGCATCCAGTGAACCATTCCAACGAACTTTTGACAGAGTTCACACACACAGGTGTACGTCATAAAATTGATGCGATGGCTGTCCTTTGATCTACGGCTTTTAAACTAACCTTCTAACACAATTTACGATGGCAGACCCCCTCAAAAACTAATTCGATTGCTAAACTGTTACAACATAAGGACAGGTATCCGGGTCTCACGTAGCGCACGAGGTGTTTGCCTTTCTTTGTTGTCTGTTTCAATTAATAGATAACGCTGGCTCGGACCTTATGGGTGGAAAATCACAGAGAAATCCTGTTTGCGTCAGCATACACACGCGCGTATGTGCGTTTTAACCGTTGTAACATGCTAGAAGTTAAGATTGACAAAATCAACGAATAAGTTAATAAAACAATACAGAGGCTATGTTTAAAAGGTCTCTTGTGTAGTTCAATCTATAGGCTACCTCCCATCATAGCGCGATGTCTTAAATAGTAAATAATAGGCTTGATTGAATTAAGTACGAATAATTAAATAAAAATAAGCTTTTTTTCCTAAGCACCAGAGTTGTTTGTTTAAAAGGTTAGTTGTATAAGCTCATTTTTAAAAGACTGTTATATCTTAACTTGACAAAAACGCTAGAGTAAAGGAATCATTTGTGAATAACTAAATAAAATAAAATAAACAACGTTTTTCCTATGAACTAGAGTTTAAAAGAATAAATAGTTTTAAAAGTGAGAAGGTTTTCATTAATTAAAGAACGGGCATAGATTTATTAAAATAATGTTAGAAACATTACTTTATTTTAAATCTTTGGACCTCCTCTGCTAGGGGACGGCCGAACGACAAAAAATCAAAATAATAGGCTTGACTGAATTAAGTGCGAATAATTAAATAAAAATAAAGGCCTATGTGTATTAGTGATTTTTTGTTTAAAAGACAACTTGTATAAGCTAATTTTCAAAAGACAAAAACACATATCTATTTAAGGAATACACTAATTAAGCAAATAATATAAAATAAACAACGTTTTTTCCTACGTATTAGAGTTGTTTGGTTAAAAGGAAAAACATGTATAAGTTAATTTTAAAGAGTCTGTTATATCTTAACTTGACAACAACACTAGAGTAAAGGAATCATTTGTGAATAACTAAATAAGATCATATAAACAACGTTTTTCCTATGAACTACAGTTTAAAAGAATAAACAGTTTTAAAAGTGAGAAGGTTTTCATTAATTAAAGAACGGGTATAGTTTTATTAAAATAACGCACGTTCTAACGTTAAAACATACTTTAATTATTTTAAATCTTTTTAAACCCCGTTGTTACATCCGGGGGCTATCGCCTCACACGTGTTAGGGGTTGGTCGTAGGCGTGGTTTGGTCACCCGGGTCTCCGCTCGTCATTTGGAGTTTGGCACGGACGGAGAACGTTGTTTGACGGATCAGCTCTAGACACGCGGGGTTCTTTGTCTTTGCGTTTTTTCTGTCCTGACTTTCTTGTAAGGACAGACTACTGCGGGATAGTCTTGTTTTAACGATATTCATCTGTTTATTTAAAGGTTCTTTTTTCTACTTTTAAAACATATGGTCGCAACACGGTGAGATAAGACAGCCTTTTTTCTTTAACTCTGTCAAACTAACTTGTAACGACAGACTACTGCAGAATAGTCTTGTTTAACGCTGTTCGTTTATTTAAAGGCTCTTTTTTACTTTTAAAACGGACTGATATTTTTTATTTCACAAACACGGTAAGATAAGGCACTAATTTCTAGTGTTAACGTGTGTGTTTGCTACTATTTTGTTATACCTCTTCTTTAACTCTTCAAACGTATGTAATGTTTTATTTTCTGACTTTGCCTAACATTGTTTTACCTCTACAACAAGACGTGTTGTAGAGAAAAAATAAATCATTGTACGTTTTTACACTATGTGAAAAAACACTTTAATAAAAACTGCCCTTTAACACAATTTCACCATTTAAAAGTTTAAACCACATAACAATGAACCCCCACACACAAGTCATAAAAATTCCTTAAACACAGCAGACCTAATAATCAGTTCATCATCTGATCCTGGGGGAGGTGTACAACAGGTGTCCAAAACAGATGTCCAGTTATGGGCGAGGGTGGGGGGGGATTGGGGGACTCAGTGGGTGGGATTTTTATGAGGGCAATAAATCAAAGTTTTTGAGACAACGTGCCCTTTTACTCTCTCTACATTGCCCTTCATCAGCTGTTTGAAAGCCACTTCAGCAAGTTTCACAATCACTTCTCTGTTGGACTGCAGGAGTTTGTCTGGACCTCTCTCTTCATACTTCTGGTTCCTCATGTTGATCTGAATCAGCAGGAAATGGATGTACATTTCAGTCAGCGTTTGGGGGATTTCTGCACTCAGATCTTCTTCCAGGAGCTTCTGAAGCACAGTGGATGAGATCCAGCAGAAGACGGGGATGTGGCACATGATGTGGAGGCTTCTTGCTCTTCTGATGTGTGAGATGATTCTGCTGGCTTGATGCTGGTCACTGATTCTCTTCCTGAAATATTCCTCCTTCTGAGGCTCAGTGAACCCCTGAATTTCTGTCAGACGGTTGATGTATTTGGAGGGGATCTGATTGGCTGCTGCTGGTCTGGAGGTGATCCAGATGAGAGCAGAGGGAAGCAGCTCTCCTTTCATGAGGTTTGACATCAACACACCCACTGATGAAGTCTCAGTCACATCACAAACTTTATGATCATCTGAAAACATCAGTGTGATTCTGCTTTCATCCAGACCATCAAAGATGAACACAACTTTACACTCCTCATAAATCTTTGAGTCCAGATCTTGAAGTTCAGGATGAAAGTCCAGCAGAAGTCTGTGAAGACTGTACTGATGATCTCGGATCAAGTTCAGCTCTCGAAATGGAAGCACAAACATGAAATCTACATCCTGATTGGATTTTCCCTCGTCCCAGTCCAGAATGAACTTCTGCACAGAGATGGTTTTTCCGATTCCAGCAATGCCTTTAGTAAGAACAGTCTTGATCTGGTCTTTCTCCTCACATCCTGCTTCAGGTGAGGCTTTAAAGATGTCATTGCAGTCGATTGGAGTGTCTTGTGAGTGTTTTGTTCTGGCTGTTTTCTCCATCTGTAAAACCTCATGTTCTTCATTCACTCCTTCACTCTCTCCCTCTATGATGTAGAGCTGTGTGTAGATCCTGTTCAGGAGGGTTTCATCCTCTTGGAGTTTCATTCCCTCAAATAATCTCTCATACTTGTTCTTCATGCTGGTTTTGTGCTGGTCTTTAACTCTCTGCAGATCTACAGTCTTGAGTGTGTCTCTCTGTAGGACTGTTTCAGTTCTTTCCTGCCTGTAGTGAGATGCAGAAAAATAAAAAAGAACAACAAAAAGTCAATTATTTTCATTACAAAGAGTCATTGCAGTCACTGGAGACCACAATACATATATTAAACAATATCTATAATTTTAATAAGTGGTGCAGTTCGGGGGAGTTAGTCCTGAACCACATATTTATACTAACCAAGTGTCAGAGGTCACTGTTCCATCACTGAATTCAGGGGGGTGCATCAAGGACCTGTTACTCTTCAGAGACACACCGCTGGGTTCTGGAGACTCTGATCTCTGTCTCTTTCTCCTCCTGATACTTACACAAGACAAACAAAATAACATTTTGCACATAATTATTACACATACTTGCCACTGTCGCCTTTTGGCTTGCATGTTTAGGGACACTTGATATCTGGCAATACTACATATTGACTTGACTGCACAGACAATGTTGGATGAGAACTGCACCGAGTTGAGCTGGATGATGACATCACTGTTTTCTCCTGAGATGCTTTATAGATGGGGGGGGACTCAATCCAAAATCGATGGACTTTATATAGTTTTTGAACTGAACTAAACCAACAATGAACTGATTTCAACTGAATAATGACTGATTACTATTGTCTTTTTTAGAGCTACTGTACAGTAGAATTAAATTTTGTTTGCATCATTTAATTACTAATTTCTTGTCTATATCTGCAAAGCTGCTTCAAACAATTTGTATTGTATAAAGCAATATAAAACTCAAGATGGCTAGACTTGAATTGACACTTTTATCCAAACCGGTTTATAAATAAGGAGTACAAAAAAACTATTCATTGATACGAGAAATTCTGTAATACAAATATCAAGATTGTTCAGAAAAGTACAGACTAGAATAGAGATGAATATAAGAAAAAGTACAGAGAAAATTTATGTTGCAAGGGACTTGGCTGAAAATGTTTTTTTTTTTTTTTTTTTCTATGTTGGTACCGTGAGGCTCCGTTCACTTACTGACACAGGACTCGTAAATGCAGTGTAAGTCACTTTGTACAAAAGCATCTGACAAATGCATATGTGGCTAGTAACTTACCTGGGGTCAGAGGTCACTGTTCCACCACTGAATTCAGGGGGATGCATCAAGGATCTGCTGCTCTTCATTGACACACTACTGGGTTTTGTAGACTCTGATCTCTGTCTTTTCCTCCTGATGACACAGATATGAAATGCCTTTGTTTGTCTTTTGTCTATCTGCTGTTTATCATTCCCCATGTCTCAAGTAATGGCAGTAACTGGCTCTTATCTATAATCTGAATGAAACATATTTATTTTTACAAAAAAGAGATTGATCCGAATAAGGCAATTACATAAGTGCTGTAAAACAAATTGTGTTCAGAGGAATACAGACTAGTACTGACTGTAAAACAATATTGAGTTGTATTGCTCAAAACAATGTCTTCGAACAGTTAAACATGTGCATCATTCGATACATGAATACATAAATTATAAATAAATGACTATTTGAGAAGTGTTGGAAGTTGATAAGCTCCAGGAGCTGGTTGCACCAGCTGGACGTACACCTGGTTGTAAGACTAGGCAAGACTAGGTAACTACTAGGAACTGCTTTGTTCTTTGTTACTTTTAATAATAAACATTCTCCACTTTGAAATCTGTCATGTTTATCATGAAATACAAATTATAAATGTTTTGATACTCTATAAAGTGGCATTCACTGTTTTGCCTCAGTTCAAGCAGGACATTAATTGATCATCTCTTCCTCTTTGCTACTAGTTACAGCAAAAATAAACATGAATGAACATCAGAAGGTATTGAAAGAAACAACTTACTGCAATGAATCATGTCTCATGTAATCACTCAATCGCTGTTTCAACTACAGAAAGACGTCAATAAAACAGCTAGTGAACAATGTCACGTTTGTTGTGCATTAACTCGATAGTCAGCTAGGCACAGTTGCGCCTGGTCATAGTTTTAGTTGTAAATATTTATTGTAAAGCTGGATGTAGCTAAGACATTTTTTTTTTTTTTTTTAAAGCTGGTGCAACCGGCCCCAGGAGACTGTGAGCCATGCCCAACAAATCCTCTCAATGGAGAAGACTGTGCTCACAGATGACCAGAAGCAGGCAGGATTGCATCCCAGCGTGACAAAAAATGATTTTGTGCCTCTCTGGTGGTCTCATGAGATGCCGCTCACAAACCAACCACATGCTTCTGGAATCCACTGTAAATAACTTTGAATAAAAGCATCTGACAAATGCTAAAATGGCTAGTGTCTTACCTGGGCTCAGAAGTCCCTGATTCATCATTCTTCACTGGCTGATCACAGCTTAATTCAGGAGATGGAGAACTCATGTTAGAGGTTGTATCCTTCTCTTCTCTTTCTTAGCAGAGGCTAATTTCCTACTCTCATTTCTCAAAAACAATGATGAGAGACTAGTTGGCCTTTCACGATACAAAAAAGATGATGAAAAGATAAAAAAAAAACATCTGAAAAGACAAAATAAAGTAAATAGAAAAACAAACATTTATAAGTAGCTTTGGATAACTAATTGATTTTGGGAACAAAATCACGTACATCTTGGATGGCCTGAGTGTGAGTAAATTAACAGCAAATTTTTGGATGAACTTTTCATATTATTCTTTATAGCAGGGATCTCCAACCCTGCTCCTGGAGAGCTACCGTACTGCAGACTTCAGTTCCAACCCTGCTGCAACACACCTGTCTGTAATTATCAAGTAGCCCTGAACACCTTGATTAGCTGGTTCAGGTGTGTTTGATTGGGGTTGGAGCTGAAATCTTCAGGATGGTAGCTCTCCAGGAGCAGGGTTGGAGACCCCTGCTTTATAGTATATATTACTATACACTACTACTATCATATATATTCATTCTTCTGAAATGATGGCTACGCCCCTGCATTTGCCTGTGGGATGCTATGATAACCACGAATAACCCAAAAAGCACAAATAATATGTCTTTTTAAAAATGTCTGATTTCTATCTTTATTTCCATCTGTTAAAGCGTGTGGACAATAATCTTAAATCGTTTTGTTTTCATGCACGTACGGGAAAACCCCCAAATGAAGAACAAGGACATTCAGATGACATGAAAACTTGTTAAACCAGAAACGTAATAGCCCATTTAAATCACTTTAGCAAATCATTTCAGTATCTGATACTAGGATACCACATAGTTTTAGATCCTTTTTATCTTCTTAGGTCCTCCTGTTAGTCAAAGTCTCTATATCAAAATAATTTAGCTACGCACTTCAGTTGTTTACATTTCAGCCATTTTGGCCAGAGCTGTTAAACTGTTGAAAGATTGAGGTTTTAAATCCAATGTAAAGAGCAGCAACACACAAAAAGCAGCTCAGTGTATGTGACATATGCTTAAATGGTAAATTTTTAATAAATAAATAGCCTAAATAAATTCTTAACTTACCACAAAACAGGCGGTTTAAATATCTAGTGTTGGCAGGTTTAAAACCTTGAAATGGCGTCTCTTCTTTTCATCCTCTTTCACTTTCGTTTCTAGTCACGTGTTACCTTGTGCTTCCTCTAGTGGTGCAGAGCATCATCACCACACTCAAGTGAGTCTAGAGCAGTGGTGTAGGTGACAGCCCTACTGAAAAAAAAACAATAAAACCATCACAGAAAATGTTAATGTTTCCACTACAAATACCATCACAAACAATCAACTTTTAACCATTAAAACCATTTAAAAAAATGGTTATCTGTTGTATGTTTTGGGACATATTCCATTAGGATTAATTGGTTTTAACAAGCCACCAACAGAAGGCGACTAATTACCAGTAGAGACCCACAGAGTCCCTTACAGTAGAAGACCCATTATACAGTAAAACCATTACAAAACATTGAAAATTAAACTCAACACCAAAACTAAACATCAAGAAAATGTTGTCATCTAATGAAGTAATAACTTTTTATTGACATTCACCACGCCATTACGCTATAAACACCACTGTCCAGAAACACCGCAAACACAACATATAGTATTTAAAATGTGTAAGGGATAATCCATGGTTACTCGTGAATTAAACTATTGTATTGCATGACGTGGAGGCAAATAACCACCCAACGTGAAGTGCACACACTGTAGCATTTATCTAAATCAGGAGTGTCAAACACAGGACCTGAGGGCCGCAGCCCTGTAGAGTTTAGTCCTAACCCTGCTCCAACACACAAACCATGTAGTCATGAATGTCATAAGAATGTCTTGATCTGTGCCATTAGATGAAGTGCAAAGCTTTTCTTTTTAAAAACCAAGGAACCTTAACCAGGTGTCATTTTACCTTGCCGTGGTGCTGCAACATAAACTTTGTGTCCTTCATGTGTCAGTTGTCTTTCACTCCCAGTGGTCAGATGACAGCGGTCCAGACAGTACAGGGACAGACTCTGACCGTGTCCCACAGAGAGATGACCTGCGTACACAGACTCACAGAGACTCCAACAACACATCCATTCAGGACCTGAGAGAAGAGTGCAGATGAACAATGAAAACAGACTGAAACCAGAAACCACATGAATGGTGAAGACAGACGGTGTGACATTTGTCACAACTGTGAAAGGTACTTTCACTGGTACAACTTAATGAAGTCTGGTAGTATTAATCAATTTATTTTGAATTGAATAAAACCACATTTTAGGTTACCTGACAAAATGTTTTAACAAAACCCAGACACAGGAAAAAAGAAACACACACACACACGCACATATATATATATATATATATATATATATATATACACAGCACAATGTAAGCTGTAACAAATGTCAAGGTAGCAACAAAACAAAATCAAACAATTAGTTTTAGCTAACAATTTCTGCAAAGAAAGAACTACTGTACAGCAACAAACAGCCCTGAATGCATCATTTCAGAGTTGTAGAAGATTATCTTATTTAAATTATGGTAATTTCAATCAGTAAAAGGTGATTTAATATAGTAGTGTGCATTATACAGGAATAAAACACACTGATCTAACAGTTCCTGACAATCCAGTAGGATGAAGCTGAGTCTGTGGATCCTCTGAAACAGTGACAACATCTACAGTAGCTTTTATACGATCACACCAATAAAGAGTTCAGCAGAGCTCAGAATGTTTCTACATCACATTGACTCACTGAAGTCTCCACTGACTCACACACAACAGATGATAGCAATTATAGGTGAAAAAAATCCACATGACAAACAGGATTCAAATATGAAGATTCAAATGTTTTGAAAAGTCATTTAATGCTTTTACTGAAAACCTTACGTATTAAAATAAATATCTAAAATACAAAATAGCTCAAGCACTTTTTATGGACTCATGAGTCTACGGAATATGACCTCACAATCTGGCTTATCCACCTTATTTTTCCCGTAAGAGTACTTGCTGCCATTTGTAAATTTAATGTGTCTGGCTTCCGGTGTCATTCGCTTCCAGCTATTTTTAGCTCTACAAAACAGCTCTTTTTTTCTACTTGATATTGCAAACTAGTGTTTCTTGCCATATTATTTTAATGTATAGTCTTAATTATGAACACACTGGTTTGCACTGCAAACAGTTTTACAGTTTATTGCAGTTTGTAATTCTTCTTGTTATTTCCCTACAGCAGCTAATGAACTGGAAGTCTCAGACATTCACAGAAAACGGCTTACTTGAAAAAATAAGATGGATACCTCACAATACAAGTTATCTTATGTGACTATATGTTATAATGTAACTAGCCAACTACTTATTTCATTTTTTTTATGAAATATGCATTTTTTTCATGAAATGTAATAGACACTCCTAGCAATTAACTTTGTGGTTCCTCACAAGAGGTTCTTACATCGAACAGAGAAACACTGAAGAATCACGATAAACCAGAAATCCAGCATAGAGGGGTTCAGTGAATGTGGTGTTGAATGTGTGTAAGTGTGTGAGTGTGTGTGTGTCAGAGACACTGTAAAAGGACAGAGAGCCGGCTGGCCAGTCCAGATACACTCCTACTCTAGTAGATGGTGAAGGGCGAGGAATGTTTGTGCTCTTATTATTGTGCCAGACAGAGTAAATTGTATCACAACAGTAAATATTCCAGGACTTTTCATTCAGCCCAAACCGACAGTCACTCCCACCTTTCCTGCTGATTCCTTTATATGTAACTGCTACATGACCCCATCCGCTCCATTTAACCTCCCAGTAACAGCGTCCAGTCAGACTCTCTTTACACAGAACCTGCTCACAGTTCTCAAATCTGTCTGAATGATCAGGATGCGGCTGATTCTCTCTCTCACACCTTATTTTTTTGTTCCCTGCAGACAGAGAGAGACGAGTGTGTGCTGTGTTTGGATCCAGTGTGAGATCACATGCATC
The DNA here is from genome assembly GCA_023376895.1 of Aspiorhynchus laticeps. NCBI lineage: Eukaryota > Metazoa > Chordata > Actinopteri > Cypriniformes > Cyprinidae > Aspiorhynchus > Aspiorhynchus laticeps. The sequence continues at coordinate 51,961,913 of CM041797.1, read as the reverse complement.
TGGGAAAAACATCATAGAAAAACAGATTAGAACATCTATGGCATCTATAATAACATCTACTAAATATGCATTGGTGTATTTGTGTGTTGCATGAGTACTTACATTTTCGCAGTCCTGGTGTGATCCTGAAATGTTCTCCATGGTCCAAACTGAACAAAGACATAATGAAAAGAGACATAAGTACATACAGAAAAAAATAATAATAAGGGTGAATAAATTCTGCATTTGAACCTGACAGAGTACAACAAAGTATTAAATGGTTCATGTCATGAGAAACCAAATTTGCCTTGATCTTTTGATCACATCATTACACCATTAAAACATCTTACAAGTTTCAAAGCTCAATATATCTTCCTCAGTACAAAAAAAAGGCATTTAAGCAAGATTGAACAAAAATGTCTCATTTAGATTCTGCAGGATTTCTCACATAGGCAAATATATAGTCTCTACAGCAAGACACTGATGCTTACTTTAACATCCTCACACCATTGGCCCCACCTACTGGTGCTTAATCAATCTCTAGTTATGCATCTAATTTTTTGATTGATCATTTGTTGGTATGGATGAGAGACCTGGTGAGCCAAATGATTTTTGTCCAACAGCCAGGTGTGGCTCAAAAGTCATGTCCCATACTATTTCTTACATACTCCATTTGTTTGAGCTACTCATGACAACAGGACAAAGGAGAGGAAAGGAGCAGACTTCATCGAAGTGATAGACATATTTACTCATCCAGTTTACACATATTTGCATCTCGGCACAGCCTTCCAAAGCACCCCAGGAATGCATTGGAGTATTATACATGTTCGGAGCATTTGACTGCACATTTTTTTCTAAATGAGGAACAATGAAATGTAGGGTTCATGGAGAAACATTTGTTGAAAGATGAAGCTATGCTAGCTGTATTAGATATGACAGCAGTCAAAGTGTATTAAGCAATTTCAAAAACAAAACAAAACAATTTATAATAAATTCATGATCTTAGTAGTCTTAGTAAGTGGAAAATACCACATTGCAAAGGATAAAAAATAATTGAATTATGAATGTGTTGATTTTTCTCGAGATTTACAACCTTTAAAATGTAAAATCACAGGGCTCACACCTCACAAAATGTCTTAGAAGATTGCTCTTTGTTGACCCCATCACACAAACAAACACATATGAGTCATAACTGCCCCACATACTTGAGTATCTGCAGTGAGCAGTGCGGCTCATTCAGTCTCTTGTTGAGCAGCTGGACTCCTGATTGTCCTGGGTGATTGTAGCTCAGATCCAGCTCTCTCAGGTTTGAGGGGTTTGAACTCAGAGCTGAAGACAAATAGCCACAGCCTTCTTCTGGCTCCATACAGCCAGATGAGAGAATGTCCGAAATCTCATTCATGCGTTTTGTCCTTTTGGAATTTGACAACTGGTCACTATGGGCCCTATTTTAGCGATCTAAGTGCATGGTCTAAAGCGCACGGCGCAGGTGCACTCAGGGCGTGTCCAAATCCACTTTTGCTAGTATTATAATGGGAAAAATGGTCTGTGCTCCCAGCACGTGGTCTAAAAGGGTTGTCCCTATTCTCTTAATGAGTAATGGATGTGTTTTTGGGCATAACGTGCAATCAACCAATCAGAGTCTCATCTCCCATTCCCTTTAAGAGTGAGTTACGCTCGCGCCATGGCGGATTCGCTATTTAAACGGTGGAATTTTATAGCCTGGTATAAAATGTATAGCCTGGTATAAAAAAAGGTACTTCATGCTTCCTTCTCTGACAAGCTTTATGGAGATGCTGATTTCATTTTCCAGCAGGACTTGGCACCTGCCCACACTGCCAAAGGTACCAAAAGCTGGTTCAATGACCATGGTGTTACTGTGTTTAATTGGCCAACAACTCGCATGACCTGAACCCCATTGAGAATCTATGGGGTATTGTCAAGAGGAAGATGAGAGACACCAGACCCAACAATGCAGATGACCTGAAGGCCACTGTCAAAGAAACTTGGGCTTCCATACCACCTCAGCAGTGCCACAAACTGATCCCCTCCATGCCACGCCGAATTGATTCAGTAATTAAAGCAAAAGGAGCCTCTACCAAGTCTGTGAGTTGCTTTGCAATTACAAATGGAAATTACATTGAAATAACATGAGTTTAAATCTAATGCATCCTGAGAGTGTTTATTTGGTACAGAAACAGTATAAATTATGTCTAAATTAACCTTAAATGATGTTGAAAATATGTCCACTTGACCACATTTGAACAAGTTTTTAACCTTGTACGGAGGTTCACTGAACGCCTATATCAGACGTGCAGAACACGTCAAAAAAAGACGTCATAAAAACTTTCATTCTGGCTCCTCAGTGGATTTATTTTCAACGTGTGCAAAGACATCAAAAAGATGTCCTTTGGGCGTAACTTTGCCCAGTGGGACTCATGGCATTAAAAACCTTCCTTCAGTGTTTCTTCTCCCATGAGTCCACATGATCATACTCAAGCTTTACTCTCACTAATCTCTACTTAATCTATCCTCACTATAAGCCTCTACCAAAAAAAATAAATAAAAATTAAATGTCTTGTGTAATAGGGTTGTCTCTGCATTGTGTTGTGTAGAACTCAGGATTGACACCATTTCACGATTTAGGATAATCTTTTATTATTTTATATTGGAAATGCATTGAACAGTGTTACTAAGATTCAGGAATCACATTCACAGCCAATCTCTCTCTCCCAGCTGACCTGAATCTAAAATCACTACTGGTTACATAAACTTGCTAATGAACAGTTATACAAAAACAACACTTCATTTGAAATATAAGGGCTGTAGTTGTCGCCCAGTCAACACGTGAGATCACGCGATGATCACAGTGACATCACACCATTCTCATATGGTGATCCTCACAGTTATTATTATTAAGTTTCAAGTTTTATTTGTCACATACACGACTATACAGAGACTGTATAACCAGCAGTGAAATGAGAGTCGGGTCCGCTCCATGGACAGTGCAAATATTGAAAAAACAACACAAGGGAAGTAAACATAAGATAAGATGAATGAAAAATAAGATATAAAGAATAAAATATAAAATGTAAAATAATGTGCATGACAGTAAGCTGTAGAATTAAATATTAATATAAGCATGACTGTACAGGGATTAACCAGACTGACTTAATTTCTGTCAGACATCAACAAAAGCACTTATTGAGAATTAACAGAGATTTAGATAATGATGTTTTATTGTTTCATTTAACGTTACCATCATGGTGAGTAGTGTTTGCTTTAGTTGGCCTCTTGACCCTTAAATTTATAACATTATATTTTTCTGGGGGCTGCTGTAACTGTTTTTTTGTGAAACATTGTGGCAAGGAAAACCAAAAAAAAAAAAGACTGCAACCAGGTGATATTGGTCTGTAATTGTTGATCGGAGCAGTCAAAACCTATATATTCAACATGCAGTATTGGTGAGGTTTTATTAATCAAAAGTGTCTAAATATAATACCTCTGTGATTATACAGTATAGGATCCAGCGATCTCAAACATTTATAAAGGATTATAATAGCATAAGACACAAACAGTATTAAGAGAGACATCAAGAATCAGTGTATGAATCTCAACAATAGTGACAATCAAAAGCTTCATGCTGCAGTGCATGGTGGGTACCTAGTCTCTGTGCAGTGAGTGCACTTTAACCTCACATTAGTATGAGCACACAGTGAGGGTACACTTTTAGCTCACTGTTACCTCACATTGTGACCTCATCACGAGTATCCTGTGAGCTCATGGTGACATCACTGTGAGATCAAATTGTTGACTGGGTGGTGATCAGATTCAGCAATCACTTCATGCCTGCATTATAGCATGTTCTATAATGCAGGCATGTAAATGAAATATAGTGGCACAAACAAGCAGCATACAATCTTTCTAAACGTGTACATGTATTAAACTATAGAATGCTTGAACAATTAATACAATATATTTTTTCTCATGGATCATTCACTCCCCATTCTCTCTCTTGGCTGGCATGAATCTAAATGACTGGAATCAGTTCATTGCACATCAAGATCTGGGTGGAGAGAGCAGGGAGTATACAATTAAAGAGCCATACATGAAAATAAGTTTTGACCCTCTCACACTTACACACAAAGTCCTTGAATGCGGACGTGCACACCTTGATTGCAAATACTGTATTACAATACTTTATAAGTGAATAGCTTGTGAAAACAGATTTGGTAAAAGTTTAGATGTACACTAGCATGCATGTGAGCTAAACACTAATAGACTAAGAGGAAAAACACTTCAAATTTGATTTCTTGTGGGTCTTTAACACTTATTTGTACTTTATGTAAGAAAGGTTTTTGACTGCTTCAAAACGAGGCTGATTGTGTGTCTCTGCTGCTATCAGGCTTTTTTAATGTGCAATAATAGTAATGTATTTTTATTGGGTGATGTGCAATTTTTTTTGTGTGTGTATACTTAGGAGCAGGGCTGTAGCTAGAGGATTGGGGGCCCCCTGAAAAAATATTGATGCCCCCCCCCACACACACATATCATATACTGTACAATATACAAGCATGGACCAAATTGCATGCTTTTTGTGGTTTTCATAATATCTCAGTTATACAACTAATAAAATATTAGAATTATTCACAGAACAGGCCTATATAGTATAATTCCTGGATTTTGTGGGACCCCCTGGGCGGTGGGGGCCCCTAGAATTGTCACCACCTTTCACCCCACTAGCAACGGCCCTGCTTAGGAGGATATGTCTGTGTGCATGGATTGAATCATGGTTGCTGCTGTAACAATATAATTTCCTGTGAAGGATTAATAAAGTATTGTTTCTCACAGCAGGTTAATGAAGTTTGCATAGAGACAATGATGATTCAAACACCCTGAATCCAGCATAGAGGGGTTCGGTGAATGTAGTGTTGAATGTGTGTAAGTGTGTGAGTGTGTGTGTATCAGAGATGCTGTAGAAGGACAGAGAGCCGGCTGACCAGTCCAGATACACTCCTATTCTCTTAGAGGGTGAAAGGGCAGGGATGTCAGTGTTCTTATTATTGTGCCAGACATGGAATCCCTTACCAGTGCAGAAGAGACTCCAGGATTTGTCATTGTATCCAAACCAACAGTCATTCCCTCCTTTCCTGTTGATTCCTTTATATGACACTGATATATCAGCCCAACTCTTCCCACTCCATTCAACCTCCCAGTAATGGCGTCCATTCAGACTCTCTTGACACAGAACCTGCTCATAGTTCTGAAATCTGTCTGGATGATCACGATATGGCTGACACTCTTTGACATGGGTAACGTTCCTGTTGTTCTCAGACAGACAGAGATGATTATGTGCTGTGTTTGGATCCAGTGTGAGATAACAGGCATCTGAACATAAGAAAAGAATTATGTGAATGATGTCAATCATTTAAGTGTGTGTGTGTGTGTGTGTGTGTGTGTGAGAGAGAGAGAAGTAAAATATCTACATTTTCTCAGTCCTTGTGTGATTCGGAAATGGTCGCCGTGGTCCAAACTAGAAAAAGACAAATAAATCACAAATGAAAAATTTTAATTATTAAAAAAACTTCACAACATAATAAACAAGCCCAGTCATAAACATAATATTTCCTGCTGAAATGGCACTTTATTGTTGACTATAAAGATTAAGTAAGGAATAATGTACATCCAGCCAGTTGTCATCACAGAATAAAACCTAACAGGGTGACGAGGACCCAGGTATGAAGCCGAGGGGTCTTTATTAACCGAGAAGATATTACTTTTTTTTCGATAACAACCAGCTGGATGTACATTATCCAGCTTATTACACAGCTACTTCACACATAGGTAAATAATTGGCCGCAAAATATTGATTTCAGTCTAAATATGTAATCTCACTGAACGCAAAGCTTCCATGAAAAAAGCCGTTAATAGCAAATGGCAAGTTCAAACTAGACGGACATTTAAGGGATACGGTACAGTCATACCACATTATTACACAGCTTTTTACCACAAAAGGCACAAGAGATATTGATTTGAGATGAAATCGTTATCTTACAATCTAGATTAGAGTGTACAAAACAATCGTTCTTGCAAGAAGATGAACACAGCAACAAAATTACAGAACAGTTATTACTGAAGTCTGATTTAATTTTCAATATAATCGATAACTATGACAGAGATGTGAGATTATTTTAATTTTTTATTAGCTCACCAAATGCAAATCAAAGTACAGTTACTCGAGTGAGCCTGTGTTATCAGTTTGTGGAATAACAAACCACTAGATGGCCTGATTGACCAATCAGAATCAAATATTCCAGAGAGCTGTGTTATAATAATTATTATTAATCTGTATTTTTGTTTTATTTTAATCACTATTTTATGCATTCACACTGTAAAAACCAAGAAGTTAGGGTAACTCAAACTGTTTGAGTAAACAAATTCCCCTTGGTTTAAACCATGTTAATTTTAAAACTAAGTTTCAGCTTCAGCTGTGGCTGAAGTCAGTTGTAGTAGTTCTTGTGTTTCTCTTTTCTTCTGTGATTCTGTTTGTTAACAGCAGGTGTTCATCACTAATGCAAATTATCACTCAATTAATCACTTAATTACTTAATTGCAATGTTTATCTTATTTTAGCGAACTCAACTGAAATAAGTTCAGAGCACTCATAACTGTTAGTTTTAAAAACTTAAATATTTAAGGCAATCAGTTTCCTCAAATGGTTTGAGTTAACTTAACTTGTCAGGGTTTTAAGGCAATCGGTTTACTCAAACGGTTTGAGTTACCCTAACTTGTTGGGTTTTACAGTGCACCCCTGACTCCCCCACATACTTGAGTATCTGCAGTTTATAGTTTGGATCCTCCAGTTTGTGTTTGAGCTGCTGGACTCCTGATTGTCCTGGGTGATTGTAGCTCAGATCCAGCTCTCTCAGGTGTGAGGGGTTTAAACTCAGAGCTGAAGTCAAATAACCACAGCCTTCCTCTGTCACCATACAGCCAGACAACCTACAGGCAGGCAGGCAGAGAGAGAGAGAGAGAGAGAGAGAGAGAGACTAAACATCAGCTCAACCAGCCCGATCTCACGGCAATTCGTACATATTTTACGAGGTGGCTAATTCGTACGAATTCGTACGACCTCACTCGTACAAATTCATACGTTTTTTGCTAAATCGTACGTATTTTACGAGTTGTGAAATCGTATGAATTTGTACGAATGACCTACACCTAACCCCGCCCCTAAACCTAACCGTCACTGGGGTTTAGACAAATCGTACTAAATCGTACGAGTGAGGTCGTACGAATTCGTACGAATTAGCCACCTCGTAAAATAAGTACGAATTGCCGTGAGATTGCGTTGGCTCAACGGGAAACTTCAATCTGGCTGTGAATGCACTGAAAGCAAAGGCACTGAGAGTCTTCTACGTGATCAAAAATACAATTCAGTACGAAATTCCAATTCAAACCTGGCTAAAAATTCTAAAGGCAATAATCGAACCAATTGCACTATATGGCAGTGAGATATGGGGACCTCTAAAAACCCAAGATTTCTCTAAATGGGAAAAAGAAGAAATTGAAATTATGCACACCCAAATTTGTAAAAACATCTTAAAAGTTAACAGAGCGACCCCAAACAACTTGTGCAGAGCTGAATTAGGACAATACCCACTATTAATTAATATTCAAAAAAGAGCTGTGAAATTCCACCAGCACCTGAAATGCAGTGATCCGAGCTCGTACCAGACTGAAGCCCTGCAGTGGCAGGAGCAGAACCTGCAGAAGAGTGCACTATTACAGCTGGTACTCACACTACACCCAAACCAGCACAGCACAATCAGACCCAACCACATCACACAGTTACAAAAACAAAACTACATCGCCTATTGGAAAGATGCCACTAAAATACAAAAGAAGATGGAACTGTATTTACACCTGAAAATAGACTACAAACCAGCAGAATACCTGAGCTGTATAAAAGATCACAAATTAAGAAAGACACTAACGAAGTACAGACTGAGTGATCACTGTCTGGCTATAGAGAGAGGACGACACGGACCACGAGAACAGAGACTGTGTTCACTGTGCTCACAGAAAGAGGTGGAAACAGAGGAACATTTCTTACTGCACTGTGATTACTTTCACAACATTTGAGCTGCATATTTCCCCAAATTCCTACAAATTAAACCAAATTTTATGGCATTTTATATTTTATTACCAAATGCAGAAAAATTAAGTCACATTTTAGGAGAAAATTCCAAAATGATCACAGCAGCAGCAAGATATGTATCAGCCTGCCACAATCTAAGACTATCAGCCAGTGGACAAAACTGAAGCAAGATCATTTCTTGTATGTTGTACAAAGGTGTTTTTTTTTTTTTTTTTTTTTTTAGCAATGTCTTAAACATTTTTCTTGTTTGTGAAAGAAAAAAAAAAGAAAAAAGAAAGAATGCATGTAGTACTTATTTAATTAATTATTTCACAGATCTATTCTTGTTCTATGTATTATATAATTGTTTGTTCCTTATTCATGTAATGGAGAATGCCTTGGCAATACTGTGCAAGTCATGCCAATAAAGCTCATTTGAATTTGAATTTGAGAGAGAGAGAGAACAACCAAATCAGCACAACTCAAACTGCATCCGCACAAGACATGTACATCATTAACTCCAAGTTGGTGTTTTACCACAGCCATATCATTTACACTGCTACAACTAGGATTTTCATTATCAACATGGTTTAATTACTCTTAACATTCACCTCTAGTCCAATGTCCTTATTACAATGTCCTGTAATAATAACATATTGGTGAAACAGATTTGGCACATGCTCCAGTGCATATTTGTGTTTGTGCTCTGAAGAGCATTAACAGTTTCTATTTATAATGTGTTTTTGCAGTGTTGAGCAAAGTAGCCAATCACAGACATATCTTTTCATCTCTTAAATTCAAAGGCCAACCATAGGTGTTTAAGTTAGTCAGAATCCACCCACTTCTCAAAACGGCTCAGTTTTTGATCAGTGTCTTGTTCTACACACTCCAGAATTGTGTCATTATAATAAAATGTGGACAAAATGCAAATAAAAGATCTAATGCAATGACTGACATAGTGATAATCATAGCCATGGATGGGACAAAAATTAAGCAATGTAAAGACTAATATATTAATAGAAAAATATTCAACGTTTTGTATCAAAATATTTTTGAAATGCTGTTGCAATTATTTCTAAAAGTAAGGATTTGTAAATCTCTCACTGTACATTGCCATTTTAGTTATGGTGGTGCTTAGGAGCTTTTTCTTACACATTACATCTGCACTTTACTAGAGCACCCTAAGAAGCCCCCTCTGTGACTCAAGAACAGGTCAAAAGGATCTGTACTTTCATTTTAAACAATTCAAAACACCAGAAAAAATCTAGCTGACAGAAATGTTCCATTTGCTTTCCATTCAGCCATTTGATTTAAACAAAAAACAGAAACAAACAAATAATACTTAAACAAAACTTTGACGCACCTCAGTATCTCCAGCTGACAGTTAGGGCTCTTCAGTCCATCAGAGAGCAGCTTCACTCCTGCATCCTGCAGGTCATTGTTACTCAGGTCCAGCTCTCTCAGGACAGAATTTGAAGATTGTAGAGCTGATGATACAGTTTCACAGGACTGAGCAGTGACATTACAGCCAGTAAATCTGAAAGAAAATATAAAACAAAAGAGTTTCATGGCAGTTGTAACAGGCTACTAACGGGCAATTATAGTCTTGAAAACAGAAATGAATCTATTAAAATGCAAAACAGAGCATTTAGTACATATACAAGTATTACATAGACTAATGAAAACTGTCTCATATTAAAACATATATTATTTAATATTATTATTTAAGACATTCCTGCCTGGTTTGTAATTTGTGATAAATGAGATCAATCATTGTGATCAATTAAAGCAGCACATTAATATAGAACGGTGATTAAACTGAACGGTTTTAATGCATAATGCAAGAGCACTTCGCAACACTTCGACCTCGGCGCAGTAATATCATCGCTCATGAAAACTCCCCCTCTGCACTTCGACCTCAGGAGTGATGATATTACTGCGTCGAGGTCGAAGTGCTGCGAAGTGCTCTTCTGCCATACATTATAGTCATCATTTTTATCCGCTTAGATAATCGCCACATTTCATTTTGTGTCACCATACTTACTCGTGTAACTACTCATGTAATCATGTGTTTTTTATTGTATCATTTAAAGGGGTCATATAATGCTATATCCACTTTTACAAGTTGATTGTACTGAGATGTGTGTTGGCAGTGCCTGTAGACAACCATCCTATAATGATAAAAATCCATCCAGTGTTTTTTTTTATCTCCTAAAATGTTTTCCCCTGTCTCAAATCGAGCTGTTCGTCTTGTGACGTCACATTTACATTTATGCATTTAGCAGACGCTTTTATCCAAAGCGACTTACATTGCATTCAAGTTACAGTTTTACATTTTATCAGCTCTTGCTTTCCCTGGGAATCGAACCCATGATCTTGGCGTTGCTAGCGCCATGCTCTACCATTTGAGCTACAGGAAAGCTAGATCGGAAGCCCCACCCACGATTGTTGATTGACAGGAGCGTTTCAACACAGACCCGCCCTGAGTGAGCTGTCATCATAGTCCGCCATTGTTTATACGCTGGAGCAGAATGGTGTCTAAGCGATCATGGTGTTCTGTTCTTGGGTGTAATAACAAACACGGCAGTCGTTTTGATGTTCCTAAATCAGAACCGCTGAAGACGCAGTGGCTGAGTTTTGTTTTCAAAGGGAATAGTCCCCCAGATCAACCTCAATTCTTTCATGTTTGCGCAAATCATTTCTCACCAGACTGTGAGTGTAACGTTTTATTAACCTTTATATTAATCTTTGCTAATCGCTTGCATGTTTCATCATGAATGTGCCTAAAGTTTACACTAACTTTCATTACGTGAAATCAAGTGTTCATTACGAGAAATCAAGTGTACATTACGTGAAATCAAGTGTACATTACGGCATGTTTTCTATGTACGACATTCTCAATATAATTCATAATCCCACGTTTGTAATGGTTATTGTGTTATTTTAAACTGTGTACGCTGTGGTAAAGTTGCACAGTGTCCTCAGAAACTCCTGCTGCCATTCTTCCACCAAAAGATACCCTCAACTGTTGTCAAGGCAACACTCCACATGTGTTGTGTCATGCCCCACAGAGCAGAGGGGCGGGGTGAGCAGAGCTCATGATCATTTAAACAGAGAGCTGTTTTGACCAGGTAAAATGACTGTTTTCTTACAATACTAATGAGAATTTTTAATTAAAATATATTACAAACTTTTCATTTAGACCCTAAAAAATCATATTAACTTGTAAAAAATGGCATTATATGACCCCTATAAAATGTTTTATGTACTGGGGGTTAACCAGAAAAAGTAAAAATGGCACGTCATGCCAACAAGGTTGCTGACCCCTGCTTTAGATCCTTGGTTCAATATATTTTTATTCCTAGTTGGTGATATCTAGCCATTTATAAATATTTAACTTTTCACTCCTTTCTTTTGGACTAACTTGTGACAAAAAATAAAAACACAGATGGTTTAGTTCTTAGCAGAACAATAAACTTTTCACACAGTTATTCTTTATAAGTTGTCTCAGCCTCAGACATCATGCCCACGGACCGTTGGCTAAACGTCTGATGCATATGGCCAGAGGCGTCATGCCCATTCAAAGTAAGGGGGCACGTGCCCCCTCAGATCTTTGAGCCAAGTGTATTTTGAATGCAGCTTCCAAAAGACAAAAAACAACCGATTATTTTTTTCTACATTTAAAACAATCACACCGGCTTGATTAGATCGTTCAGTGCGTCATATCATCAGCTGCTAAATTCAATTCTGCGTTCGCTGGCTGGCACTGAGCCAGAGACAGACGCATTTGAACAGTGCTGCATTATAACCAATCACACACGATTCTGTTGAGCTTATGAATGCAATGACCAATCAGAGGTGTTCAGATGAATCATTGCTAAAATGCCGGTGTTTTCTTCACTGGCTCGCTGACTGAATACATCTTTCTGGTGAATTATCTTGTCAGAAACAACAAATGTGCAAATGTGTGTACAAATTTGTAAGATATTAATTTCATAGTGTAAACAGCTTCAGTGAATTTATTGGGAGTTTTTGAGAGTGTTAAAACTCTCTAGACAATAAATGAAAATGCTCTTTAATAATATAAACGTTCTTTGCTCTCTTTCTGTACAATTAAATTGTTATGATTAGTAGCCTAACTTGCAATGTTTTTATTCATATTAATTTTCAATGTTAAATTCACATTAAATATAAAGTCAGTCATATTAAAAATATGTTATGGCATGACACCCATAAACAGACAGGTTTTTATGCATAAGTTAATAGATTATTACATTATTAAGTTACTTTGACCATCGCCCACTATAGATCAACATAATCTATAAAGGTGAGAATCAAGATATTTCATGATACAATGTGTGTGGGAACGTTTCGAATAAAAAGGAATAAATAAATAAAACATAAGTGCTATTGTGACTGCTGTGTGTCACATGACGAGAACCCCCACCCCCCCAACTCATGCCCCTCAAAAATAATGAGTGCATGACGCCCCTGCATACGGCACACTTATCTGGAAACACTTCAGGAGTTTCGAAGTCTTCATCAGATTGGTTGAATTATACAGGATTTCCGGGAGACGTGTGTGTAGCGTTCTTTAATGTTCTGCCTGGAAACAAAGATGCCGTGACACCAAACCCTCTCACGAAAGAAGAAAGCCGTCGTGTTTACAACTGACGACGAGCGCTTGTCAGGATAAACTAAATGCTGGATTTTCAAAAGTATGTGAAATATTTAAAGTTTGCGGCAAATAATCTTTAAAATACGTCTGTTAAATCGATCTTTTAAATCGGTCTGTTATTGTGGCGACATTTCCACACCCCGAAACGTGACGCTGAACGAAATGAACTGTGATTGGTTGTTTGACATGTCGGTCAAACGGCATCAAGCCTTGGCCAATGGAAGCTACCATCTATTCCAGACCTTCAGCCGTCAGTCTGAATGGCTGGCTACGCGAGACTACTGTATAAGTAACATTTCATCTTTTAACAAGGTACACACTCACAGGGCTTTTCTGCAGTTGATCACAGCTGGTATCAGTCTTCTTCTCCCCTCATCTGATGTGTTGTATTTCTGGAGGTCCAGCTCATCCAGCACCTCCTCTGACATCTGAAGCATGTAGGCGATTGTTGAGCAGTGAGCAGGAGAGAGTTTCTTCTCTGAGAGTTTGTCTGATTTCACAAACTCCTGAATCTCTCTGGACAGAGTCTGATCTTTCACTTCCAGCAGACAAAGGAACAGATTGATGGATCTTTCAGTGGAGAGTTCATGTCCATCTTTAATATTCTCTTTAATGTACTGTGTCGTTCTCCTGATGCTCTCTGAGCTGTTCTCTGTATGTGTCAGTAGATCCTGTAAGAGCCTTTGATTGGACTCCAGTGAGACGCCCAACAGGAACCGCAGGAACAGATCCAGCTGTCCATTCTTACTCTCAAGGGCTTTTTCTACCGCACATTTAAGCAAATGTTCTACTGAAGCAAAATTCCTCAGGTCTTTCATAGTTGCAGTCACATGGTAATTAAACACATAGAAAGCAGCAAGAAACTCCTGAACGCTCAGATGAATGAAGCTGTAGACTTTCCTCTGATGAATCACAGACTCCTCCTTAAAGATCTCAGTGCAAATCCCAGAATACACTGAGGCATCAGTGATGTCTAAGCCGATCTCAATCAGGTCCTCCTCATAGAACATCACATTTCCCTTCATCAGCTGTTTGAAAGCCACTTCAGCAAGTTTCACAATCACTTCTCTGTTGGACTGCAGGGGTTTCTCTGGATCTCTCTCTTCATACTTCTGGTTCCTCATGTTGATCTGAATCAGCAGGAAGTGGATGTACATTTCAGTCAGAGTTTGAGGGATTTCTGCATTCAGATCTTCTTTCAGGATCTTCTGAAGCACAGTGGATGAGATCCAGCAGAAGATGGGGATGTGGCACATGATGTGGAGGCTTCTTGCTCTGATGTGTGAGATGATTCTGCTGGCTTGATGCTGGTCACTGATTCTCTTCCTGAAATATTCCTCCTTCTGAGGCTCACTGAATCCCTGAATTTCGGTCAGACGGTTGATGTATTTGGAGGGGATCTGATTGGCTGCTGCTGGTCTGGAGGTGATCCAGATGAGAGCAGAGGGAAGCAGCTCCCTTTTCATGAGGTTTGACATCAACACACCCACTGATGAAGTCTCAGTCACATCACAAACTTTCTGATCATCTGAAAACATCAGTGTGATTCTGCTTTCATCCAGACCATCAAAGATGAACACAACTTTACACTCCTCATAAATCCTTGAGTCCAGATCTTGAAGTTCAGGATGAAAGTCCAGCAGAAGTCTGTGAAGACTGTAGTGATGATCTCGGATCAAGTTCAGCTCTCGAAATGGAAGCACAAACATGAAATCTACATCCTGATTGGCTTCTCCCTCGGCCCAGTCCAGAATGAACTTCTGCACAGAGACGGTTTTTCCGATTCCAGCGATGCCTTTAGTAAGAACAGTCTTGATCTGGTCTTTCTCCTCACATCCTGCTTCAGGTGAAGCCTTAAAGATGTCATTGCTATAGATTGGAGTGTCTTGTGAGTGTTTTGTTCTGGATGTTTTCTCCATCTGTAAAACCTCATGTTCTTCATTCACTCCTTCACTATCTCCCTCTATGATGTAGAGCTGTGTGTAGATCCTGTTCAGGAGGGTTTGAGTCTTTTTTAGTTTGTGTCCCTCAAATAATCTCTCATACTTGTTCTTCATGCTGGTTTTGTGCTGTTCTTTGACTCTCTGAAGGACATCCTCCTCTGGTTTCTGCAGGTCTGCAGTCTCATGGGATGAAGTACAGGTCAGAGAGAATCTGTGAGAAAAGATAATCACAATGATTACAATATTACTGGTGACCACCAGATTCCAAAATACTTCCCAATTCCAAAAAAATTGGGATGCTATGAAAAGAAAATGCAGTGATTTGCAAATGTCATAAACCCATATTTTATTCACAACAGAACACAGAAAACATATGACATGTTTAAACTGAGAAAATGTACCATTTTAAGAAAAAAATAAGACAATTTTGAATTTGATGGCCACAACACATCTCAAAAAGTTGGGACAGGGCTATGTTTACTGTTGTGTAGCATCCCCTCTTCTTTCAACAACAGTCTGTGTATATATGGGAACTGAGGAGACCAGTTGCTGGAGTTTTGAGAAAGGACTGTGTTGTGGCCACCAAATTCAAAATTACCAATTTTTTTTCTCTCTATAAAAAAATTGTACATTTCCTCAGTTTAAACATTTGATATGTTTTCTGTTTTGTTGTGAATAAAATATGGGTTTATGAGATTTGCAAATAAATGCATTCTGTTTTTATTTACTTTTTTCACAGCGTCCCAAAATTGGAATTGGAATTGGGGTTGTATATTGGTTACTAGATATGAGATCGAAGACCCTGTGCAATGTATGTTGCATATATTGGATTACAATTAACGTTATTCCATTAATCCTTAAATCATTATTCGCTTGAGATGCTCTAAAGTAAATAAGCAAGTAAATATTTTTACTAACGTTGGGTCAGAGGTCACTGGTTCATCACTGAATCCAAGGGGTTTTATCATGGATGCGTCACTCTTCATAGACACACAGCTGGGTTCTGGAAACTCTGATTTCCGTTCTTTCCTTGTGATGCTGACAAAAGTTCAATAAAACAGCATTTTAAAATAAAACAAGCCTTCTGCAAATGTCATAAACCCATATTTTATTCAAAACAGAACACAGAAAACATATGACATGTTTAAACTGAGAAAATGTACCATTTTGAGAAAAAAATAAGACAATTTTGAATTTGATGGCCACAACACATCTCAAAAAGTTGGGACAGGGCTATGTTTACTGTTGTGTAGCATCCCCTCTTCTTTCAACAACAGTCTGTGTATATATGGGAACTGAGGAGACCAGTTGCTGGAGTTTTGAGAAAGGACTGTGTTGTGGCCACCAAATTCAAAATTACCAATTTTTTTTTCTCTCTATAAAATGGTACATTTCCTCAGTTTAAACATTTGATATGTTTTCTGTGTTTTGTTGTGAATAAAATATGGGTTTATGCGATTTGCAAATAATTGCATTCTGTTTTTATTTACATTTTTCACAGCGTCCCAAAATTGGAATTGGAATTGGGGTTGTATATTGGTTACTAGATATGAGATCGAAGACCCTGTGCAATGTATGTTGCATATATTGGATTACAATTAACGTTATTCCATTAATCCTTAAATCATTATTCGCTTGAGATGCTCTAAAGTAAATAAGCAAGTAAATATTTTTACTAACGTTGGGTCAGAGGTCACTGGTTCATCACTGAATCCAAGGGGTTTTATCATGGATGCGTCACTCTTCATAGACACACAGCTGGGTTCTGGAAACTCTGATTTCCGTTCTTTCCTTGTGATGCTGACAAAAGTTCAATAAAACAGCATTTTAAAATAAAACAAGCCAATCTCTTCTTTGTCAATCTTTTATCTCAGGCACTGGCTAATGTCTGTATATAACTTGAACCCAACTTTGATTTACATTTATTCATTTAGAAGAAACTCTTAACCAAATCAATTTACAAATACGGGATACAATAATAAATTCAATGACATGAGAAGTGCTGCAATACAAAGCTCCAAGATTATTCAGAATCAGAGGGGTACAGATCGGAAAGGAAATTAAATTATATATCTTGAATGCACTGTAAGTTGCTGTGGAGAAAAAGCCCTACCTGGGGTCAGAAGTCATTGGCAGATCACAGCTTTGTCCTGGAGTCGGAGAACTGATTTTCAAGGCAGCATCCTCATCTTCTCTCTCTTCATAACGACTCATTTTGGAGGCACTGTGCTGCTCCTTTCTCAAAAAAGAATGTTGGCAAATTGATCAACTCTTTAAGCAAAAAAAGTTAAAAATGAAAATAAAAGAAATGAATACATAATTATTTTGCTCCATGAGCGTGAGTAAATGACAGAATAATGACAGTAACTAACCCTTTAAGTAGTGCGCAGTGGTACAGTCACATTAAATATACTCACATATTGGTATATGCTCATCATAATCTGCTGTAGTATAGCTAAAGATCAGTGCAGTTTAATTTAGGGCTGGGCAATATATAAAAAAATGTTGATATCTCGATATTGTCACAATTTTTACGATATTCGATATATATCTCGATATGTTTGCATTTGCTTTTAAATAATAATATATTTTTTTTAGATAGAACAGCTATTGTTACAAAACAAATACAAAATGTTTAGAGCAAATTTAAGCAGTTAAAAAAAAAATCTAGACCAAGTAATCACGTACTGCTTTTTATTAAATTAACACATGTATATGTGTTTTTTAGTGCATGCGATTCACAATTTACACTGTGCAACTGGGGGGAATAATTAAACTGGGATAAGAATTTATTCAAAAATTACGTTTTTATCTATAAGAACACAAGTCTGTCATCTGTCTCTGGTTTAAGAGAAGCTCTGTGGCATGAAACTATGTTCCCACTGGCACTAAAAACCCTCTCAGATGGGGAGCTAGTTGTTGGAACACAGGTATTTCTTAGCTAATTTTGCAAATTTGGGGAAATGTTCCTCATGGATGCTCCACCACCATGAGCACAAATCAATAAAATGTGTACTCATACATGGTTGGTTTATTTTACCTCATAGTGTACTGATTCTTTATAGGCTTTTTTTTCTCTCTGTCTATATTTTGAAAACTGGTAAAACAAATGAAAAATATTATAACAGTGAAATTCCTAATAGTAATTCCAAATTGCAATAGCCTATGTATCTCTATTAAAACAAGAGCGTTTGAGTAATTGCATTTATTCAGCGATCACAATCGCAAACAATTCAGTCAAGATCTCATGACAGAACACAGACTGGTTGAGTGACACTTTCATTTTGATCGCTAAACTCCAGCTTGTTTGTCATGTTTTCAGATTACCGGCGGCAGCGCTTGGTTGCCAGATTCCTTAAAATAAGCAAAACACCGGGTATAAAGTGTTTTAACAGCGAAGCACTGATTCAGGGATTTGAACTCTTGATATCTGGCAACCACACACGAAAGTAGAGGCGTGTAGAGCAGTCCGTAGTAACATCTTGTCTCCTTTTTTTTTTTTTTGAGGAAAATACAGAGAGGTTTTTGGTAAAGTCTAAAAAAAAAAAAAAAAAAAAAAAAAAAAAAAAAAAAAGACCCTGCCCTACCTCACGTCTCTTGGGCGGTAATACGTAAGGGGACGTAATATTGGACGTTCGGCCCGTTGAAATATCGATATTCACGATATTTTCAAATTTTTAAATTTTACATCTTCGTCAAAATTATTGCGATATTATCGCTAAGATTCGATATATCACCCAGCCCTAGTTTAATTAGCTTCCTTGTGTTGCGGGAGAGGGGAAATAGACGTTGCCGCTTTAAGACAGCTACACACTGCGCAAAGTTAAATCCATTGGACATCTTTTTATGTCTTTGCAGACGTTGAAAAGACGTCCACTGAGGAGCCAGAATGAAAGTTTTTATGACGTCTTTTTTTTGACGTGTTCTGCACGTCTGATATAGACGTTCAGTGAACCTCCATACAAGGTTAAAAACTAGTGCAAATGTGGTCAGTGGACATATTTTCAACATCATTTAAGGTTAATTTAGACTTAATTTATACTGTTTCTGGACCAAATAAACACTCTCAGGATGCATTCAATTTAAATGTTATTTCAATGTAATTTCCATTTGTATGGAGGTTCACTGAATGTCCAGTGGTGGTCAGTAACGAAGTAAAAGTAATTTGTTACTGTACTTAAGTAAATTTTTCAAGTATCTGTACTTTACTGGAGTAGTTTTATTTTGAGTAACTTTTACTTTTACTTCACTACATTCCAAAGCATAAGATCGTACTTTTTACTTCACTACATTTCATAAAACATATTGTTACTCCTCATAATACATCACGTGCTCCGAGACGCAGAAGCGGTGGTTTATTCATGAACAAACTGATTCTTTTCGATGAACCTGTTAAATCGGTTCGCAAATCGCAACAAACGATTCATTCACGAATTGGAATGATCCGAATGCAGCTGTTCTCGAGTCGAAAACTCACTGATTCAAATGAACTGTTTAGAGCGAGTCTTCAGTGAACTGAACTCACAAGTAAAGAACCGGGCGCGCGTGCGCAACTGATGCTGCGAAAAGTACGTTACTAATGTCGAATTTTAGGATTAATTATTGTAACTGAAAATCATATTTAGTTCAAAACTGTCAGTTGTTTGTGAACTAAATCTGCTGTAAAGGGTGATCTATTTAAGCCCTCTGAAATGCTTGAATGCAGACAGATCGATGTCAGTGTCTCTGTTTTAACATTATGGTCAAAGAAAGAAACATTAAAATAACACACATTAAATAAACTAACTCATGCACGTTCATATTCTCCGCTGCTGTAATGTTAGCAGTTTTATTAAAATGCTATGCATTTAGCCCTATGTAATGTCAGTTTTATATTGTTTATCAACAGTATACATTTTTATATTGATTGGATCAACTAGCCGAGTAAGTTAGACAGATATGAATGTTTATTCATAACCATACTGAAAATAAGTAAATATTGTTACCTGATGCTAACTGTCTAGCTAACAAGCTTGCTGGTGCTAAGTTGAGGAATTTTTAGACATAAAGTCCAAATATTCTTATTCATCCACCTAGATAGATTACATCTGAGGTAAAAAGAAAGCATGTGATGTTCAGAACATAACTACAGTAATTATCAAAGTGGAAAGTGATGCCCTCTGGGGGCATTTGGACAGGAGTGTTTTTACACCACAGACAAGGTTTGAGAAGAAAAAAAGCATTATGAAAATATAATTATACTTTCCTTAAAATGTTCTTCCTAACTTCAGGCCTTATTCTCATGTCATATATAACTGACGTTCTGCAAAACAAGCTTTAAAACACTTTCTTATCTCAGTGTAAGCTTCACAGTGAACATTACTACATCACTCTCATCAGCGTAGTCCATATCAACAACAAAATATATATCTTGACTCCATATAGTGGTTATTTTGGGAAAATCCCAGGTATTTTGGGCAGTAGGATTATAAAAATATGTGCTAATATAAAATTAAATAAAGTAGTCTATATAAAATTGGAAAATAAATCTATCTATCTATCAGTACTTTTTTACTTAAGTACATAAAAAATCTAGTAATTTTGTACTTTCACTCGAGTGAAATTGAAAAAGCAGTACTTTTACATTTACTGGAGTAATATTTAATTATACGTATCTGTACTTTTACTCAAGTACTTGAATTGTGTACTTTGTCCACCACTGTGAACGTCTATATCAGACATGCAGAACACGTCAAAAAAAGACGACATAAAAACTTTCCTTCTGGCTCCTCAGTGGACGTCTTTTAGACGTAACTTTGCCCATAGGGACTCTAGTACCTTTTCTCATTGTTAATTAATATTTTTTGCTACAGCTGTGTGTGATTACAGGAACAAAAAGTCAGGACACAGTTTGAAAAACTATAGTGCATCGTGTGTAATTTATAAGTTTTTACCACAGTTAAGCATTTTAAATGTTCGTGTGGTCATTTCAGATGGAGCAAGAGTGCAGTATTCAGCGCTGCTTGTACTCGGTCAATTTAACCACGTTTGAACAACAATATAAAGTGAAAGTAGGCCGCGTCGCTTTGTTTTCACACGTTTTCGTAAGAGACTAAACAATCATTGGTTCACTGAGCACTGAGTACATTCAATAACCAGCTCTGTACATTAGAAAAGTATCCTGGTAGAATTATCTTTGTATTTTTAGCCAGTCTTCGTCGAACGTTCGACGTCACAGAATCCAGGACATAAACAGAGATACAAGACAGCTTTGATACCAAAATAATAATTATTCATGTATATGTATATACGAATGCAAAGCACACCTTAAAATAGCAACACAGTTTTACATGCCTGGATGTTTACAAGAAGATCAAATTCTAAACTTACCATACAACACAACGGTCGTTTACATATTCAGGTTCAAGAATGGCGTCGCTGTTTTTTTAACTCTTTCACTTTCGTTTCAGTAGGAACGTCAACTGCGCCATCTGCTGGACACTCTTAGGCATCCATAACTTTAGGCAGGTTAACAAGCATCCAGGCTACCATAGTTATCATGCACCGATCACGCGAAGGGACAGCCAATCAAATCACCGCATTGTCGGATGACTGTTAAAATAGAACCTTTTAGTGTTGTATTACTCGGTCAGAAAGAGATGGTTCGACTTGGGTACATTTGGTTTTATATTGGCACATTCAGACTTCTGCATTCAATTACTTTGTTAAACACACTACATTGGACATTCAGCAGACATTCGCAAGTAAATATGACATTAAAACAATACTTGATCAATTTGATTGATTGTGAAAAAAAAAAAATAGTAGGTTGACAATGATGTCTCTGATTAGAATTTGCAAAAAATAACTTTGCACAAATAATTAGAAAGTTATTGAACGCGGAAATGTGTGAATGTGCGAATATAAAACCAACTTTACCCAAGTAGTGAAGATGTACGAATGTAAGTAAGATACTAATTTCACATGTGATTTCAGTGTAAACAGCTTTAGAGATTATTATGGCCGTTTTGAGAGTGCTTGAACTCGCTGGACTGACGTGAAAATGTTCTTTGATAATCTTTGCTCTCTTTTTGTACAATGAAAGTGTTAGGCTAATTAACTTACAATATTTTTTATTAATTTCACATTAAATACAAAGTCAGTCGTATTAAAATATTTTATGGAATGACACCCATATCTGGTACTTAAGTAAAAAGACAGATTTTATGCAAAGTTAGATTATAGGCTACTTTGCCCATATCGCTCATCAGCTAACATAGTCTATGTATTTACTTACACATATTTGAAAATCGAGATATTTTATGATATATTTTGGGAATAATTCATATAAAAATAAAAATAATAATAATAAAACAAGCCTATTTCAGTTATACAGTGTACAGGGACGGATTTAGTGAATTGGGGGCCCCAGGCAAATATAAGAATGGGGCCCTATACATTTGCACACATTTACCTAGATCAACCTTGATGCTCCTTTTTTGTCGTGATGCTTGCTGCTGCACAATGGTGCCCCATAGTTGTGTCCAACGTTTCTACATTTTTCATGTACATGTTATAAAGGGATTCTTTCATTTACATTTACATTTATTCATTTAGCAGACGCTTTTATCCTTTCATGTTGTAGACCAAGGATTTATGTGGGTGGATTTTACATTGGTCTGAACAAAAACTGCAGACTGGATTATTGAAAATGCACATTCATTATCTGCCAGTAGGAGGCGCTTTTGGAACATCAGAAATATAGCGGTTTCCCCGGTAACGGCTGTAAACAAAGCAGCGCTCAGCTCATAAATGATACTTTATCAGGTAAAATTAAAATGTCATCGACACTTTTCTGAAGCCTACTGGTTCTCTTCAGAGGTTCATTCAAATAAAAACTTGAATTAGCGAGAATGAGAAAAGCGTGAAAAAAATATAGCCTATATTGACGAGGAAAGTCCACTGATGAGTTACCAGCTTAAGCCTACATTTAATTTTAGTCATTTTAACTTAGAGCTGTCAATCGATTAAAATATTTAATCGCGTTTAATCACATTATTGTCATGAGTTAACTCACGAATAATCGCAACTTAATCACACATTTTTATCTGTTCTAAATTTACCTTAAATTAATATTTTTCAAGTTTTTAATACTCTAATCAACATGGGCATGGACAAATATGGATGCTTTATGCAATATATGTTTATTATTAATGAAACCATAGTTAACAAGAGCATGAAGAGTAGACATGTTTCATAGGTCATAGATGTTTTTAAAAGAACTTGTTCATGTCTAATAAACACATGAAAAAAAAGAACATAGAAATACCAGGTTCCTATTACTTCTCTTTCTTTGCACTGAGCAATTTACTGACACAAACCTGTTTACATTTTCGCAGGACAGGGCAGCTCACTTCTTCTGAACATGCAAAATGTATATTTATTATTTATTATTAGATTTGTTTCCCTCTCTGTGCCACATACTGTAATTTGATGCAGCTATATTCTCAATAAAACTGTTTTCATTGGTATATTTTACTGTTTCTGTTGTCAGACAACGATATGAATATGAAATAGTGACTGAAACGCGACCCATTAAGACTACATAACCAACACGATTATAAATCAGGATTTTTGTGCAGATTAACATCTTGGAAGGGAGAGCTGGTTATGTAGTCTTAATTTGTCGCATTTCAGTCACTATTTCATATTCATGTCTGACAACAGAGAAAAAAAAAAAGTTAAATATACCAATGAAAACAGTTTTATTGAGAATTTAGTTGCATCAAAATACAGTATGTGGGCACAGAGAGGCAAACAAATATAATAATAAAACATAAATGTACATATTGCAAGTTCAGAAGAAGTGAGCTGTGTCAGTAAATTGCTCAGTGCAAAGAAAGAGAAGTATTGGGAACCTGGTATTTCTATCTTCTTTTCTTTTCTTTTCTTTTTCATGTGTCTAATATGAATAAGTTCTTTGAAAAACATATATATGACCTTTTGTCACCATTGTGCAGCAGCAAGCATCACAACAAAAAAGGAACCTCAAGGTTGATCTAGGTAAATGTGTGTAAATGTGTAGGGCCCCATTCCTATGTTTGCCTGGGGCCTCCAATTCACTAAATCCGCCCCTGGTTAATAGATTACATTATTACTTTGACCATCACCCACTATCAACATAATCTATAAAGGTGAGAATGATGATATTTCATGATATAGTTAATGTGTTTGGGAATGTTTTGAATAAAAAGGAAAAAAAAAAAAATAAAACATAATGTTGTGCTGCATGATTGCATGATGCCCCTGGCTGATAATGATGTATGATGACAGACAGGATTGTGATTCACAATTAAATAAGCAGTTCTTACTGGAATGAACAAGTCTAGTTCTCACAGTGAAGGCAGATGTCCTTCAACTTCTTTCACACTTGGTATTTCAAGTTGCTTAGATGTTTAGAAACATCGATAAGAGTTTCTGAACTCAGATCTGCATCTGGGATTAGTCCTAAACGCACAAACACACACACACACACACACACACACACGTTTGTTTTTGTGAAAAGTGGGGACATCCCATAGGTTTTTATACTGTACAAACTGTATGTGCTATTGCCCTACACCTACCCTACACCTAAACTTAGCCCTCACAGGAGACTGTGCATTTCTACTTTCCCAAAAAAAACCTCACTCTGTATGATTTATAAGCGTTTTGAAAAGTGGGGACATGGGTCAATGTCCTGAAAAGTCACCTTCACCTTGTAATACCTGTGTCATACCTGTGTCATTATACACATTTATGTCCTGATTTGTCACAAAAATGCGCGCGCGCACACACACACACACACACAATCAGAATAAGTATTACCTTACATTAATAAATATGTGTGAATATTGTAGTTGTTCAATAGATTTTTTTTTTTTAGTGTAGCCTTGTTGATACTACGGTGACCGGGAGTTAACATGATTGGTTGTTCACTTAATTTTGTCATGGCCACAACATAATAAGTTGGGATGGGGGTGGTTAAAAATGTTTTCTTATGAAAAAAAGCGGATACTTTGAAAGGCTTGAACGCCCAACTGTGGGCGAGACTGAAAGAAACAAAAAAATGAAGTATTTCTGGAAAAACCTAAAGAGAAAGCAAAACCCCAACCAGAAGAGAACAAGAAACCGCAGACAGATTTTGGTTTAGTCAAACATGTAAGTATTGATTTTTTTGGTTTGTTTTTTTGTTTACTGAGAAATAGTTCACCTAAAGGCTTTAAAAATTGAGTGGTATGTTGGAAATATTACAAGTCTGCAACCATTAGTCTTTTAAGTTTTAACTAAAAACTTGTAAGTGTGAATCTTATTTATAGCACTCAACATTCTTTTGTCTCCATGTTTTAAACATTTGTCCTCTTTAATGATCAAAAGACTGAATGTTCAATATTCTGTGTCAGGATAACCTGTTTTTCTGTGCACATAAGAGCATTGTGCTTTGATCATGTTGGCACAAGTGTATAAACTGTTCAGAAGATAATAATAAAAAAAACTTTTTACAGTTTTATTTTGTCATTAAATGTACTTGTTACATGTTTGCAAATTATTTTCTTCCATCTTTTATTACAAAAGCAGTCAAATATTGTGCTAATGTTTCGCCCATTACCACAGGGCAGCGAGCGCACTCACTCCTTTTTTATTCTTCAGTTGACAGCGGGTGTGTTGTTAAATGTCTTAAATAAACATCAAATAGCTCCTGTCTCACCTGCTCGTCAAGAAAATGTATGGCTTCAAATGTTCTGAAACAAAGAAGCATATTTTTTCTGCTAATTTCGAACGAAAGCCTAGTCTTATTTTTGTCAATTTTGCCATAGCCGCTTGCTGTTCGTCTGTGTAGTATTGGCTGAAATGCATCATCTAATTATGCACATCACATAAGCACATCAAAATAAGTCATTGGAACCCACCAAAAAAATTAAATAGAAAGAAAGAAAATACTCGAGAAAGGCATGAGAGAGAAAGATACACATTTATTGCAGCAACTGTAAAATTAGTATTATTATCCAGACCAATCGAGACCAGACCAATGGTTTGTCCTTTTTCTCCCTTGCAGTGACAGAAAATGGACGCCACTAAAAATGCGATAAGTGATATACTTGAGCACCTTTTGAGTGCAGAGTTCAAGAAGTTCGTCTGGCACCTGTGGAACGGTGTGGCAGCAGACATTGAGCCGATTCCTCGAGCGACTCTGGAGAACGCTGATCGTCAGGATGTGGTGGACCGCATGGTGCAGAAGTACACCACTAACGCCGGGACTGTTGCAGTACAAGTGCTGCTCAACATCAACCAGAATGATCTCGCAAAGCGCCTTGAAGTGAAGCTTCAGAAGGGTAAAGGAAAATGCTTTATACAGTATGTGAATGATGTCCGATGCGGCTCAGTGTGTATTTCAAACATCCTCTCTTTTCTCTCTCCTTCTTCAAGCAAATTCTGCTTAATAAGGAAGAATTCAGCAGCAACCAGCTCTTGATCACTGGAGATGGTCCTTCTGTACATACGTATCTACCGTAATACAGCCGGTAAAAATAAAGTCAAGGAAGCCTAATGTGCTGCTGCCTGATGAGATGTTACACTTTTTTGCTGATTGGTTAATATGGGTGACATTTTGTGCTTGAGCAGTTACATTTTATTGTTTTATTTGTTTGAATTATTCTCACAGTTTGGCGTTGGATGTTGAAATTAAACACTAAACTATAATGGCAAAGGATGATTAATGATTATTTAAAGCATTTCATTTAGCTTGTTATGCAGTTACCAGGGATTTTGGGGATTGATAAATATGGAATATATTTGGAGTTTTTATGGTTGAGCTTTGATTAGTGTTTTTTTGTGAGTATATTACAGATTAGACAAGATTTTATTTTATCTGTAATGTACCTATTAATAATCTTTCTCAGCAAATGTGAGTGATTGATGAAAAAAGGGTTTGCTTTTTAGTTAGATATTAAGAAACTTGTCATGTTTATAAAAAAAAAAATCACATCATGTCTGTATTACTACAGTAAATCACAAAAAGAATGTATTTGAACTACAGCAGTGGTGAAACAGCCATTCTCTTATCTAATAAATGTGATGTTTCTACTACTTGCCAGCTGCTTTGTGTCTGTATTGGTGGCTGTCGTGTGTAAGTGACGTGTGGTTTATTTGCACCCCCATTTTATTTTCCATCCCAATTAAGTTCAACATGAATCAGGACTGTCTCGTCACA
The DNA here is from genome assembly GCA_023376895.1 of Aspiorhynchus laticeps. NCBI lineage: Eukaryota > Metazoa > Chordata > Actinopteri > Cypriniformes > Cyprinidae > Aspiorhynchus > Aspiorhynchus laticeps. The sequence goes on along the minus strand of CM041797.1, from coordinate 51,934,944 downwards.
GGTCACACAGTGTGTCTGTTTTGTCTAAATTGTCCCAGACTGCACAACACATCCATTTTGAGCTATTTGTTGTGATTGAACTAGCATTCCAGAGCCCCTCCCTTTCGCTCTTGTATGTTCAAGTTGAAAAAAAAAAACTGGATTGACAAAAACGTGCTTCTGAGGAAGACTTTATTTCTTAACAGAAAGCAAACATTTAAACGAGAACAAGGAAGTGCAGACTGTAGGCCACTAACGTAGCCAGAAATGTTTAAGTGGGTGGGCCTACATAAAACCGGGTGGGCCAAGTGTGTAACATATGAAATCTACATGTCAAATTGCCAACACAAAATACACCACCAAGGTTCATTACACAGTACTTCTAAAGCATGCATTAACATTAGTAATTTGTTATGTTATCATTCATTTCAAAATGTACTAATAGGACATTATTAAAATTAAAAGTTGTATCTGTTAACATTTGCCTGAGCGAAGGTTAACAAAGATGAAGAAGCATGTTAACAAATGTATTTCTAATGTTCGTTAATGCATTAACTAACATTAACTAAAGGAAGTGTATTAAAAAGCATTACCTCAGTGTGAAACAATGGGGCTTCGCTGATGATTTCATAATCAAACGTCTCTGTCAGTTCACGCACATCGAGGACCGCAGAAATGTGCGCAGCTGCAAATTATGCAGTTTGTTGAGGCGACCAGGATCTAGCACAAAGTTTATGTGTTTCTTTCCACAAAGGACGCATCTGTTTAGCGGATCAAACACTGTACATGCTAATATGATGCTTCAAACACACTTGGTTCAGAAATTTCTGATCGATAAATCCAGCACCGCAGGTGGTCTGTCGGGTTTTAATTTGTAGACGGTCCAGATTTATTGCTAAGACTTTTACTTTTTAAAGAATTTATCTGATTTTTTGCTTCACTAAGCTATTTTCAAATTTAACTTCACAAATGCGCGCATTTTACTATTATATCCTACGCTACTGCTGTAGGCTACATGAAAATTATCTTCAAGCAGAATCTACACACAGTAAAACCCCCTATAGTGTTAAATCAGCACTCCCAGTGTTTATATAGTCCACACTCAGAGTGTTAAAAAAGTAACACTGAAGCAGTGTTAAAGTTAATGAGATAATTCCTTTAGTAATTGAGTGATTGAGCATTAATGAATAACACTGCTGTTAACAAACTGAACCATTGAAAAGAAATAGAAACAAGAACAGAAAAAAAGAGACGAGACGAGCAGAAATACAAGAACTACTCTTGACTTCAGCCACAGCCTTGGATGAAATCAACACAAGATAAAAGACGACATTAAATATCTCAAGATCTCAGCGGAGGATGATTAAACAACTCCACAAACAGCATCACCAGCTTCACACGTCACTAACCATATTGACTTTAGATGTTGATGTTTTAGTTTTGTTTGAATTACCATTATTGAGGTCAGTGTTTGCTTTAGTTGAGCTCTTGACCCTTGACTTAAAACCTTAAAGTAAATTTTAAGTTAGTACTCAAGTTAAGCTTGTAGAAATTAAAGTTTGAACTTATTTAAGTATATTTTGCTCGGAATAATTTATGTTTAGAATGATTTTTTTAAGTAAATATCAAAGTTATGATCCTGTTTTTCCCATCATGCACTGGGCCATGAATTATTAAAAAGGTTAAATTTTTCACTCTTTTCGAGTTGCATTTACACTGTTTTATGGTTGCTTTTGTTATGTTTAGTAACTTAAGTTTTATGACATCTGTGGTTCATTTTCTACTCAAAATGACCCATTCATACTCAAACACTATCTACTGACTGTCCCCGTCATTGTGTATGGCGTACCAAGTATTGAGGTCTCTGTGTTCAGTTGTGCAATAGTTATATTGAGTGGAAACAGTGTTCTAAAAGGATAACGAGTTGTTAACTTGTTGATGTACATGTTTGAAAGTGAACCACATGCTTTTTACCAGTGTCACACTGATAGTGTAAATTTTATGAACTGTGACCGAGTGAAATATACTTGAGTATACATGTTATTTCAGTGGATCAGAGGTGCAGATTAATAATAGTGGTTCAAAGAACAATCCAAAACAAAACAGCAGGCAAAAACATAGACAAAGTAATCCGTATTGAGAGGGTTTTAGGAAAACATTCTGGGAACTTTATAAGAATGTTAAGGTATAATGATCTAACAATATTATGTCTAAAATTTTACAGAAGATCTTCACAAAACATTTGTATAATGTTTTTAGAAAATGCTATCTTAATCAGAAGAACATTGTAAGAACAAAAAGTAAACTTTCCGTAAAAACTTTATTAGAATGTTAAGGAATAATGTTCTAACAATGTTTTCACTAAATATTTTTAGAATGCTTTGAAGAATGTTCTCTGGCCTTTTATGAGAACTTTCTGGGAACTAAAATAAAACTATCTGCTGAAAACATTAACACTACCTGATAATGTTATTAGAACATTTTTAGAAAGAAAAAAATAATTCTAGCTGGGTATTTACATTAACCACGAATAACACCAAAGGCACAAATAGGTCTTTTAAATAACTTCTGGTCACATTTCCATCTGATCTTTATTCCCATATAAGTGTGAGGGGAATAACCTTAAATCGTGTTACACTATCGTGCACGCAATTTCCGCGAATGGTTTTGGTTGCTTAAAGCATTATCGCAGTCGCGGACTGTTTACAGCTGACATAGCCTACTGAAAAAAAAGCGGGAAAGCGAATCCCACAAAAGAAGTTAGAACAAGGAAGTGCAGACCACACGGAAAAAGTTTCATCCAGAGACGTAAGTAAAGAGTGAAATTCTGCAATCCACTTTAACAAACCTTTTCTATAGCCTGTTGGGCATTATACAGGATAAGTAGCCTACTTTTTATTTTGTAATTTTATTCAGAAAGAGTTTGGAGAATAACACCATTCGTTCTGAACGCTTTAGAAGCAAGTTTGCAACAATGATTTACAGAGTAAAAAGCTAATGCCAGTCGCCTTCTGTCTCGATATTTTAAACATTCGCCCTCTTTAATAATTGAAGAATGTCTGAGAAAGTATTTTGTGCCAAGCCTCTATTTCTTCGCGCAAGGGGATACCTTTGATCATCGCTCGGTGTTTTTAAATCATATTTAGTCTCATTTTTAAACCCTTGCATTTGAGTGATGCTGTGCACGGTATCTTTGATGTTTATAGCCTAGTTTGATTTTTATTTTTTTTTAATTTTGGTACTTTTGATCTAACCTTTTATTGTTAAGAACTTTGGATCAACGATGGTTGTGTTAAAGTTGTGTAAACTCACAGAAGAAGCCGTTGTTTAGGGGGTAGAGTAGAGACACTTTCTGCTTTTTTCATCTCTACACACTTTTTCACAAGATATTTTGCTTATGCACCAAAATATCATAAATTGATAATAGCCACAAGTAGTTTATATTTTCTATAATTAGCTCATAAACACAAGGTGTATTTTTGTCTCAATAACGTGTACAGTTGAAACAGTACCATGGTACAGTTGAGACTAGGGGTGTAAGAAAATATCGATACATGCGAGTATGGTGATATTTTATTTGGCGATACTGTAGCCTATCGATTCTCAAAAACGGAATATCGATATAAAAAATCATATAAGATTCATGGCAGTTGTTTCGTTTTGAGTTCATAACCCGCGCGCTAGACAGCAGTCTTCATCTTTGGACTTAAAACAGTGGCAGGAAATACTAGCATTAGGGCACGACACTGTTAGCGTTAATATAGTTCGCTGCCAGTAATGGAGGATGAAGGAATTGTTTCAGTTCCCGTGTCGGTGTACAAAGCTGAAGTGTGGCTTCATTCGGGCTTTTGTGGTAACGCCTCGGTTCCGCCGCGTTGTAGAGCCTTTGCGGCTGCAGCTTTCTCTCTTGTGTTGGGAGCGTTTTGTCAAAGTCCCTTTTAAGGAAAGTCCGTTCACTCGGCCGCCTCTGGGCAACGCCTCCGGGCAGCTCAGACAAGACCAAGTCCTATCTAAATGAATGGAGGAATCCTGAAATCTCAAAAACGGCTCGCTGAACTTGTGATTAAATCACATATTTCAAATCAGCAACAAAATCTAAAATGAACAGCCCCATGAATGTTGTTTCTTATGCTCAAATAGCGTTTAAAAAGCTTATTTTTCAGGCTAGACCAGCCAATGCGCATGAGTAGCTCCAACGCGCTTATGACTGCGCATGCGCATCGGCTGCTCTAGCTCCAGGTTTCTATGGGAACCGGATCTTCTAGCGGCCGCTGCAGTGACGCAATGACTTTACCAATCAACAAATGGCTCTTTCATTTAGATGGCGGGACTATATTGCGTTCACTTTCTCTCATTCATAAGTATAGGAGTGAACTGTCTTTGTATTTCTATAGTCTTTAGGCTTGTTCGAGATGAACTATACTAGCCTGATACCTGCTGGCGAGAGCAGCCGCTTGCAGTCAGGGCGGAATTAAAAGCGGAGTCTTTCTGCTCCCGGTAGTGACGATCACGGTGTTTCCATACTCTTATCACAGATTAAACAATCAGATTTTTCTATGACTGACCCGATGAAAATACTAGGCCTCTAAAACAGTATGGCTGGGGATATCCCCCTCTGTAGAAATCACGATTGCGTTCCCGAGCCCGTCTTTTTCTCCCCTTCTCCCAAAATCAGATTATACTGTTTCAGCTATTAAAATTGTTCAGTTTTTTATGTAATGGCAAAGTGCTAATATTTCGTTTGGTTTTTTATAAAGTTAATTTAGAAAAAAAAAAAAATATATATATTTTTTTATACAACATTTGATTAATCAATGCATGCTGATGAACTTTTATCATAGTTTATAGTTATATGGTAACGAAAGTGTTCAACATTCAACCTGTTCTTTTTCATCAGTGTTATTTGTGATTTCAATTTTGTGACAGAAATTACTTTTTTTGCTTTCACTTTCACGATCTTGAAAGTGAAAAGAAGATCACTTTCGCTTTACAAGAAAAGATAATGGTCTGTTTTGATTATATCTATACACCTTTTACCTTTTAAGACTAAAACAAAAGATGGATTCATTGTTATTCTTAATTAAAAAGCACAACAACAATAAAACAGTAGTTACAATGACAAACTAGCATAACATTTATTAACAAAAACGAATAAGACGAGGCATAGGACACATCGCATGCTGTATTATACCGACTAATACATGACAGAATGTTTAGCAAACACTGAGGAATCAAATAATAATAATATTAAAAAAATAAGGAAAGCCTCCATAGTGTCACGTGAGGTAAACCGCAAAGATAACAAGCTTTTCAAAATGAATTTGTAGAATGACCTACACCTAACCCCACCCCTAAACCTAACCGTCACTGGGGTTTAGACAAATCGTACTAAATCGTACGAGTGAGGTCATACGAATTCGTACGAATGAGCCACCTTGTAAAATATGTACGAATTGCCGTGAGATTGCGTTGGGTTCACAGTTGCCAACTCTCGCGAGACAAATAAGCAACCGCAGCTTCAAAAACAAGCCCAAAACAAGCCCAATAATTTTTTTTTTTTTTTTTTTTTTATGATTTATTATCATCAATATTATTTATTATCAGTTATTTATTACCAATAAATGAGCCACATATTTATAGCCTAAAATATATAGGGGGTCATTCTATGGAAATGTCAACTTTTCTGTCCCTAGTCTTTACAGAAATATTACACTTGAAAAACACTTGGTTACAATGTGTTTTATATATATTTAAAATGAAACGATGTGTTATTTGAACAATTACACCTTCTTGAGCCATCAATGTGGCAATATTTGTTTTTAATTAATTATAAAGAATTCAAAGCACCACAAAACTGCTCGTTACAGCCATGTACAGAGGGAACGTCTCAGGTTATGTATGTAACCATGGTTCCCTGAGAGTAGGGAACGAGACACTGCGTCCTCTAGGGGTCGCTATGGGGAACGTCGTCAGCGTGACCCGTGTCTGAAGCATACATACAAAAACACCACTTGTTGGCCGGCGACAGCCTATGACGTCACTACCGGCGCGACCACAGTATAAAGGGGCGCCGGGAAAATACGTCATCCACTTCTTCGTCTGAAGCTTGCGTCCGAAGCATGGCACCGCACCTAGAGGACGCAGTGTCTCGTTCCCTACTCTCAGGGAACCATGGTTACATACGTAACCTGAGACGTTCCCTTTCGAGGGAACTTCGAACTGCGTCCTCTAGGGGTCGCTATGGGGAACGGAATACCCACGCCACCATGCTGAGGGGAGTGCAAGCCAAGCACACAAGCCGAGCACTAAGTACCAACTCTACCCAGCCACGGGAGTTGCCCCTGGGACGGTTAGACGGCTGTCAGTGACATTATCCCCTACGGCCAAAGACCCGAGCTGCATACCCTGAAACTTACCTGTTAAGGGCCGGGACTCCCGGACCCAGGGTAGAGCTCGAAGGCTTAGAATCATAAGAAAGATTCCTTTAAGGGGATACGGCCAAGTGCCTAGAATAGTAGCTAGGTCCTGGCCTGTCACTCAGGGGCTACCGCTTGCTCTGAAGAGCTCAATGAGGGAACTGTCTCAACCAACTACCCTTGGTAGCAACACCCTGTTGAAGTCAGTATCACTATGATACATAGGTAGAGTGGGCCCAAGGCGAAACCGGGGCCTGCCAACTCAAAGAAAGGGCATGAAGCCGCAGTGCGTAATCCCTACCATACAGGATTTTTAGAAAGACCGCAAAACCACTTGATGTGCGATCATACCACAATGTGGATTTTTAGAAAAGTGCCCAGAGACTAGCGTGCGCACTTACATAACATGGATTTTCTTTCCGTTCTAGGGAATCACAGAGGCTGTCATTACACAGCGAGCAGCTTAACAGGGAGGCCAAGAGAGGCCTAACAACCTGAAGTTTGCTGATTCCGAGCTCTGGGGAGCGGAGAACCTAACTCTCAGCATGAGAGGGAATTCAGACGCTTCAGAAGGGAGTGGCATGCTCATATGTGACCCTCTACAGAGAGGGGAGCAATGCTAGCTCGACCAACCAGGAGAGCATAAGGCTGCTGTAACAGCTCTGGAGAGCGGAGAACTCAACTCTCAGCATGAGAGGGAACTCAGACGCTCAGAAGGGAGCGGCATGCTCATAGGTGACCCTCTATGGTGAGGGGAGCAATGCTAGCTCGACCGACAAGGAGAGCAACCTAACAGGGAGGCAGAGAGAGGCCTAGCAACCTGAGGTCGATGAATCACAGCGCTCGTGAGAGAGAGGTAGTGCACCTTGTGTCAAAAACTTTGATTTATTGCCCTCATAAAAATCCCACCCACCAAGCCCCCCAATCCCTCCCTCCCTCCTGTCATAACCGGACATCCCCCACCCCATCTAATGATGAACTGATTATTCAGTCCAATGTGTTTAAGGAATTTTTATGACTGTTGTGTTATGGGCCAATGTTATGTGCTTTAAACTTTAAATGGTGAAATTGTGTTAAAGGGAAGTTTTTATTAAAGTGTTTTTTCACATTGTGTAAAACGTACAATGATTTATTTTCTACAACACGTCTTGTTGTAGGGAAAAGCAGTGTTAGGCAAAGCTAGAAAATAAAACATTAGTTTTCTTTTTCTATCGTTTGACAGAGTTAAAGAAGAGATGTTTTATTCACAAAAAAGCTGTAAATAGTAGAGATGGTGGCTTATCTTACCGTGTTGTGAAATAAGATCATACGGTTTAAAAGTAAAAAAGAACCTTTAAATAAACAAGGCTATCCAGCAGTTGTCTGTCGTTACAATTTAGTTTGACAGAGTTAAAGAAGTGTTTATTCACAAAAAACCAGCAAACACTAGAAACTGGTGTCTTAACTCACAGTGTTACAGTTTAAAGATCATACGGTTTTAAAGTAAAAAAAGAGCCTTAAAAACAAATGAATATCGTTAAAACAAGACTATCCCGCAGTAGTCTGTCGTTACAAGTTAGTCAGGACAGAAAAAAACGCAAAGACAAAGAAACCACGTGTGTCTAGCGCTGATCCGAGACTTCGTCCGCTCTCTGTAGTTGCCATACTCCAAATGAGCGTTGGAACGCCGGGTGACCAAACCACGCCTACGGCCGTCCCCTAACACGTGTGAGGCGATAGCCCCCGGATGTAACAACGGGTTTAAAAAGATTTAAAATAAAGTTTTTTAATGTTATTTTAATAAATCTTTAGCAGTTCTTTAATTAATGAAAACCTTCTCACTTTTAAAGCTGTTTTTCCTTTTAACTTTAGTTCATAGGTAAAATGTTGTTTTATTTTATTTTATTTAGTTATTCACAAATGATTCCTTTACTCTAGTGTTTTTGTCTTTTGAAAATTAGCTTATACAAGTTGCCTTTTAAACAAAATAATCAGTAATACACATAGACCTTTATTTTTATTTAATTATTCGCACTTAATTCAGTCAACCCTATTATTTACTATTTGATTTTTTGTCATTCGGCCGGCCCCTAGCAGAGGAGGTCCAAAGATTTAAAATAAAGTAATGTTTCTAACGTTATTTTAATAAATCTATACCCGTTCTTTAATTAATCAAAACCTTCTCACTTTTAAAACTGTTTATACTTTTAACTCTAGTTCATAGGAAAAACGTTGTTTATTTTATTTTATTTAGTTATTCACAAATGATTCCTTTACTCTAGCGTTTTTGTCATGTTAAGATATAACCGGTGTTTAAAATTAACTTATACAAGTTATCCTTTTAAACAAACAACTCTGGTGCGTAGGAAAAACGTTGTTTATTTTATTTTATTTGCTTAATTCGTCTATTTCTTAAATAGATATGTGTTTTTGTCTTTTGAAAATTAGCTTATACAAGTTGTCTTTTAAACAAAAAATCAGTAATACACATAGGCCTTTATTTTTATTTAATTATTCGTACTTAATTCAGTCACCCCTATTATTTACTCTCTGATTTTGTTAAAGTTAAGACATCACGCTATGATGGGCGGTATAGATTGAACTACACAAGAGACCTTTTAAACATAGCCTCTGTATTGTTTTATTTTACTAGTTGATTTTGTCAATCTTAACTTCTAGCATGTTACAACGGTTAAAACACACGTACGCGCGTGTGTATGCTGACGCAAACAGGATTTCTCTGTGATTTTCCACCCATAAGGTCCGAGCCAGCGTTATCTATTAATTGAAACAGACAACAAAGAAATGCAAACACCTCGTGCGCGACGTGAGACCCGGATACCTGTCCTTATGTTGTAACAGTTTAGCAATCTAATTAGTTTTTGAAAGAGGTCTGCCATCGTAAATTCTGTTAGAAGGTTAGTTTAAAACCCATACATCAAAGGACAGCCATAGCATCAATTTTATGACGTACACCTGCGTGTGTGAACTCTGTCAAAAGTTCGTTGGAATGGTTCACTGGATGGTCAACACACACACACACACACACACACACACACACGCGCACACACACACACACACACACACACACACACTCTCACTCACTCCTACATTTAAACATTTAGACTTTTACAAATGAAAAACTTTTAGAAGTTTATCTAATGAAAAAACAGGTTGATTAAACAACGATATGACATTTGTTTTAACAAATACATTTTTAGATCTTTCAAACCTAAAACCATGAAGCTCTAAACAAACCAAAGATTAGAAGTAGTCAAACGATCCTCTGATGAACACAAGACGGGTACAGAGTCTTTCTTTATGAATTAGCCCTAAATTAGACTAAAAATGTCTCACAGAATCTTTACAACAGATTAGACTTTCTTGTTCACTTTAAAATGGTTTTATTAAACGTGTGTTTAAATGCGGCATGTTTAATTTTTCCACAGTATAATGGTTTATTTTATTAAAATAAAAATAACTGGTCTATATAGTTTTATTTTTTACTAAGATTTGATCAAATAACTGATATAAGAAACATGCAAATATTCGTTAAGTCCATCTTATCATCCCCAAACTGATGTGTCTGACGGTTTGTGACAAATATCTTTGACTTTTGACTGATACAGACGTGTTAAGATGTTAAGTAACTGTAAAAAATATAAGATAAGATAAAATAAAAGTCATCTTTTTAGCATTCATGTAGGATTCGTGACCGCACTCAAGTGGTTTTTATGTAACAGAGTCCTGAGACAATTGAAAATAGAATGCGTGAAAGACTTTTCTCTTTAAGATATTTGTAATGGCAGACTAAATGCATAAGATTGATTAAAACAATTGAGTGTACGCATTTCTCTTGAATATATATACAGTAACCAGTGAGTACATGAATCAGTATAAATACATATCTTCATAAATTCAGTGGGACTCTATCATATCAATCAATGACTTAAAAAAAAAAAAAAGATTTGATTTATATACCATATACCTGACTTTCTCTTCAAAACGCAATAAACTTTCTTACTACTTTTTAAATGTGTAGAACAACCGCATCGAGGAGGGGAAAATCACATAGTGTTGTGTTTCTACGTTAGGATGCTTGTAGTTTTTAGTTAATCACATCTTTAACCTAAACATTTTTTTTTTTTTTTTTTTCATTCAAACTCTCTTACGTACGCCTGCAGGTTTCTCAGACATCCGCAAAATGCCAACAACATTCTTAAGTCTGTTCTATCATTCAGCTGTAGCTGAAACCCTATAACAGCGTTATTTTATGCATTATTACAACTATAGATGCTGAAATAGATCATTAACCTGTTTAACTCTAAAAAATGGTTTGACAAACAAGGGTACGTTCATAAAACAAGCCTGGACCCAATTTGAAGCGTACAATCATTGCAGAAAATGTATTATAGCACCGCAGTAAGATAAAACTCTGTATGTGCGAATGACCAACTTTTCAGATGTTCAACGTATTATTACAAGGAACTGTTTACCTAGTTTATGATGAAACTAGAAAATATAGGTGGTCGCGTTCAATTAGATGAAGACGTGCAGTGGTAGCGAACACAAGAAACTTGGGGTCATGAAGCAAACCGTCTATCACGACGCACGTTCTCCAGAATGGCTTTGATGATGCGGTTCATAATTTCATGATGAAGACGGACTGAATATTCAGATAGCAGAGGGGTCTGACTGACTTTTTGCTAATATTTGATTTCAAGAACGCACAACCAAATCCTAAAGCCATTTCACAAAATAACACAACAACGGGAGGTCCATTTCAACATGTCAAGTCTGCTTTACCATAAGTATAACGTATTCTTCTTATATATATATATATATATATATATGTTTAGGCTAAATACGTTTTAACAACTCTTTTTGTTTTTACAAATCTGCTAAATTGAACGTTTGTAACTAATACTCATTCAAATGTTGCTGGCCTTTCAGGTCAGCGAACTACAATACCCAGCATACACCTCAGACTACAAACATGGCCGTCGGGGGGGGTTCTATTTCCCATAACAGGACATACGTGACAGATCTCTAAATCGTCAGACTTCTGATTATACGCACGCTCAGATACCCTATATAAAAAGACTTGCATTTCCACACTTTTTTGCGAAGTAGCCTATACGCTTCTTCCGTATTGTGATGTTACAAACCGTTTTTGTGATCACCGTTAGTGATGCGAAGCACGATCCATTCGGTTCATCGTCTCCTTAAGTCATCTCGCTGTGATGTCACCGTACAATTATTTTCTAACAACTCATGGTCATTTTATATCAGTGAAACATTCAAATAAAGTTAACGGTGTAAAGGTGTCTTTTGTTCATTTAACCTGATGATGTTTGTGGTTGCGGTTACATTCACAGATCCTTCATGTCGGATACGAGTCATAATCTGTCTAATATTGAGCAGTCTACACATAAACACTATGTTCTACATGTCTAAAGTATAAGTCTGTAGAAAGAATAAACCGGTCTTATAAACTCATTGATTTAACTTAACAACTTTACAATATAATCTGCACGCACGATAAACCATACACTCTTAAAATCGATAGTATACAAAATATGTGTAAAAGGACGGATAACATGTTAACGTGATGTTTTGGTTCGCGACTTACACAATTGTTTGTTACTTAACGTTTTCATTAACTTTTAATATAAAAGATAATAGTCTGTTAACAATTTATATGGTTTAATTATGAAATAGCACAAAGAACCGCTGAAGTATACTGTTTGATAAAATTGAAATAATAACCTACTATGTGCTCATTTATCCGCTTTATTTACATTATGCTGAATGTTAAACTCTTAAACAGAAACATTAAAACATTTCAAACTTGTCAAACAACCGCTTCAATACATTCCTCTTATGAAAACGCTTAAATAGAATTCTGTCAAACAGGACGTTGTCTGCGAGTTCCCGAGGCGTAAATTACCAACGAGTTCTCAAAGAGAACATACCGAGCTTGAAAATATGTTCAAAACACATAAATAGCCATCACACATATAGTTCATGCTTTGTTCTAACGCATTCTGCTCACCTTAAAACGATACATTCAATCAAAAATCTGACCGAAAGACAGACAAAACCTCAACGGTAGCTGAGATGGGTCGAGAGGAAAGGGTACAAATAATTATTCTTTGCCACAATAACACATTTGATAGCCTTACTGTAGACTTTCTCGACATTCTTTATCCTAGTTATTATTTACCTCTTATTCAATCATAAAACTACAAGAGTTAAAGAAAATTCCTTAATTGATAACGTTTTAACAAATTCTCTCAGTGAAGAAATTAAATCCTGTGTTTTATATTCAGATTTGTCTGATCATTTTCCGATATAGCGTTATTCCGTAATTGTGATAGTCCCTCTACACGACGCTGCTTAGGACTAAACAAAATATATTTCTTTTAGGACATCTTTCCGGTCTGTCTACGATGCGGGTTCACAAGACAAACCGAACATAAAAAGCGAGTGTTTGTGTTTTTCTGTTACCTGTACAGCTCTTAAAGCTACGCATTTCACAGCGCGTACATGGATACGGATTTCTTTCGTGTATGTCTCTAAACAATAGTTAGGTAAACGGCTTACAGTTGATACGAAGTTTTAAGTGAAAGGTGGGATGATTCGTGTCTTTTTTATTCTGTCCACACCAGTGCTTTGAAAGGTGCACGTTTTTGACCATTTTAGACACGTTTTTAAGTATTCATCTGACTTTGATCCTGGGGGAAACAGCGGCTGTGTGTTGTCATGATTGTCTTCAAAATTGATCCACATTTATTTAAACGATGTTGCATGAAGTTACTGTATTCAACAGCACAGTCCCTTGAAATATTGTAGTATAGCTTTTTCCCTTCTAAACATGTATTTAGCTTAAATATTAATTGTTAAGTGTTTACAAAGTTGTTGAATTTATAACATATATTTCACCAAACCTAGAGGACTGAAAATAGGTTTAACATAAGACCGCATTACAGCCGTTAGCCTGAAAATGCAAGTCAACTGAGATTTCATTACTGAGATAATCTACAGAATGCGAAACAAGCTCACAGTTACATTAGAGTTTTGTTTATGTTGAATATTGTTTGTTACTGTTTCAGAGGTTTAACGACTCATTACTTGAAGACTGTACTGTATAAATTACAAAGTTTTCAGCCGTCTCTGAAACCAGACCTGTAGAAAGAATAAACCAGTCTTATAAACTCATTGATTTGTTTAACAACTTTAAAATATAATCTGCACGAACGATACGCTCTTAAAATCGATAGTGCGCAAAACATATGTAAAAGGACGGATAACGTATTAATGGGGTGTTTTGGTTAGTTTCTTACACAACAGAGCATTACTTAACGTTTTTTATTCAGTTTTAATATAAAAGATAATAGTCTGTTAACAATGTAGAAGCTTTTATTATGAAAGCGCACAAAGAACCGCTGAAGCACGTACCGTTTGTTAACACGGAATGAATTGAAATAATAGACTACCATAAGCTTATTTACACTGCGCTGAATGTAAAACTCTTAAACAACGTCCTGTTTGACAGAATTCTATTTAAGCGTTTTCATAAGAGGAATGTATTGAAGCGGTTGTTTGACAAGTTTGAAATGTTTTAATGTTTCTGTTTAAGAGTTTAACATTCAGCATAATGTAAATAAAGCGGATAAATGAGCACATAGTAGGTTATTATTTCAATTTTATCAAACAGTATACTTCAGCGGTTCTTTGTGCTATTTCATAATTAAACCATATAAATTGTTAACAGACTATTATCTTTTATATTAAAAGTTAATGAAAACGTTAAGTAACAAACAATTGTGTAAGTCGCGAACCAAAACATCACGTTAACATGTTATCCGTCCTTTTACACATATTTTGTATACTATCGATTTTAAGAGTGTATGGTTTATCGTGCGTGCAGATTATATTGTAAAGTTGTTAAGTTAAATCAATGAGTTTATAAGACCGGTTTATTCTTTCTACAGACTTATACTTTAGACATGTAGAACATAGTGTTTATGTGTAGACTGCTCAATATTAGACAGATTATGACTCGTATCCGACATGAAGGATCTGTGAATGTAACCGCAACCACAAACATCATCAGGTTAAATGAACAAAAGACACCTTTACACCGTTAACTTTATTTGAATGTTTCACTGATATAAAATGACCATGAGTTGTTAGAAAATAATTGTACGGTGACATCACAGCGAGATGACTTAAGGAGACGATGAACCGAATGGATCGTGCTTCGCATCACTAACGGTGATCACAAAAACGGTTTGTAACATCACAATACGGAAGAAGCGTATAGGCTACTTCGCAAAAAAGTGTGGAAATGCAAGTCTTTTTATATAGGGTATCTGAGCGTGCGTATAATCAGAAGTCTGACGATTTAGAGATCTGTCACGTATGTCCTGTTATGGGAAATAGAACCCCCCCGACGGCCATGTTTGTAGTCTGAGGTGTATGCTGGGTATTGTAGTTCGCTGACCTGAAAGGCCAGCAACATTTGAATGAGTATTAGTTACAAGCGTTCAATTTAGCAGATTTGTAAAAACAAAAAGAGTTGTTAAAACGTATTTAGCCTAAACATATATATATATATATATATATATAAGAAGAATACGTTATACTTATGGTAAAGCAGACTTGACATGTTGAAATGGACCTCCCGTTGTTGTGTTATTTTGTGAAATGGCTTTAGGATTTGGTTGTGCGTTCTTGAAATCAAATATTAGCAAAAAGTCAGTCAGACCCCTCTGCTATCTGAATATTCAGTCCGTCTTCATCATGAAATTATGAACCGCATCATCAAAGCCATTCTGGAGAACGTGCGTCGTGATAGACGGTTTGCTTCATGACCCCAAGTTTCTTGTGTTCGCTACCACTGCACGTCTTCATCTAATTGAACGCGACCACCTATATTTTCTAGTTTCATCATAAACTAGGTAAACAGTTCCTTGTAATAATACGTTGAACATCTGAAAAGTTGGTCATTCGCACATACAGAGTTTTATCTTACTGCGGTGCTATAATACATTTTCTGCAATGATTGTACGCTTCAAATTGGGTCCAGGCTTGTTTTATGAACGTACCCTTGTTTGTCAAACCATTTTTTAGAGTTAAACAGGTTAATGATCTATTTCAGCATCTATAGTTGTAATAATGCATAAAATAACGCTGTTATAGGGTTTCAGCTACAGCTGAATGATAGAACAGACTTAAGAATGTTGTTGGCATTTTGCGGATGTCTGAGAAACCTGCAGGCGTACGTAAGAGAGTTTGAATGAAAAAAAAAAAAAAAAAAATGTTTAGGTTAAAGATGTGATTAACTAAAAACTACAAGCATCCTAACGTAGAAACACAACACTATGTGATTTTCCCCTCCTCGATGCGGTTGTTCTACACATTTAAAAAGTAGTAAGAAAGTTTATTGCGTTTTGAAGAGAAAGTCAGGTATATGGTATATAAATCAAATCTTTTTTTTTTTTTAAGTCATTGATTGATATGATAGAGTCCCACTGAATTTATGAAGATATGTATTTATACTGATTCATGTACTCACTGGTTACTGTATATATATTCAAGAGAAATGCGTACACTCAATTGTTTTAATCAATCTAATGCATTTAGTCTGCCATTACAAATATCTTAAAGAGAAAAGTCTTTCACGCATTCTATTTTCAATTGTCTCAGGACTCTGTTACATAAAAACCACTTGAGTGCGGTCACGAATCCTACATGAATGCTAAAAAGATGACTTTTATTTTATCTTATCTTATATTTTTTACAGTTACTTAACATCTTAACACGTCTGTATCAGTCAAAAGTCAAAGATATTTGTCACAAACCGTCAGACACATCAGTTTGGGGATGATAAGATGGACTTAACGAATATTTGCATGTTTCTTATATCAGTTATTTGATCAAATCTTAGTAAAAAATAAAACTATATAGACCAGTTATTTTTATTTTAATAAAATAAACCATTATACTGTGGAAAAATTAAACATGCCGCATTTAAACACACGTTTAATAAAACCATTTTAAAGTGAACAAGAAAGTCTAATCTGTTGTAAAGATTCTGTGAGACATTTTTAGTCTAATTTAGGGCTAATTCATAAAGAAAGACTCTGTACCCGTCTTGTGTTCATCAGAGGATCGTTTGACTACTTCTAATCTTTGGTTTGTTTAGAGCTTCATGGTTTTAGGTTTGAAAGATCTAAAAATGTATTTGTTAAAACAAATGTCATATCGTTGTTTAATCAACCTGTTTTTTCATTAGATAAACTTCTAAAAGTTTTTCATTTGTAAAAGTCTAAATGTTTAAATGTAGGAGTGAGTGAGAGTGTGTGTGTGTGTGTGTGTGTGTGTGTGTGTGCGCGTGTGTGTGTGTGTGTGTGTGTGTGTGTGTGTGTGTTGACCATCCAGTGAACCATTCCAACGAACTTTTGACAGAGTTCACACACGCAGGTGTACGTCATAAAATTGATGCTATGGCTGTCCTTTGATGTATGGGTTTTAAACTAACCTTCTAACAGAATTTACGATGGCAGACCTCTTTCAAAAACTAATTAGATTGCTAAACTGTTACAACATAAGGACAGGTATCCGGGTCTCACGTCGCGCACGAGGTGTTTGCATTTCTTTGTTGTCTGTTTCAATTAATAGATAACGCTGGCTCGGACCTTATGGGTGGAAAATCACAGAGAAATCCTGTTTGCGTCAGCATACACACGCGCGTACGTGTGTTTTAACCGTTGTAACATGCTAGAAGTTAAGATTGACAAAATCAACTAGTAAAATAAAACAATACAGAGGCTATGTTTAAAAGGTCTCTTGTGTAGTTCAATCTATACCGCCCATCATAGCGTGATGTCTTAACTTTAACAAAATCAGAGAGTAAATAATAGGGGTGACTGAATTAAGTACGAATAATTAAATAAAAATAAAGGCCTATGTGTATTACTGATTTTTTGTTTAAAAGACAACTTGTATAAGCTAATTTTCAAAAGACAAAAACACATATCTATTTAAGAAATAGACGAATTAAGCAAATAAAATAAAATAAACAACGTTTTTCCTACGCACCAGAGTTGTTTGTTTAAAAGGATAACTTGTATAAGTTAATTTTAAACACCGGTTATATCTTAACATGACAAAAACGCTAGAGTAAAGGAATCATTTGTGAATAACTAAATAAAATAAAATAAACAACGTTTTTCCTATGAACTAGAGTTAAAAGTATAAACAGTTTTAAAAGTGAGAAGGTTTTGATTAATTAAAGAACGGGTATAGATTTATTAAAATAACGTTAGAAACATTACTTTATTTTAAATCTTTGGACCTCCTCTGCTAGGGGCCGGCCGAATGACAAAAAATCAAATAGTAAATAATAGGGTTGACTGAATTAAGTGCGAATAATTAAATAAAAATAAAGGTCTATGTGTATTACTGATTATTTTGTTTAAAAGGCAACTTGTATAAGCTAATTTTCAAAAGACAAAAACACTAGAGTAAAGGAATCATTTGTGAATAACTAAATAAAATAAAATAAAACAACATTTTACCTATGAACTAAAGTTAAAAGGAAAAACAGCTTTAAAAGTGAGAAGGTTTTCATTAATTAAAGAACTGCTAAAGATTTATTAAAATAACATTAAAAAACTTTATTTTAAATCTTTTTAAACCCGTTGTTACATCCGGGGGCTATCGCCTCACACGTGTTAGGGGACGGCCGTAGGCGTGGTTTGGTCACCCGGCGTTCCAACGCTCATTTGGAGTATGGCAACTACAGAGAGCGGACGAAGTCTCGGATCAGCGCTAGACACACGTGGTTTCTTTGTCTTTGCGTTTTTTTCTGTCCTGACTAACTTGTAACGACAGACTACTGCGGGATAGTCTTGTTTTAACGATATTCATTTGTTTTTAAGGCTCTTTTTTTACTTTAAAACCGTATGATCTTTAAACTGTAACACTGTGAGTTAAGACACCAGTTTCTAGTGTTTGCTGGTTTTTTGTGAATAAACACTTCTTTAACTCTGTCAAACTAAATTGTAACGACAGACAACTGCTGGATAGCCTTGTTTATTTAAAGGTTCTTTTTTACTTTTAAACCGTATGATCTTATTTCACAACACGGTAAGATAAGCCACCATCTCTACTATTTACAGCTTTTTTGTGAATAAAACATCTCTTCTTTAACTCTGTCAAACGATAGAAAAAGAAAACTAATGTTTTATTTTCTAGCTTTGCCTAACACTGCTTTTCCCTACAACAAGACGTGTTGTAGAAAATAAATCATTGCACGTTTTACACAATGTGAAAAAACACTTTAATAAAAACTTCCCTTTAACACAATTTCACCATTTAAAGTTTAAAGCACATAACATTGGCCCATAACACAACAGTCATAAAAATTCCTTAAACACATTGGACTGAATAATCAGTTCATCATTAGATGGGGTGGGGGATGTCCGGTTATGACAGGAGGGAGGGAGGGATTGGGGGGCTTGGTGGGTGGGATTTTTATGAGGGCAATAAATCAAAGTTTTTGACACAAGGTGCACTACCTCTCTCTCTCGTGATGTAATTAGTCTTTCAAGCCCAGAGCATTGGGCGAAATAGGTAGAGTGGGGCCCAAGGCGAAACCGGGGCCTGACCAACTCAAAGAAAGGCACGAAGCCGCAGCGCGTAACCCTTACCGTACAGGATTTTAGAAAGAACGCAAAACACTTGATGTGCGATCTTACCACAACGTGGATTTTTAGAAAGTGCACAGAGACTTAGCGTGCACACTTACCATAACATGGATTTAAACTGTTCTTGGGAGCCGCAAAGTGAGCAACTTAACAGGGAGGCCTAAAGAGGCCTAACAACCTGAAGCTGCTGACTGACAGCTCTGGAGAGCGGAGTCACAGTGCTTGGAAGGGAATAGCGTTGCTCGTAGGTGACCCTCTATGGTGAGGGGAGCGATGCTAGCTCGACCATAAGGAGAGCACCTCCAAATCACAGAGCTCTGGGAAGCGGAGGACCCAACTCTCAGAATGAGAGGGAACTCAGACGCTCGGAAGGGAGCGGCATGCTCAAAGGTGACCCTCTATAGTGAGGGGAGCAATGCTAGCTCGACCATAGGAGAGCAACCTAGCAGGGAGACATAAAGAAGCCTAACAACCTGAGGCTACTGTGACAGCTCAGAAGGGAGCGGCATGCTCATAGGTGACCCTCTATAGTGAGGGGAGCAATACTAGCTCGACCAGCCAAGAGTGAGGCTGCTGTGACCGCACCGGAGAGCGGAGAACCCACTCTAATATTACAGGGAACTCAGACGCTCAGAAGGGAGTGCTCGACCGACAAGGAGAGCAACCTAACAGGGAGGCAGAGAGAGGCCTATCAACCTGAGGCCGCTGCATCACAAACTTCGGAAGGGAGCAGAGTGCTCATAGGTGACCCTCTCGATGAGGGGAGCAATACTGGCTTGACCGACCCGGAGAGCACCTGAGGCTGCTGAAACACAGCCCTTGGAAGGGAGCGGCATGTTCATAGGTGACCCTCTATGGTGAGGGCAAAACACTTGATGTGCGATCTTACCACAACGTGGGTTTTAGAAAAGTGCACAGAGACTTAACGTGCACACTTACCATATGCTGTCAGAGCTCTGGGGAGCGGAGAACTTAACTCTCAGCATGAGAGGGAACTCAATCGCTCAGAAGGGAGCGGCATGCTCATAGGTGACCCTCTATGGTGAGGGGAGCAATGCTAGCCACTACCTGAAACCTCAGTAGCCCTCCAGTAGCCACAATCCTAGCAGGGGAACACTCTAGGCAAGGGCTCAGGGAGATGCTACTTAAAACCCCCGAGAGGGGAGCAGTCCCTGAGCTAGTATATAGATATCCTCAGATAGCCATGCACCTTCCTCAAAAGGTGGTGTCCCCTGTCCAGAATTATATTTTAAAAAGACCCGCAGGTCCTGGAATTGCAGTGCTGGGGACCTGCTGACCAACAGAGTCCTACGACTGGGCCATATGATCCAGGGGTCTCATCCCAACCTGGATCTAGTATCGACGAGTGAGGTCATCACTGCACTGAGTCGAAACAAAAACCGACAGGTTTCCCAGAAATACTGCAAAGAATGGTTACACAATACCAGTTTTTCCGTAGAACTGGATCGTACTCACCCATTTCCATGGTTCCTGCACATGAGATGGTTGCAGGGGAATTTAGAGAGGGGAAGATGAGGGCCGATGACAGTGCCCCCCCCCCTGAGGGAAAGGAGTAGATGTTTCACTCACCTTGGTCCGGACGAGAGCGTTGCAAACGCTTCGTCTGGATCACCTCCTTCTCAGGTCTTGCCTACCTCTCTTTTACCCGCGCCTCCATCTAGCCCTACCCGCAAGCAAGGGAGGGGCACGAGCCGCGACACTAGCCTTCTGTGCCCATCTCTGTCCCCAGATGGAGATGGGCCAGGACCCCTGTATTGTTCGGGCTCAGACCTGGACCTTCATCAGGTGACAAGCCCTGACACTTATCCAGGTCTTTCAGCAGATCAGCCTGGTATGCCTGAAGCACCACATCATGTGCAACGAAGTAACAGCCTGACCTGCTGCTGCGTATTTTTGAAGGGGCTTAGATGGCAAGGAGGGAGCCTGGAGAGAGGATGTCTCGCCCATAGAGAGATAGCTGGCTAGCGTCTCTTCCACAGGGGGCATCCCTCATAGCCGTTTCCACGCATCCCCTTAATGTCAGCATAACTGGTATGCTGACACCTATGGATGTGAGAGGAAAACGGGTTTAAAAATTATTATTTATTTTTTTTTTAATTTTTTTTTTGCCCCCCCGGCACCATCTTGGCCCGCTTCCACGGCAAGTAAAGCCTCGCCGTGGCGCGTTCCATAACCTCCAACAACTCATCATACACAGGGCAGGAGGATTGAGCAGGCTCAGCCTCAGCTTCTTCGCCCTTGACATCTCCTGCTCTTCCTGGGCATAACCCAGCAGAGCACTAGCAGCTGGATCAAATGATGTCTGCGAGACTGCATCATCATCATCCAGCCGCTCACCCTCGTTCGCGGCCGACGAGCGCGAGAGGGAAACCCCCTCTCTAACTCATCGGCCAGCTCCGCCTGTGAGCCCCATGAGATCATTCCCCTCCGTGCCTCGGCAACAGTGGGTCCTGAACCGTGGGAAGCAGACGGCTGCCCCTCCTTCCTCGAAAAGAGAGACAGACGAAAGCGGAGCTTTCTCATTGAGAAAAACTCACAGTGCAAGCATATCGCTCCCTCGAGAACATCGCGTGCATGCTCCTAGCCCGAACAAAAGACGCAAAGATCATGTGTGTCAAATAACAAGGATGTACACATCTCTTAAACGCCTTGCTAGTGCTCGCCATAGTAACAGTAAAAAAATCGTTTTTACCTTTTCCATAGTAGATTGCACACTTCAAACAAAACAGTCATTGAAGACGAAGAAGTGGATGACGTATTTTCCCGGCGCCCCTTTATACTGTGGTCGCGCCGGTAGTGACGTCATAGGCTGTCGCCGGCCAACAAGTGGTGTTTTTGTATGTATGCTTCAGACACGGGTCACGCTGACAACGTTCCCCATAGCGACCCCTAGAGGACGCAGTTCGAAGTTCCCTCGAAAGGGAACGTGCTTTATTTTGAGGTCAAAAACATGTTTTTCTTCCATTTAAAATAAAATAATGTATACATATCAATACAAATCCAATAATGTGGTCTAAGTTTAAATGTTGAAAAAATAAATATATTTTAAGACATCTTGTCATACCAGGCTATTCAAACCAAATGTATTTACTAGTATTAGAATATGGCTACTTGTTTTTTAGCTCGTGATAATTAATACATTACAAAAACATTGTAAAAATTAGGCTAAAAGAAAGTCACCCCACTCCTCTACCTCTACTTCTATCATCGCTTGGATTACAGCATCACGCGCCTTCTTTTTGAATGTGATTTTTCTCCAATGAGGGGGAGGAACATTTGGTAAATTTCTCTACGGCTCTTATATTATTGCACTGGTGCTATTAACTGTTAACTGCGAGCAGACAGAGTGTCAATCAATGTGTTGGAGAATACGGCGAACATAAATAAAGAAACGAAGTCGCTTGTCAGATTTCCCTAACAAGCAACCATCTTTTAAGTAAGCCCAAAAAACCACAACCGCGACCAGGGATTTTTCCCGCAACTTTACAAAAAAAGAAGCCCAAAGTCGCGAGTTGGCAACTGTGGGATGCGCTTGCGCAGACGATGACACCGTATATGGATGATAGCCAGAGATAACCGTATATGGATGATAGCCAGAGATAAAAAACTATTGGTGATATGGTGAGGATTTGGCATTTCCAATTAATGTATTAAATTATTACTATTATTATTAGATTATTATGGTAGTTTTATTATTAAATGTATAGGTCTACTACAATTAATTTGGCCCGAAATAATTGCGCATTGACGCGGATATTAAAAGATTAATTTAGATTACTCCTCGCTGAAAATTATTTAAAACATTTAGATATATTCCACAATTAACAGGCCTATAATTAAAATGTATCAAGCTTCTCAAAGTGCCATTTTAGTCTTAAGTGCTGAGAATTCATGAAATTTACTCCTACTTTCAAACTTAAGTATAAAAGCAAGTTATCAAATTTCTTAAAGCTAAGAATCACTCTTACTCTCCCAGTTATTTAAGACAGCTGGAGAGGTTGACTGGTTAAATTTCTAATAGGAGTTTACATTCAACACACATTTGACAATAAAGACTTTTCAAGAGAACACATTATGGCAAGGAAACAAAGCATCATCACAACTTAATTTAGGGTGCCGATAGATGATAGTATAGTGTATCGACTGTTGCTGATGCCTTTGACGACAGCGAGACGATTATTATTATTATTATTATTATCCGTCAAAAATAGACTTTAATCTTTAGTGATGCAGCGCGGAGAGCGGCTTCAGGAACTTGCCATGGCACGGCTGATCAGCTCCGGTGGCCGTGGAGCTGTAACGCGCCGCAGACGCGTGCCGTGTAAATAAGGGGTAAGAGATTTATTCATCATACAGTGTAGATCGCATAATACTCGCGCTAGACTGAAGTCAGTTATGATGTTGTTTGGTAATGTAAATGTTCTTTGCTCGTTTTGAATAACTGAGGAAATGTAACTTGTTTGATTAACTGCTCGTCGCCAAACATTTCAAAGACATTCCTCCTCTCCTGAAAGATTCGCGCACGTCTCTGTCTCTTCAGCGCCATCACAAGCCCCTGCTGGCAACTCCTAACCACTTGAGAGACCTCTCCAGCTATCTTAAATAACTGGGAGAGTAAGAGTGATTCTTAGCTTTAAGAAATTTGATAACTTGCTTTTATACTTAAGTTTGAAAGTAGGAGTAAATTTCATGAATTCTCAGCACTTAAGACTAAAATGGCACTTTGAGAAGCTTGATAAATACGGGCCCTGGGGCCGTATGTATAAAGCCGCTCAGAGTAAAATTTTAGTCCTAAGTGTGTCAGAATTCTAAGAATGACGTAATTTTACTCTTATTCCTAGACTTAAGAATAAGAGTGATTCATAAAGGTACCTAAGTGTTAAGACTAGGTCTCAGCTCCTAAATTATTTAAGAGAGCTGAAGAGGTCTCCTAACCTAGTTAGGAGTAACAAGATGGCAGCAAAAAGGAGAAGACAAACACTTTCCAGCGAAAATATGACATATTGGACTTGTGTAGTGTAATAATGTGGAGTTGATAAAACGATACAAACTTGATTATCAAGATCAAAAAGTCTTTTTTTTTTTTTGTAACTGACAAAGTAAGAAATTTTATAACCTCTTCCACTCAACAAGTCAATGCTCTAACTGCAGAAATGAAAGTAGTAATTACATTTTCTTTTGGCTGGAAAATTGGAAAAATGCAGCAATGCACCAGTGATGACACTGTAAGCAGGGTCTTACATATTGTGGCACTAACTCCACCAAACACAACAGTGGTCAAAAGTGATGTGGATTTTTTTATGACCCCACATTTCACTTAAACCATTAAAGTACAAAGGACAAAAAAACACTGACCAGTGTTGCCAACTGCTTTCAATTGAAAGTAGCTAAAACTGGTCACTTAATGTTGCTAGATGACCTCATAAAGGTGAGTTCACTGATCTACAGTATATTTATATTTATATAGATCAGTGAACTCGTGTTTATGACGTCATGGGAGAGTCTCGGAATGTGGATAAGGTTTGTCCAAGAAATTGATTTTGTTGTTAGGCTTTTGAAAAAAGTCTCTAAAGGGACGAGGAAGTCACTAAATCTAGTGACAAAATCACTAAATTGGCAACATTGGCACATTGACTACAACATAAGTTATTTACATTTCATTGGTCCTCTTGTTTTTGCATGTGTTCATAATTTATTTGTATGACAGCATGGCCAAAAAATTATGACCGCACAATTTGGCATGTTTCATTGCATTATTATCACAAATAAAACAACTGACTCTAAGCAACTATGCAATATGCTTACAAAATCTTGCAATTTTTTTATTATTATTTTTAATCAAGGGTGAAGATGTCAAATTTCCTAGGCCAGACATCACTTTTGGCCACTGTTATATGACAGTTTATTGACTTTCCAACTGACAACCAAACCATATTGCAACAACAAGCCACTTTTATCAGGATTGTGGGCTTTCCTGGAGTTATTGGAGCTGTTGATGGAACTCATGTTCACATCATTGCTTCAACTGTAAACGAGGAGACATACCATTAGAAAACAAAGCATCAGTAATAATTTGTGATAATTTTGCACAATGCAAAGCATTAAAAAATACATTTAAATATTAACATATTTCAGTGTCTTAATTAAATGATTTTATTGTAGTTACATTAAATCATTGGTGTTGTGCTGCTGTGAATTTACATGAGCAGGCTCACTATTGGCTGATTCAGAGGTCAAGGTCAGCCATTTTGTGTTGACATCATTGTAGTCCTTAGTTCACAACACTTAAGTGTCACCTCAGTCAACAATTAAGAATCAGTCTTAGACTTTACTGAAAGTTGCTTTTAGCTTCTTTATAAAAGTCTCCTACTCTTAGAAAAGTCCTACTTTTTACTAAGAATTTTTTGACACTTAGGTCAAAGCTTAAGACTATTCTTAAGAGCATTTCTGAGAAGTTTTATACATACGGCCCCTGATCTATAGTTAACCGAGACAGTGAAATAACGGCTATTGTTTGCTGGGCAGTGTGTTCTGTTTAAACCATTTTTATTTATTTATTTTTTGCTAAGGTTTGCATATGGTGGTGTGTTCTTAATGACAGCTTTCCTAAAAATATATCCTATTCCTAAAATAAGAAATATCCCAATATATCGCCTTGCTTACAGTATTGCAATGTATCACAACATATCGTATCGCAACCCCTGTATCGTGATACGTATCGTATCGCCAGATTCTTGCCAATACACAACCATAGTTGAGACACCCATTCTTAATGCTCTAAAGCTGGCTTACCATTTATTGCAAATTTAATAAATTACAGTTGTGCAATTTTTATAAAAAATAAATCAGATTTATGTATTCACTTAATTTAATTCAGATTCAGTTAAACAAAATAAGAACAAAATATTTAACACCGGAAAATATATGCCAAAAAAATATAAACATGACAGTAAAAATAACAATGGAAATAGTAATGGAAAACAACAAAAACAGAAACAAACAAAATCCACTCACTGACTACATTGCCTAACACACACACACACACACACACACATCCTCAAATTGTAGAATTGTTCTGTTGTTTCAGGTTTCTAGATTCTAGGCTTTGCATTTTTGCATTCTGCTCTATTTATGTAGATTTCACGGATTTTAGTTAATATAATAATACATTTATTTCAATTACCATGGGTTTTGTGATGTTATTTGCCATAAATGTGATACATTGACTGCTGTAATACTGTGATATAGTAGTGTCTGTTTGTAGCTGTGGTGGGGCCTATTTGGGGGGAAAATCCAGTGCCATTTTTTTTTCTCCCAGTCCATCCCTGACTGTGACATGTCCATCAACATTTAGTGTGATGGTCCTTTGTGTTTAAAGCAGCGTTTGCCCTCGGTGCACTTGAGCATAGTTTCTCCGGTAGCTACTGACACACTACAGTAAAAGATGGAAATAACTGACTTAAAACCATTTTTTAGCTGCTGAAAATACTAGTGGCCTAAAACTTTTGCACAGTACTGTATAATATAATTAAACAGACTATAAGGCCTGTATGAATAATAGAT
Organism: Aspiorhynchus laticeps; assembly: GCA_023376895.1. NCBI lineage: Eukaryota > Metazoa > Chordata > Actinopteri > Cypriniformes > Cyprinidae > Aspiorhynchus > Aspiorhynchus laticeps. The sequence goes on along the minus strand of CM041797.1, from coordinate 51,908,267 downwards.
TGTTTTGAACCTGAACAAATACATAGGCCTATAACTTGTTTGCTTATTTTAAGCTTCAAAAGGAAATTTCAGTGAAACACGACTGGTAAGCTGAGTTTAACCACACTGGTAAACACTGTGAATAGTTTTGTTAAAGTAAACTGCTTTAAGAGCACAATCAAGATTATTTTTACTTTTTTTTTTCTTCTAGTGACACAAAATGGACATCAAAAGAGTGATGACTGATGTACTTGAGGATCTTTTGGATAAAGAGCTCAAACAATTCATCTGGCAGCTGTGTAATGGTGTGACAGCAGGCATTGAGCCGATTCCTCGATCAAAGCTTCAGAAATCTGATCGTGAGGATGTGGTGGACTACATGGTAAAGCAGTATCCCGATGACGCAGGCAAGATCGCAGTCCAAGCACTGCGCAACATGAAACAAAATGAGCTTGCAAAGCGCCTTGAGTTAAAACTTCAAGAAGGTATAAAATTAGACTGCTTTTATATGTCATATTTCTTAAGTATGTATATCAGTGGTGAGCGGTGACTTTTTTTAACCGAGTATGCTGAGTGCTAAGATTAAGTTTTTTAATTTTTTCTATTGATTCATTTATTTTTTATTCCCAGTTAATAGGAGTTAAAACTCACACCAGGGTGATACTACTCCAATAATAGACCATGCAAAATACCAAATAATAATAATAATAATTAATAATAATATATTTAAAATATTGCCAAGTAATGTTGCAAACAACAATAAAATCAGAGGACTTTAACTGTAAGCGACACAAGTATACGAAAAACAAAGGTATATTTCCTATTTTTTCTTGATGTTTGTAATTATTTAAAATGTTATACAAATTTTTACAAATTTTTTATTTATTTTTTACTACTTAGGCATGTTGACAATAACATATTCAACATTGTCCATGACCATATATGTTTTTAATGGATTTAAAAAATTTGCTTTGCTTGAGAAAGCATGGAAATATACAGTTACGTTTTTTTTTCATATGATTTAGTCGAGTTAGTTTTGCATCAAACACAGTGTAATTTCAGCAATAGAGATCTGGCAGCAACAGCGCATTTTTCCGCTTGGGCGAGCGCTTCACCGACAGCTTACCTCCCGTATGAAATCAGCCGTATACCAGCCAGTGTTGCCAACTAATTTTCAGAGAAAGTTGCTAAAGGAAGGTCGATTTGTTGCTAAAAGTTTCTAAATGACATTATGATGTCATTGTGCGATGACGTCATTGCGTAATCACGACACAAATTTGTGTCACAACATCAAATCTCAGCAAAAAAATAGATTTTATATATGTTAATTTAGATTTGTTTGTAAAAAAAAATATGCATAATATAATATTAAAATATAAATAACTGTATTTTTAAATACAGTTAATTATTGAACACTTATATTGAACTACAAAAAAAAAATGAATAGCTAGTAAACTAGTAATACTTCACATTCTCAATTATGCTTTAGGCAGTGCATTAGTAGTTAGTTAGTAGATTTTGCCCTATTTTTACAGACTTTTCTTAGAGTGTAGCATACTATGTTAATATGAATGATTTTTTCCGTATAGGTTTTTTACCTGCATTTTAAATTACGCATTGTGTTTTCGGGTTACAGGATTACAATGGATAATGTCCTGGAAAATTACTAGAATATTTTCCATTTTTCTTACAGTGTACTGACTGATCAACAATCGCAAGTACAAGCTACTTATAAAGTGTATCATAAATGAACATTCAATTATTATTATCATTATTAAATTGAACAATTGCAAATAGCCCAAGATAGTGCTGGACTCGGCGCCCAAGGAGTCATTCTGATCTGTGGGACAGGAAGAGGAGGGGGCTAAGGGTGAATCCCATTTCTCTGTCTTACCCCTTCCCCTTACCCCTTCTCCTTAGTTTTGTGCATTCACGTGAGAGTAAGGGCTATCCCAATTCTCGTTTTGATCGAGGGGTAGGGCTAAGGGCAAGGGGTAGATACCCCTTAAAACCAAGCATTTTCGCGAGCTTACTTGAAACCAAGGGGTACCCAGAACACACTGCGCAACCGGCAACAATGTCGGCCAGATCATCCAGAGAGTCCCATTTTCGGCTTAAATAATTGATTTAAAAATTACGACAGTCTTGTTTTGTGCTCTACACAGTCCTGTACATATATATTTGCAACCATGTTCTTAATTGAAACGTTTTAAAAAATCACTAGTTTGCTACGCTTTACATCGCTGATTTGCACAACAATCGCAAAAACATCACTAATAAAACCCACGCAATCGACATACACACACTTGCAGACGCATCTTGGAACTTTGTGATCAACACTTGTCGCCTCTGGTGACGTAGCAGCCAGCTAGAGACGATGTACGATGACGTAACCATAACCAAGTGGCGTCTCATTTCATAGGGGTATGTTTTCACCCCTAGCGCTTACCACTCGGTTTCGAGGGACAAGGGCTAGGGGTAAGACGAAGGGGTAGGGGAAGGGGAAGGGGTAAGACAGAGAAATGGGATTTCTCTCGGCGGTTGCCGGACCACCCCACCAAGCTGCCTCGGTTGAACCTCCAAGCACCTTGTCCAGTTCCGGGTGCCTCGGGCGATGTGTTTATTGCAGTCACTGGTCCCATTCAAGCGCCCAAACAGCCTACCTCTGTGTGTAAAAAAATAAAACAAACATTCTCAAAAAGAGCAAACTTCCTCTTCCACACAATATGAGTGGCGCGTCCTCGAATGGCGACAAACCACTCGAGTCAATCCAACCCCTTGTCACGTGGGCCGAGGCCTGGCCGGCCATCCCCAGAGTGTCAGATTGGGTTATGGGGATAATAAAATGAGGTTACTCACTGCAGTTCGCTTGAAGACCCCCGCGCTTCAGCGGCGTGGTTCCCACCTCTGTTCAGAGTGAAGATGCACACGTCCTGCGCTCCGAGGTGATGACTTTGCTGGCAAAGGGCACCGCAGAAACGGTCCCTCCAACCCTGAGTAAGTCAGGCTTCTACAGCCGTTACTTCCTCATCCCCAAAAAGGATAGCGGCCTACGACCCATCCTCGATCTCAGGCTCCTGAACCGCACCCTCATCAGATGGCCGTTCAGGATGATTACATTGAAACAGATCCTCTCGCAAATGTGCCCAGGGGACTGGTACTTTTCTCTGGACCTGAAAGATACTTTCACATCCAAAAAGCTACCCCAAGTAAATTACAGTTGGTACAAAATTCAGCTGCCAGAATACTGACTAGGACCAGCGCAAGGGAGCACATCACACCTGTCTTGGAAAAATTGCACTGGCTTCTTGTTAGTTTTCGTATTGATTTTAAAATTCTCATGCTTACTTATAAGGCCTTGAATAATTTGGCTCCTCAATATTTGTCAGAACTTTTAACCCCCTACACACCTACACGTGTTCTACGCTCCTCTGAAGCTGGTCTTTTATCTGTTCAAACAACTCAGCTTAAAACTATGGGCGATCAGGCTTTCTCTTCACTGGCTCCTAAATTGTGGAATTCCCTACCCTCTAAGATTAGAAATGCTGAATCCCTTAGTGTTTTTAAATCGTCCCTTAAAACTTACTTGTTTAGGGTAGCTTTTATGTGATTTATGTGATTACTTTGTGTTTCATTATATCGGCCTTCTATTGTTTTATTTGTTTTTTACTGCTTGTATTTTTGTGTGTATCTTTTTTACTTCATATTTGTATATGTATGTAAAGCGCTTTGAGATGCTACTTGTAAAGGCACTATATAAAATATAGTTTATTATTGTTGTTATTATCTAGATAGCCCCCATCACAGCCATTCTTGAGATTTGCCTTCGAGGGTGTTGATTCTCAGTACACAGTCCTGCCCTTTGGACTGTCCCTGGCTCCTCGCACTTTTACAAAGTGCATGGTCATGGCTCTTTCCCCTCTAAGGCAGATGAGAATCCGCATTCTCAACTACCTTGATGACTGGCTGGTTCTAGCCCAGTCAGAGGCGGAATTAAAAAAGCAAATAACGCGTTCTAATAAAATAATGCGAGCCACTAAAGGGACATGGTTAGCTCCTTGCTAGCTGTAGCCTGTTACAGTACATAATATTTCACTTACCACATAAACAGAGTAAGGAGAGATGAGGATGATGGCGAATGATTTACAGATCCTGAGCACCACTGACAAGCATCTGATCTTGTAAAATGTGTGGTAAGTACTGCCCTCCATAGTATAAACAGAGTTCGTGCGATCGTGAATCTTGAAAGTGAAAGTAAAACGCGATCGTGCATTTGAAAGCAGTTTCAATGCCCAGCATATTAATAGCGGCTCCCTGATGCCCGCATTTTATTTACAGTATAAATACCCACTTTTATTACTGCGCGAGAAAGTATTGAAATATATATTTTCCCTGTGCTTCTTTCCTCTGAGTTAGTGAAATGAGCTGCACTGTGAAACAGCCAATCAGAGCAGAGCTCAACATTGAGCCGCACTGTGAAACAGCCAATCAGAGCAGAGCTCAACATTGAGCCGCACTGTGAAACAGCCAATCAGAGTAGAGCTCAACATTATTATTCATGACCCTTCCAAATAAGCCAATAACAGACCGTTTCATTCTGGGGAGAAATCCTAGGGTTGTAAATGGACATGTAAAACTGTTTCTGGATAATTTTTGCACTTATCTAAGCCACATACCTTCTATGTAGATATCAGAGAACAATTTAAAATATTGTATCAATGCATTCTATGGCACCTTTGAATAATAAAGATATAAGTATACATAAAATGTTGTTAGATTCTTTGAATATATACAGTATATATATATATTAAATGTGAATATACCATGTGTCTTCAGTTCAGCATCCTGTGCAGGAGGAAGCAAGAAATGCTCCAGAGTCTATGGAGCTGCAGCCCATCCAGTCTGACTGGCTCAGACCATACAACATTACTGCATGCAGCCAACAGTTTAAGCACAGACTTCTTACACAAGAGAGAAATGATGCAAGTATCTCTGTGTCCTCGAACTTTTGTGAAAATAATACATTCATTAGTCCTGCTTTTGGAAGGCTGACTTCCTGCAGAGCTAATTAACTTTAAAACATAAATTTTAAACAGTTTTTCAATGTAAGCATTTCTGTCCATACAGAACATGTTCTGAATGATATTTCATGTTGATCAGTGTTTCCTGACCCTTCTAAGATGTTCCCAATGTTCCTTCTAAGATGCATAATTCTGATGTATTAAACTGATCAAAAGTGACAGTAAAGACTTTTATAATGATATAAAACATTTATATTTATATTTTATATTTATATTTCGAATATATATTTTGAACTTTCTATTCATCAAAGAATCCTGAAAAGTAAAATGTGTCCACAAACTACAACTGTTTTCAATATTGATAATAATAATAAATGTTTCTTGAGCAGCAAATCAGCATATTAGAATGATTTCTGAAGGATCATGTGACACTGAAGACTGGAGTAATGATGCTGAAAATACAGCTTTGATCACAGAAATAAATTACATTTTACAATAGATTCACATAGAAAACAGCTATTTGAAATTGTAATAATATTTCACAATTTTACTGATGTTATACTTGAAAATCAATTTTACTGTAAAAATCTGATTTTACTGTATTTTTTATCAAAGAAATGAAGCCTTGGTGAGACTTTCAAAGACATTAAATAATCTTACCAACCCCAAACTTTTTTACAGTAGTGTATAAAGTATGTGAATATATATAATATTGGTGATGTGTAAAAATCAAATGATTTCATGGCATTTTATGTAGATTGGTCATCTTGCATGTGCTTTAATTCTACAAAATTCTTATGTTTTTTTCATAGGTTTATATACCAACGAGCAGGTCTCAGAGGAAAGATTTAGCTCTGCTGATCACCAACATTACATTTGACCACTCAAGACACAGGAGAGGGGCAGAGAAAGATGAGGAGAACATGGAGTGGCTGCTGACAGCTTTGGGTTACAGTGTTGAGAAACACACAAATCTCTCTGGAGATGTGCGTAAAACAAAATTCCTTCCTCATGAAACCAATACTGTCTATCTAGAGCAAGTAAATTTCTAGTGTGGAAATAGAAATATGAACATATTTAATTGTACAGTGCATTTTATAGCATGCATTTCTTTTAAGAAATTGTTTATTTATTCACAGGAAATAAAAATGGCAGTCAAGAACTTCTCTACACGCTCTGAACATCAAGAATCGGACAGCACCTTTGTGGTCATTATGTCTCACGGGAAGAGATTTGACAACAGAGATGCCATTTTAGGTGTCCATTATCATCCGTCCCGAAATCCCAGTGATGTCTACTTTGTTGACGAGACTTTCTCCCATCTGAACTCAGAGAACTGTCCTGATCTGATTCATAAACCGAAGGTTATTCTCATTCAGGCCTGCAGAGGAGGTACAACATGATCGATAAAACTCAGTGGTGGTTATCATATTGTTATTTTTATTTATTTTTGTACTCAGCATTACTGTGTTTACAGTAAGATTGTCTTCCATATTGTGAATAATTCCTCTGTCCAGGTGACGATGGAGGTGTGTATGTTAGTGACAGTGCGCCTGAATCAGACTCCTGGGTTCACAAGGAGAAAGACTTTGCCTGCTTCATGTCCACCCTTCCTGGTGAGTCCTAAAAAAAAGAAATAATAATAAAATACCTAAAATAAAATAAAACACTGACTGCAGATATGAGATGTGTTGATAATGCCTGTTGATTTTGCTCATAGTCAAGGGGTAGACACGATTAAAACAATGTTGTTTTATTTTTGTTAAATATATTAGTTTAAGGTTGGTTCACACTTTGAAGAAGAAGCTGCCATGTTGAACTGATGAAACCACTGATGAAAATGACCAATGTTTCTTCTTTCTGCTTAATGAGCAAAGTTTCGAAGGTTGCTTTGTACTTTATTGTATGACTTGACAATGAGTTAATTATCTCCACAGAGATCAAGGCATACAGGGATCCTGTCAATGGAAGTTATTTCATCAATTACATAGTGGATGTGTTCAGTACAAGCGCTCATAAATATGACATTATGGAGTTGTTCAGGAGGGTAAATAGTTTTTCTTTATTCCAGCTCAAAAGTCAAAACAATCTCTTTAATTTGATTCACCCCAAGTGCATTGCTCAGTTAAAATGAATGACTTTGCTTCTTGTCACATTCAAATATGATCTCTTTTTTATAGATCGCCTCACGCATGGCGAATGACCCACGATTCACACACGAGAGTAAACTACTGCCGTGTATTGAAAGGACAAGCCTTGTAAAGAAATTCTACCTGTTCCCTGGACTCTAATGATAAGACAAAACACGACTGGTGAATATGGTAAAAACATCACCATACTTCCTCAGTTGATTAATCAGTACATTAAGACAACTGTCTTATATTACAAGTCTTCTGAACTGTTGTTTAAACATGCAAATGAGGCATTACCTAACTAAATATGCAAACATTTACATACATTTCACAATAATAAAGAAAATAAGTCTAAAACATTGAATAAAGTCAGGTTAAAAATTAAAAAAAACATTTTGAGAAAAAACAGCCTCTATGTATTGTATTTTGAGGGTTTAAAGGACTCTTTATAGCAATGTGTGTGTGTGTGTTCAAGAGAGCAACTATACATCTGTGTTGATTTATTTTCTTTCTTTTATATTCATTCATTTAGAATCATTTAATCATTTTATTATTCCATTTAAATCATATGATCATTTATAATAATCATTTAAACCAGCCATTTCATTGATTCATTCATTGATGAGTCATTTATATTATATTATTATTTTTTATATTGTTTTTCCATTGTTGTTTAGTATTATGATGTGTGGTTTCAAGGGATATTTGTGTTCATGCGTAAGAGATCAGAGAATGTCTCCATTTTAAGGTTTATTACACACATGACGATTTTGTGAAGCAGTAATTTTCCATTGCTATTATGTTGTGGTATAATAGCACTTGTTGGATTTGGGCTGGTCAGATGTTTCAGTCTGAGCATTGAAACATATGCAACTTATCCAATAAACTCTGCTTTATTCAGTCAACTTCTTGGCTGATAAAAGACTGTTAATACAGTTTTGGGGTGTCAGAAAAAAAAATGTATTTGCTGTCTGGGTTTTGGATATAAGGCAAACAGATATCTAGTAAATAGAAATATATAGATGCATGTAGTTGAAGTGGAATAAAATAAAAACTTAAACATGTATTTTGTAAGTAAATTAGCCCAAAATCTCAAAATTGACCAGTGCATGAAAAACAATGGTTATAAAACACATTTTAAATATACACACACATTAAATGTAATTATTCATTGTTTTTTTTTTCTTATATACTACACTATATTACTATATTAGCCATACGTTAACTGGAGTCACCTCCATCCAATATAGTGAGAATGTGCACTAATGTTCCTATCAGCTAGCTTGTTATAAAAACATTTGCTTATCTTGTTTGTTTGATAAAAGTGCAAATTAATCAATAAAGCTTTTCTAATGTGTCACCATGCCTTTGTCTCTTTGCTCCCGTTCATGCTTCTGCATCTGAGTTTGTAGATGATTTAACATCATTTCAGTATTAGACTGAATCTGATATCGCTGCATAAAAAGGATTCATTCCTCATGTAATTTCAGTAAATGCAATGTAATGCTAATTTAATCACAAGTTGTAACACAATTCTTTAAGGGTTTTAGAACATGTCATTTTTTCATGTTGGTTCTAACAACCAGCAACACCAGAAAAACAAATGGTTACTAAATTGAATTGCATTCTTTTAACTGTCTGGAAATCACATGAAATTATATAAAATAAACACACCCAAATTCTCAAACAAATTATAATAAATCTTCACATAATGTGAACATTGCAGACATGCACTCAACTCACTATCAACAGTGTTAGAGGTATGATCACATCATTATCAGCACTAGCACTATGACTGACTTAGTAAAAATGAAATACAAATATCTACCTTCAGACTGTTTCTTCAAGAGGCAAATGCCTATTCTTTAAGAATGTGTGTTATGAATGTACAACATCACGAATCAATGGGGCCAAGCCTTCTACCAATGATGCTTGGCAGTGTTTTCTCTTTGATATACGTTACTGTATAAAGGAGTGACTTTTGTGTTTTTTCTTGTCCTTCCCTCTCTCCCTCCCTTTGACTGGACTTTGAGTTATTGAGTATATGCCTGTTGTTTTGTGGATGTTATGTTATGTATGAAAATAAAAAAAATGTTGATAACAAAAAAAAAAGAATGCGTGATATTGTGTGATACAGCATGCAGATTATACCACATAAACAGCATTATCCATCTTCACCTCTTCTTCAGTCACTCTAATGGTGTCCATGTTGCTTCTGCTCCTCATCCTCCTTCAGGGACTGATGAAGTGGCTCAGATTCCTCCATCATTTATATTCCTCCATTGTACAGCCAAAGGAGGAATCATTTATGGATCATTTTGATGCTTCCATGACACACACACACAGACACACACACACATATATATATATATATATATATATATATATATGTAGTTGACAAATAGCCAGTAAAAAATATATATTTTTTTTGTAAAAGACCATTTTTGAAGAAGAAATGCATATATTTGAGAAAATATAAAGGGTAACTAACTTTGTCAATTCTTTCGTTGCTTTTTTATTTTTTTTTACTGAACTGTACCATAAATGTGTCCTATGGTGTGACAGCAAAAAATTAAGAAAAAAAAAACTCTTAATAATATATAAATAGCATGAGAGAGATTTATCTTTATTGCTAGACACTTATTTTCATATAGCGTTATTTACTTAATATGAAATTAGAATTAACATATGTTTTCCCCATGACTTGTTGGACAATTTCAAGACAAACTTTGACAACAAGATAAACTTTGCTGTCATCCATTCAAAACTTCTGAAACTTATACCATTTTAAGTTGAGTGATATTTGTATCTCCCCTATTGCAATACTCAACTGTTTTATAGATATTTAGAGATTAAAAACAAATCGGTGGTTCTTTTAAGTGTGTCACACCATAGGATAATACATCACACTAAAGGACAGAAATGGTAGTTACTAAATTATTTCTATTTAATTTTGAACATGTCAAATGAGAAAGAAACAATATAAACAATATCAAAGTTTTTTAAACAAAAAAATTATTTTCATTAACAAAATCCAGTGTCTTTCAATCAGTATGTTACTAAAACTCATCTAGCCCCCCGCTGCATGTGTGGCACAGCTAAATATGATTGATATTCAAACTATATTCATTGAGATGGGCCTTTTTTTTAGCTACTCTTTTTAAGGCATCATTTTGATTCTATTTACTTTCTGCATTGTTCTCTTAGGATCTCCTCCCTTCTGCGTGGATCCCTGTTAATTTTCTATCTATATTTCTGTGTCCTCTCTCTTCCACTAATTTCTCTCCCTCAATTATTTCTGTCTCAAAAACAAAGTATCACATTTTATACTTATTTTCATGACACTTTATAACAGTACATGTTTTCTGTAAAAACATCAGAAAATAATTTAATTAATGTAATTATTGCATTTAAGAACACTGAAAATAATCAAAAAAGAATAAAAAGGAGTTAAACCAATCTTATTAAATGATTTAAAATGTTTTTTAAAGAGACTTTGTCCTGTGGTATGACATCTTTGTCCTGTGGTGTGACAATACGTGCGTCACACCGGAGGACATTATCTGTCACACCATAGGACGTTTCAGCCTTTTGTGTCAAATAATGACCTTGCTATTCAAAGCTAACCTGTCATTAGCAGTTTGCAAGACACATTTGCATAATTTTCCATGATTATGTAGTTTAACATACATTTTTTAATTAAAAAATATAATTTAGGGGTGTCACACCAAAGGACAACAAAACGTAACAATTTTGTTGTGGTTCCAAAAGAATAAACATTTGAACAATTCTGAGAGAAAAACTGACCATCTGCTCATGTCATGGGCTTCAGTAACATGACCATGAATGGGGTCCTTCAACTAAATAATTTGTTTTTCTGGAATTGGCCGATTTAAAATCAGGATATGGTGTCACAGCATAGGACATCGTTTTCAGAGACAAAATGTATTAAGTTCCTACACTTTCAGAAATATATAGATGAAAAAAATGATTGCCATTTACTAAAATAGGCACTTGTACAATTATGCCGTGTGTATTTATTAACATTCTTATGCTTTTCTTTTTTAATTTATAAAAGTTGTAATTTACTGAACCATGCTTCGGACAGTCACACCATAGGACAATTTTGACATTTGGCTCAAAAAAAAATTATTAAAAAAAAATCGAATAACTCTGCAGCTTTTTTAACAACAGTTCCATGTAGGACGAATATTAATATTTAATATTTACAGCATTTTAAATAAGAACCATATTAATTATATTAATTTTTATCCTGTGGGACAGTGAAAATGCCATGTCATGTCAACAGCCCATATATTAGTGGTGTCAAAATTAGCGTTAACGTAAGCGATTATTTTTTTCTATTTAACACGTTAAAAATATTTAATGCAACTAACACAGGGGCGGAGCTAGGGTCGGCCACCCCACTCACAACTGCTGTTTCTGTCACTTTTTCTCTTGACAAGAAGTGCATGTATTCAGTCGCAGAAGGTCTTTATGAGCAGATCAAACCGGAGACGTTTCAGACGCGCTTCAGCTTTACTTCAGTGTCAGGCGAGAGTCAAACGAGCACGGAAACCGTGCTGTGCTCAAATCGAGAAATAAACTACGTGCATGCAATGTTGTGGTCAGTTAAGTCATGATGTTACCAAAAAGGCGATTAAACCTGTCTTAAAACTGTGCATGCATGTAACATATTTTATATGAGTAACAATTAAGAACATGTCTCTGAAATGGTTTTCAAAACTGTCCTGGAGCAGCCCAGCACTGTCTTCCTCATCTAACACACCCGATTCAACTCGTCAGCTCATTAATAGAGACGTTATGACCTGAAGAGTGTCAGAAATGGTAAAAAGAGTTGAGAGAAAATAGATGCGTGTCAGATCTGCGTCACGTTCAGCAGCGGCAGCTCTTAAAGAAATAACAGCCAAAATAACCTAATAACCAGCTGCTGTGATGTCTATTAATCAAATGACAAAGAAAAAAAGAGGAAAAAAACACTTTTATAGCTTTAAGGATTCATCTATATTTAATTTAGTATTTAGTGTTTGATAACTTCACTTTCAATTTCTGTATATTTCTGCTGAAGGGCACAGGTAAATATGACATTTATTATAATGGGTTTATGTGAAGATTGTTTTAAGTTCACTTAAAATAGAAGTCAATTTTTAAAAGTCTAATAAATGTTAAAATTGATAGCTCTCAATTATACTGTAATGTTGAATAGCTATAGTCAATAGGTAAATATGGGGGGGGGGGTTATAGAAAAATCAGTATTGGTATCAGTGATACTGGCCTTCAGTCATAAAAATAAAGATGCCATTAAACAAATATTAAAAAATATACTGGCTTTATGTTGTTTGTACAGTAATTTGAAAATTGAACGTGAAATTATTGCAATATAAAAGTATATTTAAAAACTGTAATGTTAGGTGGGATTAATCGCAATTAATTTCAGAAAAATGTGAGATTAATTCGTTAATTGTTTTTAATCTATTGACAGCACTAATATATATATGATTTTTAATCAAACTTCAGATTTAGTGTGTGACGAGTCTCCTACTCTTCCTGCTATTGCTGGCCAGTGGGTGTGGCTAGGAGACTCATCAAGAGAACGATCTCCACCTGTTCTTCCCTCTATACAAGCCTTGGCCTTGTTGGTGTGGTTGTTGCTTGTTTGCTCCCGATTGTTTTGTGTTTGCTTTTGGTTTTGGGTTGTTTATTTGGATTTGGTTAGTTTGAGACTTGTTCTGTCTGGCTCTGTACCATCTTGTGCCAGACAGAAATGTTATTTATTTTTCATTGCTTCCTTGTTTTATATACTTTTCCTTTTTTATGTTAATAAATATTGCTGTTGCAACCTTACCAACCGCATGTCTTCCTTCCATTTGTTATGGCTTTGACAAGTGTCACGTCTGTTATTCATTTCACTGACAACCAAATAACTCAGTGTAATTAAATAAAACAAAATATGATTCCAGTTTTATTCAATATTTCACTATAGGCTAGATAAAATATGATATGGCCTTATTCTGACCATATGCATCAGAGAAATAAGTGTGCAGTCATCTTAAGAATTGTGTCTGTGATCTTAGCTCTATAGCATCTCTATAGAGGAGTAATCAGCTGGTGAAGTGGATTTACTTGTAGAGTTAATGAAAGTTATCATGAGCATTGTAATGTTCAAAGCAGAAATCATAACAAATGTCAGTAGATCGGGAAGACTTTAAAAGGAGCGGTTCATTCATAAATTCATACAACCTTCATGCTGTGGAAATTCAAACAAGAAGACAACGAGCGTAATGATGAAAAGGGGCGGAGCTACATAAGGTTATTATAATATGGAATATGGGAACTGTACTCACCTGCTTGTTTAAAAGCAGTTTCACAGGTTTGTTTGATGAGGCTGTTCCCAGATCATGTTCAGCACATTAACTGTAGCCTCATGCTTTAATCACTCACTAAATCACTGGACAATATGAATGTTTGATCAACCAAGACCTAAGCTGGATCTCTCAGGCCCGAGTCAGTGACAAACAAATGGTTCATCCATGTGAACAAATATATATATATATATATATATATATATTAGTGCTGTCAATCGATTTAAAAAAATAACTAATTAATCGCATATTTTTCTGTAATTAATCGCGATTAATCCCACCTAACATTAAAGTATTTATTATACCTTTATATTGCAATAATTTCACATTCAATCTTCAAATTAACGTAGAAACAACATAAAGACAGTATATTTTTAATATTTGTTTAATGCCATATTTTATTATGACTGAAGGCAAGTATCACTGACAACAACTGATGTCTCTATGAATTTTTTTCCTACTATTTAACTATCGACTAGCCATTCAACATTCCAGTATAATTGAATGCTAACAATTTAACATTTATTAGACTTTAAAAAACTTCTAATTTAAGTGAACTTAAAACAATCTTCACATAAATAAATTATGTGAAAATATAGCCTAATTTAATAAAGTTATCAAACACTAAATTCTAAATTAAATAGAGATAAAGATTAAAACTACAGAAGTTATTGATTTCCTCTTTTTTTGTTCTTTTATTAATAGATTCACTGGTCATTAGTTTATTTTGGCTGCTACTTTAAAAAACTGCCACTGCTGAACTTGATGCAGATATGACACTGCTTTAAGGCCAATTCACACCGCACAGACAAACGCCAACAAACTCCAACAAACTAGTTGGCTCAAGTTGGCTGTTGGATTTAGAATCTTATGAAAAATAACTGTCATGTTCACACTGCACCAACAGACACCGACCAACTCTATATATTTAAGCATGTTTAGTCGGGTAAAAACCAACTACAACCAACTCGAACCAACGCCAACCAACGTCAACAGGGGTAACACACTGATCCAACAAACTCCAACAGACTAGTTTGTTGGAGTTTGTTGGCGTTTGTCTGTGCGGTGTGAATTGGCCTTAACATGTGACTCATAAAAAAATAAATTCCTACATGCACAGTTTTAAGGTAGCTTTAATTGCCTTTTTTGTGACTTCATGACTTAACTGACGACATAACTACGACATTGCATAGCCTACTCGTAGTTTAATTTGGGTTTGAATATGATACAGCAGTTTAATATAGAGACTAATACAGCATACGCCGGCACATATGTGCGTGCACTTGAAGAGCATGCGCTAAGAGCACAGTATAACAGCTGACAGGAGAGGAAGATTCGTTTTTACTGACAAGCTGATTGTGCATAGATAAGATCCCTGAAGTTGCAAAGACTAAAGTCTCAAAACCAAAGAGATATTCTTTATCAAAGTTAAGACTCATCCACGCCCTCCTAAAACGCCTCATTCAAACACGCCCCCACATGTCTACGTCACGATGTGGAAATATTTGCGTAAGGCTTGGTTTCAGTAACCGCAGTAGTGTTGATGAAGCCATGTCAGGGAGACGCTGTGAACAACAACGCATTTTATGGACAACTGTTTCGTGAACCTAGGAGAGGAGGTAGTTCTGACTTTGCTATGACAATCTGGGCTTCTGAATTAGCAACTGTATGTTTTGTTATTAGTTTAAGTATTTGCTATTGACTGTTACGCGTGTGTGTGTGTGAGAGAGAGACAGGGTCACACCTCAGCTATCTTAATTGCAGCTTGTGTGTGAGAGAGAGAGAGAGAGAGAGAGAGAGAGAGAGAGAGAGAGAGAGAGGGTCACATCACAGTGGAGTGTACAACGTGTCAGAAATCATCTTAATCACGGCTTGTTTCCGTTTGTCTCTTTTTTTTCTGTTCTCTTATTTCCTTCAGTGATTTTGCTTGTAACAATCTTAGACAAGCTGAGAGGACTCTTTAAATAATATATGAAGATTTTGTGGCTCAGATAAGGTCCGGTGTAGTTTATTTATTTGCTCTTGGCTGACATGTGGCATTGCTATGGCCTGCTTTTGGCCCAGATCTGGTAAACAGGAGCGGTCCGCCGAAGTGCCATCAAAGATGAAAAATTAAAGATGAAAGATGCAACATAACGCCAGCAGAGGTCACTCATACTTCATTAAATAAATAACAAACAGGTAATTTTGCCAAAATACATAATACATGGAACAGTTTTAATGCTATATTATTGATTGTTTATGTTGCTACGGGTGTTGTTCAGTGATACACAGAGCCATTGGGTGAAGCGGTCATAGCCATGCTGTATGGTGAATAAAACACCTGCTGACCAATCAGAATTGAGGAATAGAACTAACCGTTTTATAATAAGAAATGTTTATTTTTAGTAGACTCAAATTAAATACGTTCACTGTACTAAAACCATATAAACACTCGAATGGTTTGAAGCAATCGATTTCCCAAATGAAATGAGTTACCACATGGTATAATAACGGTAACATACTGTAAAAAAAATAGATCTGTAAATTAACAGCACACTACTGGAACCACAGCTGCCAGTTATTTTACAGTGCAGTTTTTTGTCAAGGTGAGTTTTGTTTACACGTGTAGTATTACAATCATACTCCCTAGTGGCACAGATTAGCATTACATTCTCAGAGCAGCTGTGCTTTAAACTGCTTTAGGTCACTGAACACACACAGTATGAAGAAAGATTCAAATCAACAAGACATCAGGAAAAAAAAAGGAAGTTTAAGGTTAAATAATCTTTAGTGATTCCATTCCATGATCAACACTACTGACCAAAAACACATACATTCAAACATACTGTACATCCAAATGTTATATATTATAATATAACTAAAATCTTTGTATCCACTAAATGAAACTTGCATATTTCAAAGCCTTACCAGCAAATATATTTTGAAGAAAACCACCTGTAACCCATTATTAAACAGTGCAGCTGTTACTAACATTTTCGCCTGGTCTATAACATCTGAAACTTAAACATTACTGTCACTGCTGTACTCACATTAAGTCAAATAGATTCAGTCAGGTTAATTAACAATTAATAACTAATCCAGAATATGGGGGAAAAGGAAATGTAAACAGTGCATACAACAAAACTGTAACAGTAACATAAAATGTCAATTTGACTTCTTGTAAATCAACTAAAACACCCACAACGACAGATGATACCTGTGGTCAGACCCTTTAAAACCTACCGGTGAAACAAAACAGACATTTTCAGACGTATTCAGATGTTATGAAATGTAGTGTAAAATTTAAATAAGGTACTAGATAAATAAATAAATTGAAGAAATTAGTACCTCAAATGTAAGGGGAATTGGTCTGTGAAAGCCAATCAAAACTTCTTATTATGATAAACATAGTAAAATGATACTGAAAAGATGTCTATGAAAATATGTCTGTGAAAGCCTGGATCTAAAGGTAACTGCATCTTTGTTTCAGAGGAGCTGAAGAACTTTATTTATTGCCATTTGAAGTTTATATCCCTAAATTGGTCCTTTATTTTTGGTAATTGTGACTTTATATCCTAAAATTGCAACTATTTCTCCTAACTGCAAAAGTCAAATTACCATTTCATCTATCTTCTCTACAGTGTAATTTAGCTGGCATATGTGTCTCTGCATTTCCTTTGAAAATTTAAATTTGACAGAGAAACACTGAAGAATCGGGATACAGTCTAAATCCAGCATAGAGGGGTTCAGTGAATGTGGTGTTGAATGTGTGTAAGTGTGTGAGTGTGTGTGTGTCAGAGACGCTGTAGAAGGACAGAGTGCCGGCCGGCACGTCCACATACACTCCTACTCTGGTAGATGAAGATGAAGGGACAAGAATGTTTGTCCTGTTATTATTGTGCCAGACATTATAAATCATATCACAGCAGTAAATATTCCAGGACTTCTCATTGAGTCCAAACCGACAGTCGCTCCCACCTTTCCTGCTGATTCCTTTATATGCCACTGCTACATGAGCCCATCCGCTCCATTCAGCCTCCCAGTAACAGCGTCCAGACAGACTCTCTTTACACAGAACCTGCTCAAAGCGCTCAAATCTCTCTGGATGATCAGGATACGGCTGTTCCTCATTTACACATCTTGTTTTTTTGTTCCCTTCAGACAGGATGAGTTGAGTGTGTGCTGTGTTTGGATCCAGTGTGAGATCACAGGCATCTGAACACAAGAAGAGAGATCAGAACATCATTGACATCATGTAATATGCACAGGTGTGTGTGTGTGTGTGTGTGTGTGTGTGTGTGTGTGTGTGTGTCTGTGTGTGTGTGCGTGTGTGCGTGCGTGTGTGTGTGTGTGTGTGTGTGTGTGTGTGTGTGTGTGAGGACTTGCATTTTCGCAGTCCTGACGTGATCCTGAAATGTCCTCCGTGGTCCAAACTAAGACAAAGCAACAACAACAAAAGTTGCAAAAGATACAATGAAATAGTTTCACCATTTTGTAAAATAGATTCAGCAATATCATGCTTAAATGTATGGATTTTAACCTGACAGACCACTAATAAGTGTTAAAAGAGTATTGTGATTTAGACATTTAACAGTCCTAGCATTAGGTTTAGTTTCAAATCCTAGTTTTATGCATTTTAATTTAAAATTACACCCCAGCTTGAGGAAAAACAAATAAAAGCTGTGTATTTATTAAACCCTTTCTACATCTAAACGCGAATAGCTCAAAAAGGACAGAAGGGTTTGGAAAATTCACTTTCATGCATCCAGTAAAAACAGCCTCAAGCAACCCAGTGCACATCCACTGTAGATAAAGCACTATCTTATACATTTTAAACTTAGTTTTTTATTTATTTTTTTATTCTGCTTTTACACCCTCAACATTTTATCTTAGCTTACAGCTTAGAATAAAAAGACAGTTATCATTGGTTGGTGTGGATGCAAATGTAGTTATCCTTGAATTTACAGTTATCGTTCTTGATGTGAACAGATCTTTTGAATATGTTTTCAAATATATCATCATCATTACAGTTATTGCGCCTGGTATGAATGGTCCTTAAATTATAGCTGCCCCACATACCTGAGTGTCTTCAGTTTATAGTTCGGATCCTCCAGTTTGTGTTTGAGCAGCTGGACTCCTGATTGTCCTGGGTGATTGTAGCTCAGATCCAGCTCTCTCAGGTGTGAGAGGTTTGAACTCAGAGCTGAAGACAAATAACCACAGCCTTCCTCTGTCACCATACACCCAGACAACCTACAGAAAGAGAAACTCAGAAATCTCATTCACTTTTTCTCTCATTTTTAAGACAGGATTGGAACCACATGAGGGTGATTACTGTAGCTCAATTTTGTTTTTGGATTAATCATTTTAATGTACCTGTAATTTCACCTATTAATATTACCAACTTGGACAACGAGGACACTCAAAGGTCCTATTTACTCCTGGCATTAATGTGTGTTAGCCAGGTAGAAATGCATCAAAGACACATTCACAGGATTGGGATGGATTCTGAGCATAATTAATTAAGGTGTAATTACAGACGCCTTAAGATACAAATTAATCAATCATTTATATAGCCATCACTTGAAATCTATGGAATTCTGGGGAATGGATTTAAACGTTATACAAAAATTCAACATGTGCTTCAGAGTCAGAGTAACTCAAAATGATAAGAGCAGGTAACAAATGCTTAAACATTTAAACCAGTCAACTTAACTAATGTTATTTGACCACTGTTATGTGGGTTTGTACATCACTGTAAAACCCAACAAGTTAGTGTAACTCAAACCGTTTGATTAAACCAATTTCCCTCGTCTTAAACCATGTAAGTTTTAAAACTTGCAGTTAAGTAATTAAGTGCTGATTGAGCATTAGTGATGAACACCTGCTGTTAACAACCAGAATCACTGACAGAAAGAGAAACACAAGAACAACAACTAACTGAAATCAACTGAAATAAAATACATTAAATCTCTCAAGATCTAAACAACCCCACAAACAGCATCACCAGCTCCACTTATTAAGAACCAGACTGAGTTTATTTCTGTCAGACATCTACAGAAGATCTTATTGAGAATTAACTAAGGTTTAGATGTTGATTTAGTTTCATTTGAAGTAACCATGTTAGAGATCAGTGTCTGCTTTAGTTGGGCTCTTGACCCTTGACTTTAGCGTTAGTTAGTTAGTTTTTTTTTTTTTGGGGTCTTTTTGAGTTAATTCTCAATAAGATCTTCAAAGGTGGAGTAACATCAACAGGGATTTCTACTATTTAAACATCCATGGCGGATCTCTTTGTTCTTTGAAATCTGATGGCGAGATCACTCACTGCCTCTACTTGCTGGAGTGCTCCAGCTTTTGGCTATAGTTTGACTTTAACTTTTTTTTCTTGTTAACCTTTTGATTAATTAATCTCGACAGTTGTTGCATCTTTTTCAATAACAGGTATGGATTTATTTTTCTTAGCTCACATTTTCTTATTTAATAAAATCAGTGAGGGAAGCAGTGGCACACAAGACTTGCCTGTTTTATTTTCCCTAGGAGCTAGGTAAGATACCTTTTTAAATGGTTCAAACAAGTTGGTTTAGGGCCGAAAATGCTACATTCATGAACTCACACATGTACACAACAAATACCCATTAACAAATATTTTTATCCTAAATAATATTAATATAATATATATAGAAATATAAGATTATGCATGATCAACCTGCTGACCTACATTTGGCAAAAGTTCTTCAGGAGAGTGTTTTGACTTGTTTAAGGTCAAAATCTAGCAAAACACAAAGAATACAACCACCAACCTTGAAGGGAGATTGAGATCCACCAATCAGAGCACCCATAATTCATCATTCAATGACTCTCCCTTTTTTGGCACCATTTTAAAGTTAATTTGCTAGTAGCCAATAACAGCTCTCATTTTTACTTGTTAAATTGGTGCTACTGCCTTAAGACACAAAAATGTTCAATTTAAAAATAAACAAAAAGCGTCTTACCAATTAGTATTCTATATTTGCTTATTAAAGTCCCCAAATTATGGGTAATGAAAGGTTAATATTTTGGTTTTGGGAGTCCCCAACAACAGGTTGACATGCATGCAAGGTCAAAAAACACTTTCATTGTCTTATAATATGCATTTATGTTTACCTTATTTGCTCAACGACTCCCAAACGATTCGCTCAACGATTAATTTTTCCAAACCCTGACTTTGCGTGATGCTAATCTGCAGTAATTGGTCCGATTGGTCTCATTTTCATTTCATCTTGCCTGTAATGCCTGATAAAGCAGCGTTTGTGAGCGCAGTGCTGCTTTGTGTACAGCATTATTAGGGAAACAGCTATTTTTACTGCTCCAAAAGCAGCACCTAGTGACAAAGAATGAATTTTCCTTTTAATTCAGACCAATGTGAAAAGACCAACAAGTGGGCAGGCAATATGCTAATGTTTCATGTTGGTGTCAACATGAAATGGGTTGGGATTCATTTTAAAAACGACTCGTTTCAATGATTCAGATTCAACTTTTTCTTTTGAGAGACAATAACTTTATACACGGTGCACTTTCAGATTTAAAACTTTGCAGGATGTTTTCATTCACTTAGAGCTGTGTTACACACTGCATGAAAGGTAAATTTCAAAAATCCATAATAGGGGCACTTTAATCAATCCAGACTGAGATTGTTCAGATGACACCACTAATGGCCTACCAGCTGCTTTTTTAACACTCCAGTTTTATGATCTGCTGGTAGAGTTTCCATCATGGCATCACCGGTCACATTATGTTTTTGCTAATCTTTCTTCAAGTGATTCAGTATTAACACCAGCCTACTACTACTGGAGCAATGGTTAGATAGAGCAGCTAACATGTTAACATCTGAGCTGTAAAAAAAAACAAAGAAAGAAAGAAAAAAAAAAAAAACCTCTTATAAGCATTTTAATGTAAGTTTATAAATGCTTTGTAAGGAAATTGAAAGTAGTAGCCAGAATAAATGGGCTCCATTAGAGATTAGGCATACAAAATATATAGAACTGCAAACCTCAGTATCTCCAGCTGACAGTTTTGTCTCTTCAGTCCATCAGATAGCAGCTTCACTCCTGAATCCTGCAGGTCATTGTTACTCAGATCTAGCTCTCTCAGGACAGAGTTTAAAGATTGTAGAGCTGATGCCACAATGTTACAGGACTGACCAGTGAGATTACAGCCAGCAAAACTATGGGTGAAAATATTTAATGAAATATGATGTTACGTTAGTCTCAGCCAAGCACTGAACCAAAAAATACAAATACTATTTATTTATTTATTTAGAATCTTGAGAATGAAACACTCACAGGGCTTTTCTGCAGTTGATCACAGCTGGTATCAGTCTTCTTCTCCCCTCATCTGATGTGTTGAATTTCATGGGATCTAGCTCATCCAGCGGCTCCTCTGACATCTGAAGCATGTAGGCGATTGATGAGCAGTGAGCAGGAGAGAGTTTCTTCTCTGAGTGTTTGTCTGATTTCACAAACTCTTGAATCTCTCTGGACAGAGTCTGATCTTTCACTTCCAGCAGACAGAGGAACAGATTGATGGATCTTTCAGTGGAGAGTCCATGTCCATCTTTGATCTTCTCTTTAATGTACTGTGTGGTTCTCCTGATGCTCTCTGAGCTGTTCTCTCTGTGTGTCAGTAGATCCTGTAAGACTCTCTGATTGGACTCCAGTGAGATACCCAGCAGGAACCGCAGGAACAGATCCAGCTGTCCATTCTCACTCTCTAGGGCTTTATCTACTGCTCTTTTATGCAAATTATGCAGTGAATCTAATAATGCTTCTGAAGTGCTGCTTACATGGAAGTAAAACACATAGAAAGCAGCGAGAAACTCCTGAACGCTCAGATGAATGAAGCTGTAGACTTTCCTCTGACGAATCACAGTTTCCTCCTTAAAGATCTCAGTGCAAATCCCAGAATACACTGAGGCGTCATTGACGTCTATGCCGCTCTCAATCAGGTCCTCCTCATAGAACATCACATTGCCCTTCATCAGCTGTTTGAAAGCCACCTCAGCAAGTTTCACAATCACTTCTCTGTTGGACTGCAGAAGTTTCTCTGGATCTATCTCTTCATACTTCTGGTTCCTCATGTTGATCTGAATCAGCAGGAAGTGGATGTACATTTCAGTCAGAGTTTGAGGGATTTCTGCATTTAGATCTTCTTCCATGAGCTTCTGAAGCACAGTGGATGAGATCCAGCAGAAGACGGGGATGTAGCACATGATGTGGAGGCTTCTTGCTCTTCTGATGTGTGAGATGATTCTGCTGGCTTGATGCTGGTCATTGATTCTCTTCCTGAAATATTCCTCCTTATGAGGCTCATTGAATCCCTGAATTTCTGTCAGACGGTTGATGTATTTGGAGGGGATCTGATTGGCTGCTGCTGGTCTGGATGTGATCCAGATGAGAGCAGAGGGAAGCAGCTCTCCTTTCATGAGGTTTGACATCAACGCACCCACTGATGAAGTCTCAGTCACATCACCAACTTTCTGATCATCTGAAAACATCAGTGTGATTCTGCTTTCATCCAGACCATCAAAGATGAACACAACTTTACACTCCTCATAAATCTTTGAGTCCAGATCTTGAAGTTCAGGATGAAAGTCCAGCAGAAGTCTGTGAAGACTGTACTGATGATCTCGGATCAAGTTCAGCTCTCGAAATGGAAGCACAAACATGAAATCTACATCCTGATTGGCTTTTCCCTCAGCCCAGTCCAGAATGAACTTCTGCACAGAGACAGTTTTTCCGATTCCAGCGATGCCTTTAGTAAGAACAGTCTTGATTTGGTCTTTCTCCTCACATCCTGGTACAGGTGAAGCTTTAAAGATGTCATTGCAGTAGATTGGAGTGTCTTGTGAGTGTTGTGTTCTGGCTGTTTTCTCCATCTGTAAAACCTCATGTTCTTCATTCACTCCTTCACTCTCTCCCTCTATGATGTAGAGCTGTGTGTAGATCCTGTTCAGGAGGGTCTCGTTTGTTTTGATTCCCTCAAATAATCGCTCATACTTGTTTTTCATGCTGGTTTTGTATTGGTCTTTGACTCTCTGCAGGTCTCCAGTCTCCAGTGTATATGTCTGCAGGACTGTTTTAGTCTTGTCCTGATTAATGTGTGTTTGATAGTGAGATGTAGTGGACTGCTTAGATCTGATCAAGTCAGGTATTTCTTCTCTGAAAAAAGAAAGAAAATAGAGATATGATTTCCCAGATAAGATTTCGATGCCCCTCTTTTTGAGTTGTATCGTTTTTGTGATGTACATTTCATACTCTGTTTTTGGATTACTTTTAGTAAAATCATTGAGTTAAATCATCATTACTTGAGTTAAATCCTTATTCATGTTAGATGCACTACATTAAATTGGCAACTTACGGAGGATCAGAGGTCCCTGGTTTGTTACTGAATTCAGGGGGCATCACAATGGATCTGTTACTCTTCATAGACACACCACTGGGTCCTGGAGATTTCGATCTATGTCTCTTCCTCCTGCTGATACTGAAAAAAAATACAAAAATTTCATTTTTAAATATTACATTAAGTTTTAGTTTGCTTTTCATCAAACCCTGTTGTATCATGATCATTATGTGATACTTTTGTGTCTTTTTTAAAAGCTTAATGTTGATCACTATTCACTGCCATTATATGGACAAGCGTGCAGGGGACATTTTTAAATAATAAATATTTATGGCCTGAAAATGAAAGAAGGGTATGCAGCATTAGAAGAATATGAAAAAGACTTAATTTTCATTATTGGGTGAACAGTGGGAGTGGAGACAGTGACTAAGGAAAGCTGTAATACAGAGTTCCAAAATTGTTCAACAGTACAGGATAGAAAAGATAATAATTTTTTTAATTATATAAAAGCGAGGTGGGGGGGGGGTGTCTACACAGGATTCAGTCAAGTGTTTGCAGAAAGATAAACTGATTTTTTTCTGGAAAAAATGCAAGGGACTTGGCTGTTTGGGTAGGTTGGAAATATCATTCTAAAAGTGAGAACAGTGACCGCGGTTGAGGAACATGCTTTTGTGATGGTAAAATGTTACAATGTTCACTCACCTCAGACTTCTACAATGCACTGTAAGACACTTTGGAAAAGCATCTGCAAATTGGCAAAAAAAAAAACACTAGTGTTTTACCTGGGGTCAGAGGTTTCATGATGGAATTCAGGAGGATCGGTCCTCATGCACTGATCACCCTTCGTGCCCTCATTTTTTCTCTTGTTATGCAGACTCATTTTGGAGGCAGTGTCCTCCCACTCTCATTTGAAAAATGAGTGTTGAGAGATTGATTATCCTCTTCCCAAAAAAAAGAGAAGAAGAAACATGACAAATAGAGAGATATAAAAAATAATGATGTTCCATGAGGGTGAGTAAATGATAACAGAGTGCATGACGCTCCTAATCTACTATAGGATAACTACAGAATGGCTGAAGATAAGTGAAGTTTACTAGGGCTGCCACTAACGACTATTTTTATTTCGATTAATCTATCGACTAATTTATCGATTAATGGATTAATCTAAATGATTAATTTCCCACCAAAAAAATCATCAATTTCACTTAAGAATATTTTATTAAACAAAATTAAATCTAAATTTCTATGAAATCATTTTTTAAAGCAAAAGTAAAGTGTAACAGAGTGCAGGAAGCTCGTGTCCATCTCATCTCAGTCCAGATCACTGAAATCAGTTCAGTATTATAGTGTACGAATGACAACATATCCACGTGTTCTAGTCTAATAATACAATTATAATCAGTATTTTAAATAAAGGAGTATTTACCAGAAATATTATTTACCAGAATTTATTTAGGAGAAAAATGTAAATGTGCAGTATTTCTGAAAAATAAAAAATAAAAATAATGGAACCATTAAAATGGAATCCAGAAAATAAGAATCTGGTAAAGATAAAACTGTAAAACTCAATTACTTAGACAGGCTTTTTGATTAATACAATTTAATTTAACCATTAAAACAGAGTATAGAAAAATTAAAATGGAAAAAAAACTATATATATATATATATATATATATATGGGTAACGGAAAAATTACTTCAAGCTACACATGACAATTAATGAGATTAGTGCAACACTTCTACTTGAATGTCACTATCAATCACTACTGAGTGTTTGTAATAACTTCTGACTGAGATCCAATGTGGATTTTGGTCAAATGATGAGGAAGAAATATGTTCTTAGTAACATTCATGAAGAATTTTATGTGGAAGATACACAGTTACAACTTCTGTGTGAAACTAGTCTGTGGTAACAGGGACTTTCCTTTTAGAGCTATGTGAAATGCCAAGTAAAACACTCTTTATATGAGATTTTGGAGGGCTTTCATTTTGTAATGCAACATCAGACTTGCCTGATTCTTGGTGAGTGACAACCTGAGAAGGTCTACTATCAACCTGAAGTGAAACTAGTCTGTGGTAACAGGGACTTTCCTTTTTAGAGCTATCTGAAATGCCAAGCAAAACAGGTTGGATATGAGATTTTTTTTTTTTTTTTTTTGGGGGGGGGGGGGGGCTTTTATTTTGTAATTCAACATCAGTTATTTTGATATCATTTAGTTTGAACCTTAATTATTAGGCGGTTACCTAACAATTTTAGACAGTTTAATTTTATAAGGCCTATTTAATTTTTTTTTTTTTTAGAGATTATTATAATAATATTACAGACAGTTAATCTGATATTACTTTATTAATTAGTATAGTTCATTTGCTTAATATATATTACCCTTACTCTTATTTCCCTGTTCTTGTTTGTATGTATAAGTTAAGCAGTAAAAAAAAAAAAAAAAAAAAATGGCTTAGTGAACGCAGGCGCGGCGGCTAGATTGACCGTGCATTTCGGAGTGGCGGCTGGCTTGACTGCAGTTAGTGTAACTAATTACTGTTGCCAGAAATTAATAAGTAATGTAACAATATTACTTTTGAAAGGAGTAACTAGTAATGAGTAATATATTACATTACTTGAGTAACTAGCCCAACACTGGATACAACCCTAATTAAACACACCTGATCCAGCTAATCAAGTCCTTCAGGCTTATTTAAAAACTACATGGTTTGTGATGGAGCAGGGTTGCGGCCCTCCAGGAACTGAGTTTGACACCCCTGGCCTAGGCCCTAGGTATAAAGGCATATGGCAACGACCAATCGGAAATGGCGAGTGCTACACGGAAATGCCGCCCCTGTGTATCACACTTGCACATCAGTTAAAAGCAGAAATTACTTTTGCAAGTTGAAAACTATGACCCTTTTAATTTTCTCGTGTTTGTGCAACAGAAAGAGCAACCACTTGTTCAATGATTGTTTCTGATTATTATGTACAAAAACAACACTTGAAAAACCACTTCACAGAACAGCTTTCTGTTTTATTTATATGTTGTGTGGGCTATGCCAGCATTCTGAGTAACTCAAAATACATCACAAATAATTTACGAAAGCACCAAATCGTTACTGCCATTTTTGGTCAGAGCTGTATAAAGCCGTCGAAATCAAGTGTTTTGGTATTGAAATTACATGTGCAGAAAATCTCATTCTCAAATATCAGCTGATTCTTATATGATTACATTAGAAATAAGCTTTGAACTTACCACGAAATATGCAGCCTTTTCAATAACCGAAATGGCGTCTGTTTATCCTCCCATTTACTTTCGTTTTTAGTTACCTGTTAAAAAGGTCTTGTTTTCCTTCACCTTTACTCATATGAAAAAAATAGTGCTCCCTCTAGTGGCGTAGATCCTCATCACATTCTCAGGTGAGTCTCAGAGAAGATGTGCGTGTTAGCTGCTTTTTAGGTCAGTTCAGTGGTTCCCAACCTTTTGTCCTTGAAACTGCCCTCAGGGTTGTTTATGTTGTTGAGGTTTGGTTATTTAAGAAATGCATACTTCAGTAGTACTCTAGTACTATTTGTACTCTACTCAAATGCTAGATAGCCTGCTAACAGTGGCCGAGTACTGACAAGCCTTAAAGGACCCACCCCTTAAAAACAGCCCATTTTAGAGATCTCACAATGGATTAAAATAATACTTTTTCCACTTTTTTTGTGCAGAAAACTTTATTAACATTATAAGTAAACTTTAAGGTACATATAAAAAAATAAATAAATCCATGTCAGGATGACCCCTTTAATCCTGCTCCCGCTGAATTTCTGACCATTACCACCCGCTTCCACAATGTGTGTGTTCTGTTCCCGTAAACATTCTAATAAGGGAGCCGCTATCAATATGCGGGGTATTTAAATTGCTTTTTGAATCGCTGTTCACTTTCACTTTCGATTTTGCGATCAGGCCTACTCTGTGTAAAGCAGGGTTGGGCAACTTCGGTCCTGGAGGGCCGGTGTCCTTCAGACTTTAGCTCCAACTTTAATCAAACACACCTACCTGTAGCTATCTAGTGATCCTGAAGACCTCAGTTAGCTTGCTCATGAGTGTTTAATAAGGGTTGGAGCTAAACTGTGCAGGACAGTGACCCTCCAGGACCTCCTGGGGTAGGCAACGTTGGTCCTGGAGTGCCGCTGTCCTGGAGAGTTTCACTCCAATCCTAATCAAACACACCTGAACAAGCTAGTCAAGGCCTTCAGGATTTCTAAGGATACAGGTTTTTTTTCAGGATTGGAGCTAAACTCTGCAGGACAGTGGCACTCCACCAACGTTGCCTACCCCTGTCTCACAAGATCATATATTTGTCAATGAGCTCAGGATCTGTTGAGCATCAAATCCTCCAGCATGGTCTTGTCCGTCATCTCTCTCCTTACTCTCGAACTGTGATCAGTCAAATCTGACTCTTGCAGCTGGTGTTGGATGCAGGGTTGCCAAGTCCACGTTTTTTTTTTTTTTTTTTTTTTTGGCTATGGAATTGGGCTACATATAAACTGTTGCCATGGGTTGATTACTCCCTTGTGGGTTAAAGGTTTGAAATATTGCATAAATTACATTTGTCTGAAATGCTTGTATTGAAATATCTACCTATGATAAAAAAAAATGCATTGAAGGAAGGCCACTGGTAGGATGCGTTTTAACCGTGTTTATGATCAATGTGCCTAACAGTGACTATAAAACATTTTATTTATAGAAATGACATATTTTGAGTTTTTTTTTATATTTATTGCGGTATTTACTTTGGGTTATTTTTGACTGGCCATTGGGCTAGTTTTGTCACGCAGACCTGACTGAACAGAGCAGAACACAGAACACAAGACACGTTCAGTTTAGAATTGTAGCGTACATTTTCCAAATGCTTTTTATTTCTATAAAAAAGCAAAAGTATAGGCTTATGTTTTCTTTAGCGCTTTACAATACAGATTGCTAAAAGCAGCTTTACAGTAATAAACATAAAAAACAGTGATTTCAGTGATTTTTATTATAAGTTAAATTTCAACCATAAAGCAGCACTATAAAGCAGCGTCATGTGCCTTCAGTAAGAGCAGGGCTTCCTCATTCATCCAGGGTTTTGATGTGATGCAGAATAGAACTGCTGTAGGTATTAATGTCCTTGTGTGAGTCAAGTGTGGACGAGAAGCAAACGCATTCTAGTCTGTGTTCTGGAAGATTCTGCTTCTTCCAGCCACACTTTTATATGCTCGCAAAATGAGGCTCATTTCGTTTACTGATGACCAATGGCTGGAATATTTTTGTATATTTCAAAATAAACTTTGAAAAACTTTAAAGGAAAGTTTAAATCCCGTCTGACTACTTCCAACAACATGTGCCTGATTACATGTTTGATCTGTATGCTGAGAAGAGGCGGTCTTTAGTGTCTGTTTGACTGCATTCGACCACGAGCGTCCATGCAACAATCCGATCGAATGTGTTTTTGCAAGCTTTGTAGCAGCTATTTTTACAGTCGGTTCCCATTATACTGAGTAGTTTAAAACAATGATGAGTTACAAACAGTTTATTACTCAGTATATCATATGATACATTACAAAAACACACAGCGCCACAAGTAAGAAGAACAATACAAGAAACAACACGTTCCATCGCACCTTTGGTGAGACAGTATGTCTCTCTGGCAAAGATCTCTCCTCTTCAATCTGCTCAAATGTCACAGTAACTTTAGCAGGAACAATACGTAGCGGGCCGGAGCGCTTTTCTGGGATCACGAATGGAAAGAGCTCCATCCCTGCAGGCAGATGAAAATAGGCAAAGGGGCTATTACAAGAAGCATCAGAAAAGCTCACATTCCTCCACCACCCTCCCTTCTTATCAAAACAATCCCCCAGCTTCACGCGCACTACTTGGGGATTTTTTTTCAGCTTGAACGTAGCTGTAATGTTCAGTAATTTGTATACATCTCCATCACGTCTGACACCCCAGAAGCCATCTGCAGGGTTCAACATTTGCACAAAAGATCTTTCCTCTGATCCAAGACACACTCCAAGGCTCCAGTGGCGACTGTTTCCCACCTCAATGTCCCACGTCTGAACGCCACTGCCATATCCCACGCTCCCCAGCACCATACGGCTCCTGTGCAGAGGAAGTGGGTTGGGCTCGTCCTGCCGACGGACACATGAGGTCACGGAGGTCAGGTCATTCGACATGGAGACGTCTGGTGGAGCTGCGTTTGGATTCAGGATCACAGGGTCTGGAGAGATTAGAAGAAACTATCAGCTGTTGGTCAATTTAAGGCTAAGCCCATGTGTTTTCATGCACTGTTCAGTTTTGAGATTATGCATTCCTTAATGTGTCTTCTTTCAGTCTAGTGGAAAGACGACATAAAAATAAAAATGCACATTTAAGTGTTTATTTTATTGCACTTTATCTATTTGCATCTGTAGATTTAAATTACAATCCATATCTTTTTACCCTCTTTAGTAGCACTTGCATACACCAAACTTTACTGTTTTATCTATATTCTGAAGATTTTTAGAGAGGGGCTTTGTTCACATATCATGTATAAATATAATCCTAAAACATGTCTGTTGACAGTATTTTCTGATTTATGAAGTGATAAACAGCGATATCCAAAAAACCCTCAGTAAAAACCTTTAACTGTAATATTTCAGCAAAATCAAACAAGATATTTGAACCTGGCTTAATCCAATGTTCAGATTTATGTTCTGGAAATATATGCAAATCAGTGCATATTGAAGTAGATAATGCATAATTTGCATATTTAAACATAACATTTGAGAACTTGTAATACATAACAGTTGTCTAACTGTACTGTCATTAATCAGCAGATCTACAGTTTTAATGTCTTGCTGCAAATGCTTGCTGTAAAGAACAATGACATAGCAGCTACTCACAGTAAGAGCAGGTGTCCTTCATCTTCTCCCAGACTTGGTACTTCAAGTTGCCCAGATGTTTTTGAACATCGATAAGTGCTTCTGGACTCGGTTCTGAATCTGGAAGTGTCTGTTTAGCCCTAAAACACACACACACACGTTTTAAATTATAATAATGTTTTATGTTTTTTTTTCATATTTTCTTCTAGAAAAAAAAAATACCTGTTCATAATGCTGTTATAATTCTGTGGGAATGCACATTGAGACAGTGAGATTAGTGACTGTTCATTATTAAAATAATGAAACGTGTGAGTGTGTGAAGTTGCTTTCATCCCAACCTGAAGGAAGGTGACGTCATCGTCCTTCATTCGCTCCTCCACCTCCCTCAGTCTGTCTGAGAGCGAGCTTATTTTCTTCTTCATCTTCCCTCTCTTTTCTTTCTCTTCTTCATTTAGAGCCGCTATCCTGCTCTCCTCCTCCTTTTTGAGGAACTGCTGGAGTTTGTTAAACTCCTCTCTGATTCGTCTCTCTGTCCGCTGAGCTTGAGACTGTTACATTTCAAATGTGACATCAAACGACACATAAATAATGATCATGTGAGTTTTGTAACTCCGATCAGTTCAACTAGTTAAAAATGAGCTACCTTTCTCCTGATGTGAGAGTAAACACTGACAATAAAGGATGAACTGGGGTGCGTTCCCAAAATCGTTAGCTATGGTCGCAAGTTCCATTGAACTCTATTTGTAACGACGGATCTTGTGAAGTTAGTTGCTTTTGGGAAATGTTGATTAAATGACAAAACTGTCATCTTGAAC
This sequence comes from Aspiorhynchus laticeps, assembly GCA_023376895.1. Taxonomy (NCBI): domain Eukaryota; kingdom Metazoa; phylum Chordata; class Actinopteri; order Cypriniformes; family Cyprinidae; genus Aspiorhynchus; species Aspiorhynchus laticeps. The sequence goes on along the minus strand of CM041797.1, from coordinate 51,876,702 downwards.
AGTAGATTATCTGTTTAATTTGATAACATTTATTCAAAACATTCACCCATTTTGTTGAAAAACTAGAAACTATAAGGTTGAAACATGACCATGTACTGGATCCACAATGTTTAAAGCACATGGAACAGTGAGACCTTCATTTAATTCTCATTTTAACACACAGTTTTGCAACACTCCCCGGTTTTCCTGCCTGGTGTATCTGGTTTAGTTCTTTATTGTATTCTGACATGTTTTCAAAATTAGTAAAATATCTATGGAATGTTGACATATGATGATGCAGTTGCGTTTCGGGTGTCCCGAGTTCGAATCCCTCCGATCCAGCCCCCCTCTCACTTTCTCAACTGTCCTATCACGAGAAAAAAAAAATGCAAAAAATGCCCTACACTCCATGGGGAAAAAAAAAATAATTATGGAATGTCTACAGAAATTGTCACCTGATTGTATTTAGAGATCTTAGCATCTTTTGCTGCGCCATTCCGTAATGACAACAACATATTCTCAGCCGGACGAAGAGCCGCTTTCAGCTTCCCCTTTAGAGATAACAAAAATAACCTGTTTTATGCTCGTGCAAAATAAAATGTATAGGCCTATAAAATGCCACACATACTCACACACATTTTCTCACCTTGCGTTGGCGTACAGCCTGCTGTAAAGGCTGTGTTTGGTGCCATCTGTGCTCATACTCCATACACGTTGCACATATAGCCTCTTCATCTGTTTGACAGAACAGCTCAATTCTCTCTCCATGTATCGGACACTCGTTTTCTCCATCCTTCTCCTCCTTCTTGTTTTTCTCTCTCAGGTAAGACTCACAGGTGTTTCTCAAGCACAGATTGTGCACCGGTTCCTGCGGTGACACCTGTCGACAGACGGGACAGTTTCTGGATTTGCTGGAGGTCCAGTGATCATTAATGCACTGACGACAGAAACTGTGTCCACAGCTCAATAACACCGGATCTCTGAAGAGATCTGTGCACACAGGACAAGACAGATCATCCTCAAGAGCCATTTAGAGAGAGAACAAATCAAACTGAATAAAGATTTCACTGACTTGTAAACAAAACACTTCCTAATTTTAGTACTTCCTTTGTATGAGGAAATGACATGTCACACTTTCATTGGAAGAAAAAGAAGGTCGGAAAGAATCATTAAAACGTTATTATACCCGAACAACAAGAGGTGCTGATGATCCTCTCTGATTCACATTCAAATCTGCAGAAGCATGAACAAAAACAACCTAGTTTATACTCGCAACGGAGTATAATTAGTAACATTCATGCATTTTTTTTTTTTACAATAAGTACATTTAAAACAACAGTAAAAACAAAGGTCAGCATGTTTGTGTGACAGTTAGGATTAGGGGTAGAGCTATCATTTTTTATATTATATTATATTGGTTATTTCCGTATCATATGTGCATACAAAAGTGCATAGCTGAGTTGGACTCGAGTCTTTTCATTTAGGCTACATGACTGTGACCAGCAGATGTCCTCGACGAGGCTTCAAAACTGTGACCTGGTTCGCGCTGTGTTGCAGAAGCACCGTTTGTCCCACTGACATATTGTTCTTCACTATTCTAATAATAAATGTATATTCATGCTCTTCTGGTCTGCTCATGAGACTTGTTGAACGCTTGTATTAGCCACACCCACAGATTCCAACCGAGCGCAGCTGCTTTTCTTAAAGGGGTCGCCGCGAAATGAAAGGCGAACGCATCAGTTTATAGAGTTTAATAGCAGTCTGTACAGTTTAATTACAGTATATTATAATATGTCTTTCCAGGTGACTGAGAGCAGTGTATTTTTCTGACTTTTCTGTACCACAACCTCTTTTTAGTAAGAAGCCCTTCCCTTTAAATCTCCTCCAGGAACCACCTAGAGTCGCTCCGCATTTCTGTCGGTTGGCAATAAATCGCCGATGGTTACTGTTCTCGTCAGCGCGCCGCGATCAGTCTCGCCGTTCCGCTTTCCTGCTTGACCTTCCGCTATTTCTGAAATATTCTCGTTCTCCAGCCATGCATCTGCTGTGTGTCTTTGTGCTGCTGCTCTGGACCGGTCCGGCGCGCGGTTATTTCCCGGAGGAGCGCTGGAGCCCGGAGTCCGCGCTGCTCGCGCCGCGGGTGCTGCTCGCGCTGGTGTGCCGCAACTCGGCGCACTCTCTGCCGCACGTCCTCGGAGCCATCGACCGCCTCAACTACCCCAAAGACCGCATGGCTGTATGGTGAGTTCCGGCGGATTGGACTGTTTGGCGTGATTTATCAGAATTGATATTCTGCGCAATTACGCGTCTGGCAGATGCGCGTCCTGCGCTGGACTGATGCGTTGCGTGTTAACTGTAATACAGTGAATGCAGACTCTCTTTAAGTGAGTGAAAGTAAACAACACAGAGGCGTTTGTGTGTTGAGTGAATTAAACTAACACCAGCTGTGCTTACGCGACTCTTTAGAGATGTGATTTAACTCTGTTTGGGAATGAGATCAGGATAGTTTTGCCTCGGTTCCTGCTGTGGCCTGTGAGCGTGGAGGGGGAATGAGCGAGTATAGACGTGTCCAGGGCAGACAGACACCCCCTTCATGCCCCTCGATCGGCTCTGCCCCCTTTCCACCCCGACTCATGCCGATCTTATCAGCCGACGTGTCTCTAGCGCGTCCACGAATGCGCGGTGCGCGCGGGGACGGAATTTGTGAGAAAACAAAACAACACATGAATGAGTTTCCTGAATGTGAGTCAGTGAGCTGAAAACTTCCCCTGCGGCGACAGCGAGACTAATGTATGAAACACCTTCTGAGAGAGACTTTATGACCTCCATAAAACATGCATGTCATAAAACTAAGACATCTTTAATAATCGAATCGTGTAGTGATCTACTTATTGATTTCGATTTATTTAGAGCAGAGTTTCTTTATATTCATCAAATACTTCATCAAATACACGTCCCTTCAGCAAATACTTAATTAAAGTTGGCCCCAAAAACTGTTCTGACACTTATATATATATAAATAATAATAATAATAATGAAAAAAACATGAAAAATGCATTTGATCACAAACTATCAGACCAAGTGAAAGATACAAAAATAAGTTTTGCATGATAAAACAACACATTTCACCTAAAAATGAAAATTCTCACCATAGGCCTCCTTATTTAAGAGCATTGTCCCGGCACATAATGCATTACTTTAATAACTTCCCCTTGAAAAGTAAGGGACTACTCTTACGTTTTTTTTCTGTAATTTAATCACAGTTACGTCAATCTGATGTAATTTCATTAATTAACAACAGTGGATTTAACATCAAAACTGAATGTTTTTAATGTAACCTTCATTTAAATACTTTGCTCAGTTTGAGCATTATGCGATTTTATATTTGCAACGATCGTATCGTAAAAAGCGCTATACAAATAAACTTGAATTGAATATTATTTATTTGAAAGAATTAAAGGAGCAGTTTCATGTTTATTCTTGTATTGTTCAATTCGTTGATATAGGATTTAGAAAGTAATTCGAAGTACTGCAATACTTTTCAGAAAGAGTAATAGTAAAATAATCTAATTACACTGAAGATGTAACTAGTATCTAGTAATTAAGTACTTTTTTAAAGTACTTTACCCAACACTGGTCCCATTTCATCGTCCCATTCACTGAATGACGTTCAGCACACTAAACGTTTGAAGGATGTACAAATATGCCATATTAATGAAAATATAAGCAAATAACACCTGGACTTCACCATCCAAAGAGGCAACTAGAGCTCATCAGCTGATTATTTACAACTTTGAAAAACTATATTCTTTAATGACATACTTTCTAGGAGAAAAAAATGGATGCAGCTTTAGTGCAAAAATTGTATGGTCCATTTTCATGGCCCTTTTTTTTGTTGTTGTAAATTTGGAGCCAAGTTCTCTTCCAGTGGATTATATAAAACTATTTTAATATAATCCAATAAGGAAGCTTTGTTCTGATGAACAATTATAAACACCGACAGCCAATCAGAATCCACCTGACTTTAAAGAGCTGGAACATTTAAATGCTAATGTCCAGCTGGATGATAATACAGTTATTGTGAACAGGCCTTAAATGAGTACATGGCAAGAAATGAATGAAATTGTGGGTGAACTCTTCCTTTAATGTGCATGTTTAATTGTTGAGTGAGTTTAAAATAGCATCTGCACAGATTGGCGTGTAGCCGTGGCATGTAAAACATTTTTGACATGGTATCATCCTCGTTTCATTCAGCTCAGAGTCACAGCGGTGTTCAGACCCAAAGCCTCGCTCTCAGCGTGTAGTTAACAGCTGAATCCGAACCGCCGGGGTTTGTGTCGCTGCCACAAACAGACCAGAACTAAACCACATGCAGTCCAAGACTCCCAGAAGCCACTGGGCGGGTTCAGCGCTCGCTAGCGCTTTAGCAAACTGAAACTGAACTGTATTTAAGAAAGTGTTTTCTGAACTTGTGTCACATGATTAGTGCAGATTGTCACATGACCAGAGCAGTTTACTTCCTGTTTGCACCTTGAGAAGATGATAAAGACTGCATCAAAGCTTCAAAACTAAAGGCTAGTAAAGTATGTTAATATAAAGATATTACAAAGATTTTTGGTACACATGATCTTTAAGGTGTCTATTATTAATATATTAATTCACATATATTTAGTTTTGTTGAGTGTGGTCACAGAGTGAGTAAACATGTTGATGGTCACAATACTGACCGGTGGGATAACAATATAAATCCAGTTGCAGTTGTTAGTGAAAATAACACAAAAATGTTGCAATGACAAAATATTGCACTAAATTAAAAATGCAATTGTTACAAAAAATGTACAATATTGATGTTGTAATACTGGTAGCACTAAAATAAAAAAAAAATTATATTTTACAAAAAAGTAACAATTTTGAAATGCGTTGATGGTTGAATTTTTTTGTTTTTTATCTCAGTGTTCCTATCAATGTTGTATATGTTTTTTATGGATAATATTAACCCTAAAATGTGATCAAAGAGTTTAAAATAGCTGGGCTAAGATATATATAAAAAAATTATGACTGCAGAAATACGTTAATTAAGTATACACATTATCCCACTGGTCACAATTGTGACCGAACATAAAATAAAAATTTTCACACACTTTAAAAAAAAAATATATATAATAATAATTATTGATTATTTCAAAAGGTTACTAATGACACATCATTTGGATATTTTCATGTCTGGGAAAAATTTGGGATTAAACTGGTTAATTGCCATTTTATCACCATAATTACATATAATAATATGTAATTATAATATATACGCTACTGTTCAAAGTTTAGGGGTCGGTACGATTTCTATATTTTTTTTTATGCTCACCCAGGCTGCATGTATTTTATAAAAAAGTAAAAACACTAATCCTGTGAAATATTATGACAATACTATTACAATTTCTATACAATATAATATATTGGGATTTTAAAATAACTGTTTTCCATTTGAATATATTTTAAAATGTAATTTCTTCCGGCGATGCAAAGCTGAATTTTCAGCAGCTATCAAATTAGTGAAAGTTTGTATTATCAGTAGCGTGGACATTGTTTATTTCAAGATTCTTTGATGAATATAAAGTTGTAAAGAACAGCGCTATTTGAAACAGAAATCTTTTGTAACATAATAAATGTCTCTTTACTGTCACTTTTAATCAATTTATTGCATCCTTGCCAAATAAAAGTATTCATTTCTTTTAAATGTATTTTTTGTCACCAAAGTTTTGAACATATATCATTGTTTATAATATAATATAAAATATAATATAATATAATATTAGTTATTTTTGTTGGAAACAAAAACATATATTATTGTTTTTGATGCAAAACTAAAATATCACATTATTAACAAAAAAGTTATTTGTTATTTGAAGCTTTCTAGTGTTTCTTCAGATCTCTAAACCTAATTATTAAAACTAGTACTAGTAAGTTTTGTCTTCGCAAGTTTAGTGTAAATAATGGAAGCATTCAGAGATCAAACACAATCCGGACGGGTGCGTCAGATCTGATCAACACTGGAAAAAAAGAGGAATGGAATTCGCCTGAGGAACTTTCTGAATCTTGTGTGTGTGTGTGTGTGTGTGTGTGTGTGTGTGTGTGTCTGTGTCGGTGTGTGTGTGTGTGTGTGTGTGTGTGTGTACTGGTTTTTGTGGTTTACGGGGACAAAATTTGTTTAATAACATGGGTATGACAGAGGTATTACAATATGAAGGTGGTTTATGAGGACACTGCCTATGTCCCCGTAATTCAAAAGGCTTAAAAAACATACTAAATGGTGTTTTTTTGAAAATCTAAAAATGCACACAGTCTCCTGTGAGGGCTAAGTTTAGGTGTAGGGTTGGTGTAGGGCAATAGCACACACAGTTTGTTCAGTATAAAAACCATTACGCCTATGGAGAGTCCCCGTAAACCAAGAAACAAACAAGTGTGTGTGTGTGTGTGTGTGTGTGTGTGTGTGTGTGTCGGTGAGTGTGAGTGAGTGTGTTTGTGTGATATGAGATTGTGCACCTGGACACGGTCTGTTCACAGCTAAACCCTGATCTCTCACAGACTGCCTGTATGATCTCAGTGATAAATTGCCTTGATTTCTCCAGGATCCTCTGCTGAACTCACCTGAACACACACACGTTTACACACACATCTATCAGTGTTGGGGGTAACACATTAAAAGTAATGCGAGTTACGTAATCAGATAACTTTTCCAAGTAACTAGTAAAGTGATGCATTACTTTTAAATTTGCAACTGAGTTAGTTTTTTCAAATAAGAAGTGCAAGTTGCTTTGTTTTCCCATTTATTCACTCACAACTCTCCTGTCCTGTGTTGAGAGAAACTGGCAGTGAGGTGCAGAGGCACTTCCTTCAGCCTGAGGCTTATTCACAAATAATCCAGCCCAGCCCAGTGACAGAAAGTAATGCAAATGTAACATAAAAGTAATGGAATTTGTTACTTTTTATGGAGTAAAGCAATACTGTAATGCATTACTTCTAAAAGTAACTTTCTCCAACACTGGCAACCGTGTGAGTGAATCTGACTCATTTTCTTCACTAACACATGTTGTACCAGCTGCCTGTTTGTCTGTGAAGGGCTCTGGTTCTCATGTGCTCCTTCTGCAGCCAAACGCTAAAGACAAGCTTGGTTTTCCAAAGGTCATGTAGTGCAGTTAAATATGGGGTGATGTTACAGCACTGAGAGCAAACTCAACATTCAGGAAAAAAGGAAAATTAAAAAGCTCTAATTATAGTCATTTTCGTTCTATTTTGTCATTCATGTTTGGAGAAGCGGCCGTCTTGTACATGTCTGTTTCAGATGATCTCTCTGTCTTCAGGGTGGCCACGGATCATAATTCAGACAACACCACCGCGATCCTGCGCGAATGGCTCGTAAACGTCCAGAACTTCTATCATTATGTGGAGTGGAGACCTCAGGAGGAGCCCAGGTGAGGCGGAGCTTAAACTACATCTGAACCTCAAGCTGAACTCATGTGTGAACACAAACCTAAACACTGTAACATTTACATATGTTTCTGTGACAAGATCAGTGTCCGCTCTGTTTCTGTTCTTGCATTAGAAAATACAGAAATCTGAATCTTGTTCTATTGACCTCAAAATACATGTTAATTTATTTAATAATAATACTTTCCTTCCACACTAAAAATATGATCTTAACTATTATTTTCAAAAAATAAAAAACATTATTAATTATAATTATAATATATACATACATGGTAAATATATTTAAAAAATATTTTAATTGTATATTTTATTAGTTTCTACATTATCGCACCACATGGTATTTTATGACCCCAACTATCCTTGCCTTGGCCCAAAAATGCCATTTTTAATAGAGAAACTAAACACATGCTAATTGTAGTGCATTTTATGTAATTTTATGTATCCATTGCATTTTAATGTACATCTAATTTATGTCAGAAACCGTTTTTTTGGCGTTAAAATACTCCTGTCAGGATTTACTGAAAACGCTCAGTGAAGAATTAGCGCTGAAAAGGCAAATTTTTGCGCCTGACCTTATTGAATATGCATTTGTAGGAGTTTCCCTTTCAGACGCAATATTTATGGGAGGACAGTATTAAAATGAATCATGCAACTCGATTTACTAATGTTTGTGCTCGTCAAATTACTGGTATTATGTAACGCCCCAAAAAAGCATGTCTTAAAGCAGGCAGTAATTTGCGCTGCTCTTGGTAGATTGTGCTGGTCATTACATTATCACTGTGTTATTAAAGAACACAGACGCACATTGTTAATAAATCACCCACAACATCTTCTCCTCCCATCTGCGCTTTTATGTTTAGTAAATCTTGCCCCTCTGTCAGTCACAGGACTCAATGTTCAAATGACCTCAGACGGTGTCTGAAAGGTTTCTGTCTCTTATTTTTATGTGTCTGTGTGTTTCTCAGCGTCTATGAGGACGAGAGCGGACCGAAGCACTGGACGAACCTGCGATACGAGCACGTGATGAAGCTGCGTCAGGCGGCCCTCGACACGGCGCGGGAGATGTGGGCCGACTACTTTCTGGTACATTGTCTAAAATCTGAGACGAGTCTCTTTAGCCCTCGCTGAAGTCATCTACCATCATCCACGGCTGTAATGATAATGTGACCCGACTTCACCTCCAGTCTGTAGAGGGTCACGTCCCGTCGTTTGCTCGTCTAAAGTTAGCAGCTGCTCTGTTCAGTATTATAGGGTTATTTCTGCTGCTCTGTGATCAGCTCTGTTCCTGCTGTCCAGCATTCGGCTCCAATGCTCTGCATGTGTTTTAGTCGAAGTACTCCGTACCATTATACGAGGTCTCTCGAGCCGCCGCTGAGGAATCAAAACCACTGCCGTGTATACAAGTCAAACATCTTTTCTGAGGAAACACGTTGAGTTTTATCTTTGGTAACTGACATAAATGAAATAGTATTTTAGTCATGTCTTGACTAGTTTTGACTAATAAGTTACTAAAAACATTACATTTGAAAAGCCATTTTCTGATTCAGGAGCCAAAAGCCAATTTCAAAATAAAACAGGTTTATACATTTTAAATTGACTTAATTGCAACCTACAAACATGTAATTACACATATATTTAAACACTTTCCAATAGAAATGACATTGAAATGTATTTTAATTTGCCATAAATGTTTGTCAGTACATTCAGCAGTGCTTTAACCATATTTTAATGACAACAGAAGTAATTATGAAATTACATATAAAGATGCACTTCTCTCTAAAGTGGACTTCTCATAAATTTAAACTATACGTTAATACATTTTCATTTAATTGTAAATAACTTCTACTTGAGTGTCAGAAAACATTACATGTAAATATTCTTTAAAAGTATATTGTTTCCATAATAAGCACTTCTTTTTCACAAGTGAACTGCTGTTAAAACTTAATTTTATTTTTTTTCCCAGATCTAAAATTTAGTGACGTAATGTGGAGTCGCTGTGAAATAATAAATGAAACAAACATGTCAAACTGGTCTCTGTTTGCAGACGGTGGACTGTGATAACCTGCTGACTAACCGGGATGTTTTATGGAAGCTGATGCAGGAGAATAAGACGATGGTGGCACCGATGCTGGAGTCCAGAGCGGCGTACTCAAACTTCTGGTGCGGCATGACGTCTCAGGTGTGTGACACCAAGAACTGAGTCTTCAGACAGCTGTTTTATCATGTACACTTAAGGTCATTGCACACTGAGTCCGAATTTCTCGTCCGAAATTTTCGCACGTTGAAAAATAAATACGACCTGACGTTATGTCAATCAACATCAGGGGGCTGTTTCATAAAACAAGTTTATCAGACAAGCCAGGCTTATTTCAGTTATTCTGACTTATTTTGAACCAGATCAACTGACAATAAGTCAGACTAACTGAAATGAACCTGGCTTGTTTGGTAAACTTGTTTTATGAAACAGCCCCCTGTTTTGCAAACTGTATCGCTGTCATTGTTGTTTTTAGCGTAGGCATAATAACGCAACGACATTGCCATAGAAACCAACACACATTCCAAAGCTTCTGGACAATTGTGATACATTTAGTCATTTAGCAGATGCTTTTATCCAAAGCGACTTACAAATGAGGACAGTGGAAGTAATCAAAATCAACAAAAGAGATATGCAAGTGCTATAACAAGTCTCAGTTAGCCCAATGCATTAATAGTAAGTAGATGATAGTAGTTACACCGTGTGGACAGTCAGTCGTCTAGATCGGATTACAGTCAGATATGCACACATTCGTATTTCATAGTCATGGAAAAAGGTCGTCGACAGACATCTTTGGTCAGACTCGTGTTAACGAGCGAGCGTGTGTTATTACAGGGTTATTATAAGCGGACGCCGGCCTACATGCCGATCCGCCGGCAGGAGCGCAAGGGCTGCTTCGCCGTCCCCATGGTTCACTCCACCTTCCTGCTGGACCTGAGGAAGGAGGCGTCCCGCGAGCTGGCCTTCTTCCCGCCCCGTCCCGACTACAGCTGGGCCTTCGACGACATTATCATCTGCGCCTTCTCCGCGCGCATGGCAGGTGCGTCTCAGGATTACTCTCACTTATCATGTGCGGTGCTTTGCTTGACTTTTAACATCGTTTCCCACAGAGGTTCAGATGTACATCTGCAACAGAGAGACTTATGGGTACTTCCCCGTGCCCCTGCGCTCCCATAATACCCTGCAGGACGAGGCGGACAGCTTCCTGCACTCGCTGCTGGAGGTTATGGGTGAGTCACATGACGAGTCACATGTTTTTCAGCTTAAAGAGCGTAACGATGTGCTTCATCAGTCACTGTGTTTTGTCTTCAGTGCGCAATCCTCCATCAGAGCCGTCTGTGTATCTCTCTCTTCCTCCTAAACAGCTGGATAAAATGGGCTTCGATGAGGTCAGGATGGCACGTTTATACCACACTACTTCACTTTGTTTTGTTTTATATTGCAGTATATTTAATTGTATTTTTATTATGCTTTATATTTTTATATTTATTATTTTATTTCATATTGAATTATTTTTATACATATTTTATATTGTGTCATTTTATGAAATAATAATTTATATTTAAATATTTTATTTTTAATTATTATTTATTTATTTATTTTTGTTTTATGTTACAATAGCTTTGTAATAATTAAATTTGTACATTTTTGATGCATTTTTTGTATTTTTATTTTATATTAATTGTTATATTGTGTTATATATAATTGTTATATTATATTGTATTATATTACTTTAATCCCATGTTACATCATTTTATTAAATGGTATAAAATAAAATTGTATCATTTTATATTGATTTTTTCTTTATATTATATATCGTGTTATTTTATGAAATAGTATAACATAAAATAGAGTAATTTAGCCATTTATATTGAAATATTTTATTTTTAAATTAGATTTTTTTTGTTTTAGTTTTACATTACATTTAGTCATTTAGCAGACGCTTTTATCCAAAGCATTTTATTTTACAATAGCTTTGTAATAATTACATTTTTTTGTTGTGTTTTATTTTATATTATTTCTATATTTTTATTTTATATTAATTGTTATATTATATTGTATTAAATATAATTGTTATATTATATTGTATTATATTACTTTAATTACATCATTTTATGAAATGGTATAAAATACTGGAATGCTTAAAGAGTATTATTATGGAGGGCCAAATTACTCAAAATTAAATAATTAAATAATTACATACATAAATAAATAAATGCATAAATAAATGAATCAATAAATATTTATTCATTCCTTCATTCAATCATTTATTTATTTATGCATTTATTTATGTATGTAATTATTTAATTATGTATTTAACGATTTATTTATACATCTCAATATTTATTTAATTATTTAATTTTGAGTAATTTGGCCCACCATATATTATCTTAAAGAGTATTGTATTATATTATATCATATTAATTTAATAAAATAATGACATTATTTTATTAAATGGTATAAAATAGTGTAGTATTTTTTGTTATATTATTTTGTTGTATTTATTTTGTATCATAGTAAAAAAAATACAATTGTTTATATTTTATATATTTTTATTGACATTCTGTATTATCATATTATTTTTATATTACATTTATTTTTTTATTATTTTACAAAATAGTCAAATATATTACTATTGTATATATTCATCAGGTTTATATATTACATATATGATCTGCTTTCATGTGGTTGTATAAAGTCATATAATATATTATCATGGTTATATTTCCTCAGGTGTTTATGATAAACCTGCTGAGGCGCTCGGACCGCAGAGAGCGCATGCTGAGGACTCTGTACGAGCAAGAGATCGCGTGCAAGATCATCGCAGCTGTAGATGGCAAGTATGTCTCAAACACACACAGACACCGTCTCTCACCTGCTCTGCTCTCACACAGACCGTCTGACACGAGTGTGTGTGTGTGTGTGTGTGTGTGTGCTTCAGGGCGCTGAACGTCAGTCAGATCGAGGCGCTGGGGATCCAGATGATGCCTGGATACAGCGACCCGTATCATGGCCGGCAGCTCACTAAAGGAGAGCTGGGCTGCTTTCTGTCACACTTCAACATCTGGACAGAGGTGAGAGAGAGAGAGAGAGAGAGAGAGAGAGAGAGAGAGACAGAGAGAGAGAGACAGAGAGAGAGAGACAGAGAGAGAGAGAGAGAGAGAGAGAGAGAGAGAGAGAGAGGAGAGGAGAGAGAGAGAGAGAGAGAGAGAGAGAGAGGCAGGTGTCATGATGCCAACGCTTCTTTAGCTAAATGAAGTGTTTTTACTAATATTACAAAAAAACAAATGCAAAAAATGTTTTATTTAAAATGTTAAATGTTCATGTAAATATTATTTAACTGAAACAATGTTGCCTTCAAGTTTTTCTCAATCAAGTAAACATGTTTTCAAGTAATTATACAAGACTAGTAAATAGTCATAATAAACTGTACATTTTAAAATGATTACAAAACAGATGCTAATGAGGAAAGTGCTTGAAGTTGAACATATTCATCAAGTAAATTCATTCAGGTATAATAATCAATTTTTTTGAAAATCATATTTATAATGTATATTTTTTAATAAAATAAAACACAAAATTGTTCTTAAATGTTTTAATGCATATTTTATTTTTTTTATTTTAAAAATGATAGTGCTCTTTATAATGTGAGTGTATTTTATTAAATAATGAAAGTGTTTTCTTTTTAGATATTTTTTTTAAATATTTTTTTGGAAAATAATATTTTTAGAATATTTTATTGCAGTGTGTTTACTCAATGTTTTACTATTTTTAGAAGAAAGTAATTAGATGGTTTTTTTTGTAAAATGCTACAAAATAGTGTTTTATCGAAAATATATTTTTAAATATACTATACAATTTTATATATATATATATATATATATAAATACAAAAGGGACTACAGATGAAAATTAGCCAGTGTTGGCTAAATCTGGTGCATTTTACATATTGTATGTATTATTAATGTGCATTGTCCCTGATTAAATAAATGAAAATGAAAATTAAATATACTTGTGTGTATATACACACACACACACACACATATGTTATTATTTATTATTATATATATTTTTTTATGGTATCTTAAATGCTGGAAATGTCTTTCCTCAGTATGTGTGTATCAGCACATGACGGTTCTGTGTGTTAGATTGTAGATCGGGGGCTGAAGGCGTCTCTGGTGATCGAGGACGACCTGCGCTTCGAGGTTTTCTTTAAGCGTCGCCTGCAGAATCTGATGCATGAGATCGAGTCTCAGCGGCTGGACTGGGATTTGATGTGAGTTCAGCAGTCTGTATGTGTACAGCGCCCCCTGCTGGACACCTGACTCCAGCTGTTTGTCTCTGTCTCTCAGTTACATCGGCCGCAAGCGGATGCAGGTGGACCGGCCGGAGAAATCTGTGCTCAGAATACACAACCTGGTGGAGGCGGATTACTCGTACTGGACGCTGGGATACGCCATCTCGCTGCGCGGCGCTCAGAAGCTGCTGCGGGCCGAACCGCTCAGAAACATGCTGCCGGTGGACGAGTTTCTGCCCGTCATGTACAACAAGCACCCCATGTGAGAGAGTTATCTTCATACAGCTGTATCATTATTCATAGTGTTCAGCTTGCCTGTTTCTATCTATGGTTCCATATATTGTTTGTTCAATCGTTTAATCTGTTTTATCCTTCTGATCAGATGTGAAAATATTTTGTTCTCTGCTGTTGTGCAAATGAGCAAAGAGTAATGATCATAAAAAAGTCTCATATGACCCATCAAACAACATACAATCTAATAAAATCACATAATAAACTTTTTTTTTATATTTGTTCTTATAATTCATTCTTAATAAGTTAATGCTAATAATAGAAATACAATTGTGATTATAAATAATAAAAATAATTTATTTTGTTAAAATGTATCAATTAATAGTGATAATAATGATACATTAAAACATATATATATATATATATATATATATATATATATATATATATATACACAGTATATATATAAATAATTCTTAAATTAAATTTAGTTGACATTTGTGTTGACGATGATGATCATAGTAATAATAATACATTAAACATTAATAATAATAATAATAAATTAGTATTTTTTTTAAATTAGGATGATCATAATACAAATAAAGATTATTAATAATAATAGTAAATAATGTTATGAATATCAATTATTTTGTTGAATATTATTATTGCTAATAATAATCATTTATTTTTATTATTAACAGTAACATTGATAATAATAAAAATATTTTTGTTGATTAAATTATTAATCGTTTAAGGAAGAAACAGTTATTCCATTGAATGTGTATTGTTTGTTCATTCCTTTGATCTATTGTTTTATCCTTCTGATCAGATATGAAAATATTTTATTCTCTGCTGTTGTGTAAATGATCAAAAAGTCTCATATGACCCATCAAACTACATACAATCTAATAAAATCACAAAAAAAAAATCACACAATAAACCTAAAGAACACATTTTTTCAGTGAAATAAGAACGTGTACATTCAAATATTTTTTAATATTAGTTCTTATAATTAATTCTTAATAAGTTAATGATAATAATAGAAATAAAAACGTGATTATAAATACTAAAATTAATTCATTTTGTTAAAAATTATCAATTAATGGTGATAATTATACATTAAACATATATATATATATATATATATATATTATATAATTACATTTAGTACATTTTTTTTATTGATGATGATGATCATAGTAATAATATATTAAAATATTATTATTAATAATAATAATATATTTAGTTTAACATTATAATTTTTAATTATGATGATCATAATACTACTAATAATAATAATAATTATTATTAATAATAATTATTATTATTAATAATAATAATAATAATAATAATAATATGGTTATGAATAACAATTATTTTGTTGATTTATTAGTATTAACAATAACATTTATAATAATAATAATAATAATAATAATTTTAGCTGACTAATTTAATTATTATTAATAATAATATTAATAATCATTTAAGGAAGAAACAGTTATTTCATTGAATGTGTTTATATGATATTTGTCTCGCTATCATTCGTTCTGTTGTTCTGTGTGAGTTGTTTTGTATCATTGTTCATCTCGTATACCAGCATAACTAAAGTCGTTTCTGTCTCTGTCTGTGCAGCGAGGACTACATGTCTCACTTCGAGCGACGCGATCTGCGAGCGTTTTCGGCCGAGCCGCTGCTGGTTTACCCCACGCACTACACGGGTGACGCAGGCTACATCAGCGACACGGAGACCTCCACCGTCTGGGACAACGAGACGGTCCTCACCGACTGGGACCGAGCGCACTCACGCAAGAGCCGTGAGCAGGAGGAGCTGAGCAGCGAGGCACAGAACTCAGACGTGCTTCAGTCTCCGCTGGACAGCACGGCCCGCGACGAGCTCTGAGACACGCAGAGAAACTGCACAATCACACCATCGAGCAGAAGTGTGGTGCTTCATCAGACGCCACACAACCATCAGTGATCAGATTCACTTCACGATGTACTTTAGATGAGATGAACACCTCTGATTTTCCTGCAATGCTCGCCTGGATGCAGGAACAGTAAATATGACGCTAGTTACAGTTGAGGTCAAAAGTTTACATCCCCCTTTCAGAATCTGCAAAATGTTAATTATTTTACCAAAATAAGAGGGATCATACAAAATGCATGCTATTGTTTATTTAGTACTGACCTGAATAAGATATTTCACATAAAATATGTTTACATAGGGTCCACAAGAGAAAATAATAGTTGAATTGATAAAAAATGACCCTGTTCAAAAGTTTACATCCCCTTGATTCTTAATTCTGTGTTGTGACCTGAATGATCCACAGCTGTTGTTGTGTATTTGAACCCTTTCCAGCAGTGACTGTATGATTTTGAGATGCATCTTTTCACACTGAGGACGACTGAGGGACTCATATGCAGCTATTACAGAAGGTTCAAACACTCACTGATGCTCCAGAAGAAAAAACATGCATTAAGAGCCGGGGCGTGAAAACTTTTTGAATTTGAAGATCAGGGTAAATTTCACTTATTTTGTCTTCTGGGGGGAAACATGCAAGTATCTTCTGTAGCCTCTGAAGGGCAGTACTAAATGGGAAATATATATATATATTTAGGCAAAATAAGAAAAATTTACACATCTTCATTCTATTCAAAAGTTTTCGCGCCCCGGCTCTTAATGCATGGTTTTTCCTTCTGGAGCATCAGTGAGCATTTGAACCTTCTGTAATAGCTGCATATGAGTCCCTCAGTCGTCCTCAGTGTGAAAAGATGGATCTCAAAATCATACAGTCATTGTTGGAAAGAGTTCAAATACACAACAACAGCTGTGGATCATTCAGGTCACAACACAGTATTAAGAATCAAGGGGATGTAAACTTTTGAACAGGGTCATTTTTATAAATTCAACTATTATTTTCTCTTGTGGACCCTATGTAAACATCTTTTATGTGAAATATCTTATTCAGGTCAGTACTAAATAAACAATAGCATGCATTTTGTGTGATCGCTCTTATTTTGGTTAAATAATGAACAGTTTGCAGATTCTGCATGGTATATGTAAACTTTTGACTTCAACTGCAGTATCTTGATTGTTTGAATGATAATCTCAAGAATGATCAAGATGATTTGACATTATTGACATGTTCATGTTAACCTCTATAGAGATGGTTTGGTTTTTGATAGTTTTAACCTGATCTGATGGGTCTAGTCAGGAGTCCTGGCCGATCCTTTGTGCTTTAGTTAAATCGATGTGATTATTAACATTTCTTTCCGTTATTATTTCACTTTGAACATTTTTTGACTTTCATTTTGTACGTAAAGCTGTTTGTCATGCGTCCCAGATTAAGGTCAGAATCAGATCGGCATGTTTTTATCTGATAGTAGCTTGCAGATGACTAATTTATTGCTTGTTGAGCTTGTTCGTAGTCCTCGATATCAGTGTAAACACAGAGCCGACAGATGTTACCCGTGATGTGAACCGCACAGAAGTGTTTCACCTTTAGTTTTTATGTTCTCAGTTTTTTTCAGTTGCCTTGAATGAATCCGTTTTAAAGCTAGCAAAGGAATGCTTGTGTGGCAAACTAATGTTTACATGATGCTTAATGTGCTAACTCAAGAAATGGGTGTTATAATATTTAGTGAAATGAGATGAGTGAACATGGGTTTTGTTTGTATCGATCCTTTCTGTTTCTTTCATCGTGAATGTGCCTTTTATACCAAAGAATAAATAATGTTTTTAAAGGGGTCCTATTATGCTTTTTCACTTTTTGAGTTTTAGTCCGTGTGTAGTGTGTATGTTTGAGCATAAAACGATCTACAAAGTTACAAATCTCAAAGTCCACTCCAAAGGGAGATATTTCGTTTTAAAAAAATCCCTTTTCAAGAACTACAACGAACGGCTCGTTTGGACTACAAAGTTGTTTTCCGGTGTTTGTGACATCACAAAGCGGTCCATTAGAATATCATTAAAATAAGTCCCGCCTACGGAAATTTGAATGTTGGCGGGTGGAGAGAACGCTTGGTTGAGCTCTGCATGTTTCAAAATCGAAACCCGGTGCGGGTGTTTTTATATCACTGTATTTCTGATGGAAACTGACTGTCTTCAGAAAAATTTGGATGTCATTTTCATTTCATCTTGCATATAATGTCTGATAAAGCAGCGTTTGTGAGCGGAGCTCTGCTTTGTGTACAGTGTTACCGGGAAACCTCGAGCAGCACCTCCCGCTGGCAGAGAATTAATTTGCTTATATGCTGCCACAAATAGTGTAAGTCTGTGGGAGATGGTCCTCACTGCAGAACACAAGATCCAGGGGGCGTGGTTAGATCTAGATCCAACTCCTCCCACCTTACATACTGTATACCTGAAACACCGTCTAAGCTCTCCCTCTCTATCTCCCTCTCTCTCTCTCTCCCTCTCTATCTCTCTCTCTCTCTCTCTCTCTCTCCCTCTCTACTCCCTCTCTCTCTCTCTCTCTCTATCTCCCTCTCTCTCTCTCTCTCTCTCTCTCTCTCCATCTCTCTCTCCCTCTCTATCTCCCTCTCTCTCTCTATCTCCCTCTCTCTCCCTCCCCCTCTCTCTCCCTCTCTCTCTCCTCCCTCTCTATCTCCCTCTCTCTCTCTATCTCCCTCTCTCTCCCTCCCCCTCTCTCCCCTCTCTATCTCCCTCTCTCTCTCTCCCCCTCTCTCTCCCTCTCTCTCTCTCCCCCTCTCTCTCCCTCTCTCTCTCTCCCTCTCTATCTCCCTCTCTCTCTCCCCCTCTCTCTCTCTCCCCCTCTCTCTATCTCCCTCTCTCTCTCTCTCTCTCTCTCCATCTCTCTCTCCCTCTCTATCTCCCTCTCTCTCTCTATCTCCCTCTCTCTCCCTCCCCCTCTCTCTCCCTCTCTCCCTCTCCCCTCTATCTCCCTCTCTCTCTCTCCCCCTCTCTCTATCTCTCTCTCTCTCTCTCTCTCTCTCTCTCTCTCTCTCTCTCTCTCTCTCTATTGGATTAAGGCCTTGGTGTATTTTCAGCCAAGAAGGTTTATGGGATCTCTGGCAAGCATGGTCATAATCCTTCCAGAGAACTAAACGATCATTATCATGATAAAAGAGAAACTAAAATCAGTACTTAAACCTCAGCCATGCGTTTGCATGCTTTGCTTATGATAATATTTCAGTTATATTAGCATCTGTCAGATTAACACCGGCAGAAGACTCTGATGATACTAATCTCTCTCCCTCACTGTCCCTCACTTTCACACCCTCTCTCTCTCTCTCTCTCTCTCTCAATAGGATTATGACGGTGGGTTCATCTAGATTAAGTGGTCTGTTCGTCTTGTCCTCAAATCTCTCTGACTGGAGAGTAAATAAACACTGACAGAACGACGTGAGACTGTCTGGTGTTGGTTTAACCCTGTATTCTCCGTGAACAGTGCGCGTGGTGAACCTGCGGACCCTGAAGCCAAACTCATGATCGGTTTGGTTCTGATCAACAGCGATTCTGAGGACAGCGACACTCCGCCACTGAAGGTCTGAGAATAACTTCATATAAATTAGTTTTTTTTGGTGGTTGTATATGCGACTTTACACATGCACAACAATGTTTGTGCAATGAATTAACCTAATTCTTTTTGGCAGCGGCTATTTACACTAAGTGCAAATAGTTATAGATTCTATTTACACTATGTTAAAATAGATTATTTGTATTATATTGTTAAATAAATGTTAAATAGTATTATAAAATACTTATTGCAAATAGTGGCAATTATCTGCACCTCAGTATTGTCGTACATTATAAAACAGTACACAATAATAACGTATTGAGTGTAAATTATAGTTTTAATTCAAATTATTAAATGGATGCCACCTTATTGGGACAATAAAGCCCTCCCTACACCTACCCTAACCCTACCCGATACTCTTATTTTCAACTTTTTGAATATTTCCTTCATTTTCATTGAAAATAAATGCCTTTCTGATGCGATATGAGATTTGAAAAGGGAGAAAAAAGTTCGGCAAAAGGTGTATTCTAACTCTGGTCGGTCGCGTCAAAAAGCACACACCTTACCTTCTACACCACTGAAACTGATGTGAAATTTTGCCAACAAGGCGGGCTATTTGCACTTAGTGTAAATAGACACTCCGATTCTTTTTGGGGCAGTGTGTTTTTATGATCTCCTACATATGATTGAAGAGTTTGCTCAAATATCTGCTCAAATATCGTCCAGATTAACCATTTCATACGAGACTTCATGCTCATACCCAGCTAACAAAAATATGTTTTAAAATGTTTCGTTAACGTTCTCATCAATTGAAAACCTTAGATGTTAAGGGATCATTCTACATCCTATCATTTTGCAAACATTATGGGAACATTAATTTGAATGATCTCTGAACATTCTAAACTGTTTTAAAATGCTTTTTTCTTGATTATGTGAACGTTAAGGAAACATTCCATTTATCATTTTGCAAATGTTACTTTTAAATGTTCTCTGAGCATTCTGAAACAAATAGCATTTACATTTTTTTGATGAATGTCCAACTAAAATGTTTTAGAAAAACATTACATGAATGATGTGTTGTGCTTACGTTTAACATTATTAAAGACCAGACAACTTTTTGAATCCATTGCTATTAAAGTTATTGGAAGAACATTTGGTCATAACTTTGAGAGACCATTGCCAGAATGTCTCTTAGCTGTATATATAATATTATATAACAAAAACACAACAATATAGACATCTTGTTTAAATTGGTAAGTCCAATAGCATAATTTCTATAAAACATTAGGTTGGCAAATTGAACTTTTACATTTGCAGTAAGATAATCTGTGTTGGCCTAGTTCTGCATTAAATATATCATAACATTTGATCTGAATTTTCCAAGTCTATTGTTATCAGTCTTATATATGTTTTGAGATCTATATTAATTGAGGTTTGGTTCAGTTCTTCTTGTAAATATCAAACTCACAATCTGTGAGTGTTTAGGGCAGGACATGTCTGACCATCAATCTCATTGTTTGGATCCAAGATTATCTTTCTCCAGTTAGTTTGTGGAGAAACTGTTAGGCTTCGGAATTACATATTGTAGTGTATTATTGAAGCAGTTTGTTTTCCATTTTAATAAACATTTTCTTTCCCTGCAACTTCATGCAACTCTAAGAATATTATCAAGCGCTGATCTCTCTTCAGAAGCTGTCATGGTGGACCTGTTCCTGGGGAAGGTTCTGCTGAAGAACAATAAAGACAGAGACGAGCTGGACACGGAGCGTGAGATCGTCCTGCGGCTCCAGAACCGCATCCTCATGCTGTTCTTCGGCTCCGGCGAGTGTGAGAAGTGCCAGGAGTTTGCTCCGATGCTCAAAGACTTCTACAAGAAGCTCACGGACGAGTTTTACGTGGAGCGGTCGGCTCAGCTGGTCCTGCTCTACATCTCGCTGGACTCCTCCGAGGAGCAGCAGGAGAAGTTCCTGAAGGAGCTGCCCAAACGCTGCCTGTTCCTGGCCTACGAGGACCCCTACAGACAGTACGTACAGTTTTTGTTTTGGAAAAGCATACGAAAAATTTGTATACAGTTGTTTAGCAAACTTCGACAGGGTCTGCAAGATGACTTTAATTTGCTCAAAATATGACAAAAGATGCTTTAAATAAAATTTAAGAACTAGGATTCCCACCCAAATTTTAATTTGTATTTTATAGTTGTGTTCCGCATGTAAATATTATTAACTGTATTTACTACAGTAATTCTAATAACTAGCCCTGATCCAGTGATATTTTAATATTTATACGTACTATTACAGTTTTTGTTAATATAGCTTTTATTTTTAGGCTTTCAATTTTCATTTTAATCTTAATAACATTTTTAATATGTGCTTTTGTAAAATGTCTTAATTTTTCTTGTTTAATATTAATATTTAGCTTTTTATTTTTCATTTTGTTTCAATTTTAGTTTTTATTTATTTTATTTCCAGTCATTTTAGTGCTAAACAAAAATAATTGAAAAAGTTTTAATGTATCATTTATATTTTATTTCAGCTTTAATCCGAACATTAACCTAACACATACTTAAGAAAATGTTGTAATCATTTTAGTTTTTAGTTAATGATCTTTTTTAACGTTTTAACAATGTTTTTCTTGGTTATGGAGATGTTGAGGGAACGTTTCATTTGATCATTTTGTAAACATTTTGAGAATGTTACTTTTCAATGTTTTTTGAATGATCTGAAACAAGTAATAACATTTCAAAGGTGTTAGATGAACATCCAACCATACGTTTAGGGGGAAAAAACAAGTATTAATTCTAATATTTTGAGAGCATTATTAGACACCAGATAACTTGGAACCAACATTCTGTTAACATTATTGGAAGAGTTTGCTCATATCTTTGGGAGAAAGTTCTGAGAACATTCCCTGTTAGCTGGGTTAAAGTAGAAAAGGTTGAGAATCACTGATCTACTGTGTTTCTGAATCTGTGTGTAATCATCAGAAGCAGTATATGGAGTGAAGGAGCTCTGTAGTTTGTGACGTGTCTGTGTCGTTGCAGGGAGCTGAGCGTGATGTTCGAGGTGCAGGATCTGCCCAGGGTGCTGGTTTTGCGTCCGGACTGCTCTGTTCTCACACCTGACGCCGTGGCAGAAATCTGTAAACTGGGGCCGGACTGCTACCGCAACTGGCAGGAAGGGGCGGAGCTTATCGACAGGAACTTCATGATGAACGAGGAGTTTGACGAGGGCAAAATGCGCAGCATGACCGACCCCTTCCGACGAGTCAAATACAAGGTGGAGGACAAAAGAAGAAGAAGAAAAAAAAAGAAGGATGGGGTGAGGTGGGAGGACGAAGATGGAGAGGAAGATGGAAATGATGGAGGAGGAGATGGTGCTGAGGTTAGGACATCTGAAGCCACGAGTAAGTGTTGAATAAACGACGCTCATCAGATGAAAGAGCAGCGCTGAAAATGAAAAATGGATGATCTACAGAAGTACTTCTCAAACTTTTCGACTTTTCGACTCCAAGGCCCATCACTGTCCACAACAGTATGTGAAAGCTAATAGATTTTTTATTTTTTTTTGCAGAACCTGTGTGAACAGATTAAAATAATAAACTAAATAATTATTTCAGGATTACAAAAGTTATAAGAACTGAATGTTCTTCAGTTGTCCTGTTGTTTTCGACCAATGAATTTCCCATGCTCATGATTTACTGGACAAGTATTAAGGATAAGGACTATATATGTTTCCTTAATATATAATAAAATTATTGATTGCATTACAAAACCTCTTTCAATTAAAACTATTTGGAATAGGGAATTATCTGATCTTAATTTATCTGTCGACTGGGAGAGAGTGTGGTCTAATCTCATCTTAACATCTAAAAATCTGGCTCATCGTCTTATTCACTTCAAAGTCATTCATAGAGCATACATAACTCCTTACAAAAGATTTAGAAAAACTACAGTCAAATTTGGACTGCCATATATGTAACACTTCATCATCAGGCACTTTTCTGCATATGTTTTGGAATGTCCTGTCGTCATCAGTCTATGGACACATGTAAACCTGGTTTTATCATCATTACTGAGAATTGATTGGTCTGTAACCCAAGTTTATGTCTTCTTAATGATGATTCTGGTCTCTGTATTAGTTCAATGCAAAAGAGAATGTTGTTGCTGGTTTTACAGCTGCGAAGAAGACAATAATTCAGAACTGGTTTACACCACACATGTGTAGAGAGCATATTGGATCCGTAGCCTCCTGCAAATTGTCTCATGTGAATGTACAACGCGCGAGTCGGTGGGGCCAGACCTTCAACCATTGATGCTTGGCAGTGTTTTTTCTGAATACGTGATTATTTATTTTAAAGGTGTTTCTTGTTGTCCTTCCCTCTCTCCCTCCCTTTGATTGAACCTTGAGATGTTGAGTATGTGTCTGCTGTTTTGTTTTGTTTTATTGGGTATGTTGATTTGGTTGTTTGTGAAAAATTAAAATAAAAAATTGTTGATAAAAAAAAAAAAGATAAGGACTATATTATATATTATATATATATGTTTCTATTCACATTTCTAACCGATTAAATGTTTTAGACTTGGCATAACTAGTGATAACATGTATATTCTTTATAAAAATGCCCACCGAGCCCAGGTTTTCTGAAGAATCCTGCACTGTAAAATCACCAGAATTTTTCTCCCCTCCCCCCCCTCCCTCCCCCCTCTCCCCCCTCCCCTCCCACCCCCCTTTCCCTCACACACCCCCCTCCCTCTCCCCCCCCCCCTCTCCTGAATTCCGGTTTAACCTGTTTGTCAAAACACAAGTAACACAGTGTCAGCCTTTAGGTGACTGAGCGCTAGTGAGCGGGGACAGTGTGTGATGATGTGAAACAATTCACAGACTCTTGCTCTAGACTCAGTTACATGCAAATTTTTTGCCCATTTGAAAAGCAAAAACAATACATGTTTAAGTTGGTCCAAAAGTATCATAATCATAATTAGTTATCTCATGTTGACACATCATGTTTGCTCTCATGAGTTATAGTGAACAGAATGTGTTCGACAGAACTCCACAGAAATATTAAAGGACTTTAAACAGTCAATTAAATGACAACTCGCATAGTTCTCACGAACTTGATTCACTGGTCCTAGTGTTACACATTACCTGTTTAAAAACACAAATATTTTGCATCTCTTAAATATAAAAAAAATATGTCATCAACTTTTTAGCCTCCCATTTCTAAAAATTACCAGATAACCACTGTACAGAACTTTCAAGACATAAGAAACATCTGTGTAACAATAAAAACAAAAAAAGTTAAGTGTATATTCTTAATGCATCTGATTAAATAAAGCTCTTTTTTTTCTTCCATCTTGGACAGATGTTGTTATTTTTTTGTTTTAAGAAATGGGACAAAAACATAACACAGACTGAGCCGGGGGCATTGTTTACATCTACAGGAAAGAAAAAAAACTCATTGAGAAAGTGAAACTGACCGAAGCGAGGAGACAGGAAGAGAAGACTGCAACTTTACATTCAACTTCGTAAGTACAACATTAACTCCATTTAATGTTTTTGGATATATGTTCGTTGTCACAAGGTCTCAGTAACTAATTCTAAGTCTAATTACACAAAGTGTGTGTGTGTGTCTTCACAGTGATGTTGGTTTCAAATGAAAGGTAGCCTTTCGTCTTTAACACTACATGCTTCAAACCAACATACAAACCACATTCTTTATTCTAACAAGTATTTGATCTGTAATTGAGGTGTGAGTCGTTCACATATGTGCTAAGGATTTCACCTCACTCTTCAGGCTCGTTTTTATAAATGAAAAACAAACTCAAATAGCTCTGATGGTTGATGATTAAGCTGCTATATATTTTTCTACATATTATGAATCTTGAATCTCTACTGTTTTGTAGTATGCAAAAAAGCACGCCAGTTCAAAAGGACATTTGGAAATAATTAGCAATTCACCCTGATACAACATGATGTAATATACAGGACTAAATTCTTAACCTGATGCTCTCTCTAGTGGATGACTCTAGTTACAGTCTTGATCTGTCTTGAACAGCTAGGATTGCCACGCTTGGTCAACTAAAAACATCAAAAATAGTATTCAATGTTACAAAATAAACAATTCAGGAAATTTGATTCAATAGATTTCATTCAATAAACTTCAATAAAGTCAGTTTGGTAAATTCAATTAAAAAATATTTGGTCCAACACATTCAACTGCAAAAGACTCGTTTCAGATTCAACTCAGAACAGTTTGATTTTGAAGATTGATTCAGTACTCTCATAAAAAAATAAAATTAACTCTGTACAAAAAGAGTACAGTTCAATCACTTACATTCAAATGAGGTTCAGTTCATTGGTTTAGGTTTGATTGGGTTCGAATGAATAGATTCACCGTGATTTTTTTTAGATTCCACAGTTCTAGAAAACTCTGTGTTACAAAAATATAAGGAAAAAAAAAGTTCTGTCTTTAAAGATATTACATTGAGCAGTCTCTCAGAAAAAGGGGGGTAAAAACATTTATGCAAAACTATCAGATAATAAGAGTTTCCTGCCCCCTGGGTTAGTTTGACTGTTTCACAGCGTTCATCTCGCATGGGTTGTCTCGCCATCTTCCATCATCTTCTAATTGAAATGCACGGAGTTATGTTTCCAACATGAAAAAAAATTAAAAAAAATCTGCATATATATACAGGCAATAAGTTCACAAGCATATCAAATTCACTGTTCTAGTTCAATAACAGTACAGATAATGTTTGTCAGAATGCTAATCATACATTTCCACTGTAATTTGACACTCTGTTGATATTACGCTAAATAAACAAGTTAGCGATATTAAGCTAATAAACAAATACATAAAACTCATTATCATCATCACACAACATGAACTCATATACACGTTATTGTTTAACCAACGGACTTATTTTAACTTATAATACACAGAAACTCATTCATATCACATTGCTAAAGAACTGAGCTTGCATTTTCTCTCATATCAGTACACATCTAATTATAATACACATTGTGTGCTTACCAAAATCCAGAGGAATAATCACATAGATGTAGGTATTTTATAATATTTTGACTCTTTTTTTTCCTTTGTTTTAACTCTTGCTCAAAGTTATCGGCTCCATAAATCTCAAGGAGAGAAGAAAATGCCAAAATGGCAAGACTTAATTACACTTAATGTGATTGGACGATCACTGTGATGTCAATCAACTGACATTCATACATTTTAATCAGATTTTTATATTTTTTCCTCACACTATTTACTCAATTCTGATTAGTTTATTTCTTTAACAAACTGTTTAGTTATTTCATTATTTATAATTAATTTGCTAAAATGTACAGGGTTACACGTGATTGCATTTTAGCATCTTTGTTTCCTTCGATGGAGTCTCGCAATCACGCGCCGTCAATCTGCATGTTTTTTGTTTTGTTTTGTTTTTTAAGTCATGTCTACTCAAGTCCACTAGTTTAATGCAAGAGGTTCTCAAAATAAAAGGCTGAATGAGAAAAAAGTGATCAATGGTCTGTCCAGTATATAAGGTGACCTGGCAGATTGCTGAGTTTCCTGACAGTAGACTGTGCTGCAAAAGGGTTTATTTATGTATTTATTTATATTTTTTTGGATAAGTTTTCCACACAGAGCTTTGTAGACTGATAATTATTATAATTTTGGACATTATTAGACAAATACTTAATGAATATTATAAATAATGTTATTTATTAATTTATCATTCATAGGTTACATAATGAATAATCTTGTCATATACAATTTATGACATTTACAAAATAGTTAAAAATTTTGTTACAAATGGGACAAATAATTAAAATGCAGTCCTGATTAAATCCATCCCATCCAGTTAACAGCGCAGATTGGTGCAGAATTGTCTAAAAAGTGATAAAATGTTTCCAGACAGAATGACTGCTTAAATCACACAGACATATCCTGGAGGAGGAATACATAAAATAATCAAATCTTTTGTGTTGAATATTCATAGCCTATACTTGTTCTGTTTTATTGTCTAGTGTCAGTGTTGAAATAATCAGTGTGAATGGGTGTCTCTTAATTTGCTACACTGAAGGTGGCAACCCTTTTCTCAGTTAATGAGTTTTAAAATGAAATGACAACATACTGATTTCCCTGCTAGGACCACAAAAACAGTTAAACTGTGCAGGTTATAGCTGCTCACCCAGCCGAGTCTTTTGGCACTCACTCTGATCATGTTGTATTGTTATATTTCCCTATACAGTGAAACCAAATGGCTACAGTGATTTTTGATGCACTTACTGAGCTGCTGGAAGCAGAGTTCAAAGAATTCAAATGGCAGTTTGTCAAGTGGTACACAAGTCAACTCTATTGCTCGTGAAAGCTAGAGAACACTAATCGCCATGATGTTGTGATCTCATGGTGCAGCAGTACGGCAGTTCAGACGCCGGGAAGATGCAGTCAGAATGCTACGCAAAATTAATCAAAATGATCTTGCTGATCAACTGAAGGAAAACTTCAGGAAGGTACTTTTTGACACTTGTTTATCTACATCTATTAATTTTTGATCTAAACTGTTATGCATTTTGAGTTTATCTCTATGTCTCCATCAGTTTCAGAGGATGTGCTGAAGGCGGAGGTTCATCCGCAGCGGCTGCAAACCGCTCAAAGACAGCTGTTACAGTGACCATAAACTCCGGCAGTGGAGGAACCGTAAAGGCCCCTGTTCTCCAGGTGGTGTTTATCACGGCCCAATGACCTTCAACTAGTTCTCAAGGATCTATCTGTTTTATAACAATGATTTTAAGGGCTCAAATGAAGACACACTAAAGAGAAGTATTTACTGAAGTATTCAGATCTAAAACATTGTTTTAAAATACATATTATGTTTCCAGCACTGTTAATTTTGACAGCAAATTTTGATTTAGTTTTAGTCATAGTCTTTGGACTAAAATGCCATTTAGCTTTTAGTTTAGTTAGAATTGTTGTAGTCTTAGTCCAGTTTTAGTTGACTAAATCTACAGTAGATCTAGTTAAGGTTTAGTTCAGGGTGTAATGCATTTATTAAGCATTTCTCTAAAATTTCCAAACTCATTATATATTCCCAGACAAAACATCTATTAAACTGGTAATATGAATAATTTGTAAATGCAAAAAAACAGATTTAACTGCTGTGACATAATATGTCTTTATTTCAAAATTAAATATAACTACTTCTCATAAAGAAACAAGAACATGGTCCTCTTTTCAATGAAATACCAGTGGTTATATTATGTATTCTTTATAACAACTTGCATCCTCCTCATTCTTTCAAGCAGACATATTTATTTATGTAAATTAAATTTAGATTAATCCTTATTAAAGCTACTAAAGAGATTGAATCACTCACTGCAGCCAAGAGCAGTGAGTGATTTTCTCTCTCTCTTTTGTTGATTCATTAACAATAAGGACACAGACAACAACAAATAAATTAGTCTGCTGTCCCTTTAAAACTGACTGCCCAGATTCAATATACTACACACATCCGATATTTACCCAACAGCTTATGCTGCGTTCACGCATGTCGTAATTACCGTAATTCCGAGATGACAACACACGTCACGTCTACTCGGAGCTGCCCATGTCCTCGACTCTGAGTTAGCACCTAAGTAGGGCCTAAATGAATCTGGCGGTGGTCAGTGGGACAGCTGTCACTGGTCCAATTCTTACTCTCAGAACATTCCGTGTACAAGTTGTAATTACGAGTTTTGGAGCATGTGAAGGCCTTGGCATTGATAGTGTTGCCAAAGAAACACATAATTCAGCTCTATGTCATGTGTTGTCATCTCAGGATTATGGTAATTACGACATGGCGTGAAGCAGCTTGCATTAACTTAAAACTAACATTGTAAGTGTGGTAGTTGTGTACTTGACACTCAACTTGACATAATTTTGTGTGTATTTCCCATTAAATGGGTAGTTCACCCAAAAATGAAAATTATCCCATGATTTACTCACCCTCAAGGCATCTTAGGTGTATACAACTTTCTTCTTTCAGACAAATCCAATAGCAGTTATATAAAAAAAATGTCCAATAGCAGTTATATTAAAAAAATGTCCTGCTCTTAAAAGCTGTATAATGGCAGTGGGCGGGTGTTTTATCAACAGTCCAAAAGAAGTCCAATAAAGCGCATCCATCCATAATAAAACATGCCTCACATGGCTCCGGGGGTGAATAAAGGTCTATGTAGCAAATTGATGTGTTTTTTGTAAGAAAACATATCCATTTTTAAACTTTATAAATATTTTTCTCTAACTTCCACTAACTGTCGTACGCAAAGCCGTTCCGGCGATGACGTAGGACGTGTGCGTAGTGCATGCGCCAGTGAGCAGTGACGAACGGGGAAGCGCAGAGGACATAGCAAAACAAAACACCGGTCACGAATTAGAAAGTACAAAATGAGGATTTGTAAAGAAAAATGTCGGAGGATTTCGATATAAAATGTTGGTTCTCGCGAGACTAGCATATTCTCACCGGCGCATGCGCTACACATATGTCCTATGCCATCTGCCCAGAACGTCTTCCACATACGACAGTTAGTGCAAGCTAGAGAAAAACGTATATAACGTTTTAAATATGGATATTTTTCTTACAAGAAATGCATCAATCCGCTACCGATTTGCACTATCAATGCCTAAACATAGCGCCTGAGGGTGAGGTTCAAATCTTAACCGATTTTAAAACCATGGAGACTGCAGAGATGAAGACAGTTTCAAACGATTTTTAGCCTTATGATCCTCTGAACACGCACACTAAATGATTCGACCAGACCGTGAGACCACACTTGTTGATTGTAGGGACGATTTCATAGTGACACGAGATCTCACAGAAGTTTCAGCTTTAGAAGCATGCAATATCCGGTAGGTGACGCTTGCTCGCTCTCATTGCTATCACGTCAGAGCAGCCCGATCAAGAGTTGTAAATATCAAACATGTTTGAGATTTGAGTTCGGGGACGCTCCGTCTAGATCGGGAGCAGTTAAATAATCGTAATGACAACACACAATAATGGATTTTTTGGACAAAAATTCGTTTGTGACAAGCCAGGAATCGGCCACCCCCCCACCCCCTGGAATCGGCCACAGGGTGCAAATCGGGATTAAAATCGGCCTAAAATAGTCTAGTGTGTGGCCAGCCTAATGAATCTGAGACAGTCATTTGGTACAAGTCATAGCTCTTAAGC